>PVHT020003785.1:4217069-4250658 GCA_004024745.2 Catagonus wagneri
TTTTTATCAGAAATGGGTGTTGGATTTTGTCAAAGGCTTTTTCTGCATCTACTGAGAAGATCATATGGTTTTTATTCTTCGGTTTGTTAACGTGGTGTATCACACTAATTGATTTGCAGATATTGAAGAATCCTTGCATCCCTGGGATAAATCCCACTTGTTCATGATGTTTAATGTATTGTGAACAGTATGGAGATTAGTCATAAAACTCAAAATAGAATTACCGTTTGATTCAGCAATCCCACTCCTGGGCATCTATCCAGAGGAAACCTTGACTCCAAAAGATACATGTACTCCAGTGTTCATTGCAGCACTCTATGCAATAGCCAGGTCATGGAAACAACCTAAATGCCCATTGACAGATGAGTGGATAGGGAAGACATGGTACATACACACAATGGAATATTACTCAGCCATTAAAAGGAACGAAATAACAACATTTATATCAACATGGATGGACCTAGAAATTATCATGCAAAGTGAAACCAGTCAGACAATTAGACAGCAACATCCGATGCTACTGCTTACATGTGGAAACTGAAAAGACACAATGAACTTCTTTGCAGAACAATGACTCACAGACTTTGGAAAACCTTTGGTTTCCAAATAAGACAGTCTGGGGTTGGTGGGGGGATGCACTGAGGGTTTGGGATGCAAATGCTATCAAATTGAGTTGCAATGATTTTTGTACACCTATAATTGTAATAAAATTCATTAAGCAATGGAAAAACAAAACAAAACAAAAACAAAAGAAATAGTCCATGTAGAGATGGATAAATGTTAGCTCTTATTAGTAACACTAACATTATTTTCATAGCAGGGATTTTGTGAAGATTGGTTGAGATACAGAAGTGAAAGTGCGAGGAGTGCCATACCTTATATGGAAGGAGTACTCCATCCATCTTTGTTTCCTTTTTCTTTTTTTCCTTTTCAGCTGCACCCATAGAATATGGAAGTTCTCAGCCTAGCGATGGAATGGGAGCTGCAGCTGCTGGACACGGCCACAGCCACTGCAACACCAGATCTGAGCCACATCTGTGACCTATTCTCCAGCTCATGGCAATGTGGGATCCTCGACCCACGGAGGGAGGCCAGGGATAAAACCCACATTCTCACAGGGACAACATCAGGTTCTTAACCTACTGAGCCACAACGGAAACTCCCATCTTTGTTTTCTTTTCCTCTAACCAACAACTGAAACAGGCCACTCTGGGATCATTTAATGAAATTTGCTAATGGAAAGTTGGGAGGGGGTGGGGGAGAGAGAGAAGAGCACAGTAAGAATCCAGGATTTAATAATATCGTTAATTTAATATGAGGCACAACTGAAAAATAAAATGAATCACTGGGAAAAAAATTCTGTCTTGCGCAGTAGGAAATACCAAAAGGATGATGATGCTATCAGTAAGGGGGACTAACACAGCTCCCCAGCTTCCCCACTGCTCCCACCATCCCTGAACCGGGAGCGGCTCTCCAGGCAGTGCTCACCTGATGCTGAAGCAGCAGGTAAGACTTCCCTGAGATTTCCAGGTGGCTGTGGCAGTAGAGCTACTTTGCAGAAGTGTCTGCCAGGGGACTTTATTCATGCCTTCCTGAAATGCCATGATTTCAACTTCTGGGTCTTCAAATAGTATTTGTACAGACATGTTTTAAAAATTTTCCTTTACTTTGAAGAATAGAAAAATCATTAACATTCATGTCAGAGCATAATCTAACTTTATCATTAATAAGGGCAAGCAACATATCAATGTTCTTTGGGCTTATATGGTTTCCTCTGGGATGGGCCAGGTAGGGCCTACTCTTGTTGCATGAAGTCCATAGGTGCATCCTAGAAAATCACTGATTCCTAAAGACATGATAGACAGTCTGGTTCAGGTGGCATCTTCCATGTGCAGAGGTGATGGGTGAGGGTGACAGCACGGGGAAAATGCAGCTTTGGTGTCAGAAGGTCAAACCCTGTTTGAAGTCAATCCAATATTTCTCTGGGCTGACTGGGCATATTTTATGAGCAAAGCATCTATAAATATTTGTGTGCAAGTTTTTGTGTGGACAGGCATTTGCAGCTCCTTTGGGCAAGTACCAAGGAGTGAATTTGCTGTGTGTAGTATAAGGATATGTTTAGTTTTGTAATAAGCTGCAAAACTGTCTTCCAAGGTGGTTGGTACCCTTTTGCATCCTCACCAGCAAGGAGTTCTTGTTGCTCCATGTCCTTATGTGCTTTTGGTGTTGCCAACGTTTTGGATTTTGACCATTTTATTAGGTGTGTAGTGATATCTCAACATTGTTTTCACTTTCAGTTCCCTAATGATGTATGATATTTAGCATCTTTTCATATATCTCTTTGCTGTCTTTATATCTTCTTTGGTGAAATATTTTGCCCATTTTGTAATTGGGTTGTTTCTTCTTGCTGAGTTTTAAGAGCTTTTGGTACATCTTGGATAATGGTCCTTTATCAGATAGATGTTCTGCAAATATTTTCTCCCAGTCTGTGGCTTGTGTTTTCATCCTTTTAACAGTATCTTTTGCAGGGTAGAAGCTTTGAAATTTTTTTTTTTGTCCTTTTAGGGCCATGCCTGTGGCATATGGAAGTTCCCAGGCTAGGGACAAAATCAGAGCTACACCCACCAGCCTATACCACTTCCACAGCAATACCAGATCTGAGCTGCATCTGCAGCCTACATCACAGCTCACGGCAATGCCGGATCCTTAACCCACTGAGCGAGGCCAGGGCTTGAGCCCTTGTCCTCATGCATGCTGGGTTTGTTACTGCTGAGCCACAGTGGGAACTCCCAGGAGCTTTCAATTTTAACAAAGTGAAGTTTATCAATGGCCTCTTTCATGGATCATGCCTTTGGTGTTGCATCTAAAAAGTCATCACCATACCCTCTATATTATTATCACTTGAGACCTCTGAGAACACGAATGTCCAGGTCTCACCCCAAATCAATCAAATAAAAATGTTTGGGGTGGGAAGCTCCCCAGGTGATTCTGACATAGATCCTAAGTTGAAAACCTCTACCCTAACAAGAGAAAACATTTTCACCAAATGTTAATATAGGCTGTAGGAAATTTGAGAAATCAATGAGAAATGAAAGTGATTTCAAAAAAGTAACTTGATTTTCAATTTCAAACTTTAGATGGTCCTGAAAACAGTAGGGCAAACCATGGAAAACCTTTTCTAAATGGAAACCGTCACTATCCTCAGTAGTATGGATAGTCTGTATACATCAAATGAGCATCTGTAAACCAAATCAGAGCTACAGCCACCAGCCTACACCACTTCCACAGCAATACCAGATCTGAGCTGTATCTGCAGCCTACATCACAGCTCACGGGAATGCCAGATCTTTAACCCACTGAGCAAGGCCAGGGCTTGAGCCCTTGTCCTCATGCATGCTGGTTGGGTTAGTAATGGTAAAACACAGGACTTAAACTTGCCTACAAAACAAAATAAAAGTCATTGCCATACTCAGGTCATCTTGATTTTCTCCTACGTTATCTTTTAGGAATTTTATAGTTTTGCATTTTATGCTTATTTCTATACATTTTGAGTTAATTTCTGTGAAGGGTGTAAGGGCTATGTCTAGATACAATTTTTTATTTATATTATTTGTATGAGGACCGCTAGTTGTTCTAGCACCATTTACCCCATTTTCTTTTAAGTTTACCTATATATTTTAAAAAGTGTTTGTTTAATTTCTAGGTATTTTATAGCGGGAGATTTTGTAGTATATCTTTTCTATCATGATGCCAGAAAAATAAGTTCCCATTAATGCTTGTTGAAATGAGTAAATTACACGACTGAGAAAGTATACTGAAAGTTGAGCCTATTAGACAACAACAAAAAAAGATGAATTGGTAAATTCAGCAGTTTGCTAATTTTTCTCTCTAATTTTATCTCCAAGATTTCATCAGTATTTATCCTGTTTTACATGAAACCACAGATGCACCATGGTATTACTTAACTTTAGCCACAGGCATGACTTCCCTGGGTCAGATCCAAGCCTGACAACCCTAGTAAGTTCAGATCCTGCTTGTGGCTACACTGGGGCAGGTTGCAAGGGTGGTATGTGGTCATGAACCGGTGGCCATTTGGTCCACAGAGAGAAGAGACTACAAAATAAAAAGACCAGCCTTGTTGTTCTAAAGAGGGAATTATCATGTTTAAAAGTTAATATTCAGAGAGAACAGCCTTGTGGTTGCCTCAGGCGGGAGGGGAGGTGGAGAAGAGATGAACCGAGAGTTTAGGGTGAGCAGATGCAAACTATTATATATAGAATGAATGAACAAGGTCCTACTCTATAGCACAGGAAACTATACTCACTATCCTAAATAAACTATGATGGAAAAGAATATAAAAAATGTATGTGTGTGTATGTATAGAAGAAATTTAAAAAATTGTAAATCAAAAAAGGCATAAGATCACAACTCTTATGGAGATGGAAAAGTGATCATGTGTTAAATATTTTATTTAATTCATGATGAGGGAATCACATGGATTTATAACTAGTTCAAAGGAGAAACTGCAAAAGCACACATTTCTGTGAAGTAAAGGAGTGTTGTAATGAATGCGCGTGGGCAGACAACACTAGCCTCTTCTAAATAGGAGAGGGAAGTCAATTGCAGCCTTCCGGGAGTGGAGAGAATTTGCTTGCGCCCAGACAAGCATTCATTTCTATCAGTTATTTATAATTTTCAGAGCTGTAAAATAGTTTCCATAGACTTAACAATAAGATACCCTGAAAAGATGTGCTATAGACAATGCATAATATTCCACTGAAGCACAATTTTTTCTTTGCACCATCAGGTCTGAGATAGTTTGTCAATACATGAAATGGATCTAATTTTCTAAAATATGACTGATCTACCAACCCGATCCTATGTGAAATAGAGAGGGAAATGAGAATAAGACACTCTTTACTTGTTTCTCCTGTCGTCTCTGTCTGTTAGGACTCCATTGTAGAGTCTCCTCTACCCAAATCAATATGCATCGAATGTTCTGGACAATAATATAGTAAATGTATCTTACACTGCAGCACAGTGCAAGCAAAAGTACACACAAGTGAAACCAAAGTTTTACTAAAACCAATCCTATCTTTATTATGCAGAGTACTCTCTTACATTGTCTTTTCCATTCCACTGCTTCTTACAAAATGTTGGTTGTGACTCACTACATTACTGTTGAGACCCACTAATGACGTGGTTTTCAACTTTGGTTGCACATTTATGTCACCCAAAGAGCTTTCAGAAATACTGATGCCTGGATGGCTCTTCCAAAGTTTGTGGTGTAAATGCTCTGGCTTATGGCCTGGGCATCCATATTATTAAAAATCCCTTAGGTGATTTCATTTCCAGCCAAGGCTGAGAATTGCATTTTCAGAAGAGCCACAATTTTCTCACCCTTTTCTTTTGATGCCTTACCTGCATTCCATGGCCAACCAACACGTTAACAATGTGTTGTGGTTATTAAATAAACCAACCCTTGTTAATAAGATGAAATAACCATTTTGCCTTAATAGGGCAAAGGGAAGTTATTCCTTAATATTGTTCATATGGAATAAGACTAATTATTGGAATTTTAGGCATCTAACAGCCTGAGGCAAATGAAACAAAACTTCTCATTATTATTATTTCCTTCAGAATTGAGGAGCTGGTTATTCTTTTAAAGCCAGCCTTTTTATAGAGGCATTTTCTGTGATCTGTTGATTACTAAAATTATGCTTTATTTGCTTTCATAAATTTCCTGGGTCTATGTTATAATTAGAATCCTCAAATTTGCTTCAGACTTGGGAGTTTATTCTCAAATCTTCCACCTACCATTTTTTTGACTTTGGGCAATCGCTTAACCTCTTGTTGTTTCAGTTTTCTTTTTCAAATCAGGAGAATCATTTTAATTGTTTCTGTTCTCATAATACTGTTAGATAAGACTTCTAAATAATAACTAAACATAAAACTAGTAATAGGACACCTAACCCTCGCAGAAGCTCCCTAATTTAATTTCATGCATCCAGGTGGTGCCTCTTTATGGAACCTCCACGGGGCCTCAGACACTATTTTAGAAACTGGTTCACACAGATAAACAGGTCACCACCCTTATTGCCAAGTTGTTCACAGATGGAACAATAGACAGGAAAACAATGGCAATACAAGATGGTATCGGCTGGACCAGAGTCTTGTTGCCAACACAATGGGCCTATGGGAATGTCGCCTGAGTTTCCTGGGCAGCATCACTGAAGTTTCCCAGAGAAGCCTATTTAGAAGTGGTAAAGACTGATCGGATCACTCTGATTTCACACACTCATTTGTGTGCAGAAGCTTAGCTGTAGTCAGAATACTTTTTCCCTGTTACCTATCCTTTTTCTTATTATCTATATCTTGTGAGGATTTTTCTTCCACTGCTGTTTTCATCAGAACATTGAAGTTCTAAACCATTACCTAATCTCTTAATCTTAGATACTTTAAACAAAGTAGCAAGGTTTTTCCTGGCAGGGAAAATAACTTCTTAAAGCAGAGGAAGAGGGTGGTGACCAAATACTATCTCTCCCTTTTAAAGCCATCTTATACCAGGATGTTATCTTTTGGTTTTCAACCCACACTATGAGGGGGGTTTAATCAAGCCAGCTGTACTTCCCCATAATAAAATATAACTGGATTAAGTATAACAGACCAAATAGTAATAAACTTGTCTAGAAGGACTTTTATTTAAAGACTTAAGCTACTACATAAACAATTTTTAATTCTCCACAGAATTTAGTTTTAACTTTCCGCAGAGTGTCTGGATGAGGTTTCTATAAAACTTTTTTTCCAGATTTGGTTTGAGTTGGAGTCCATAGGGTGTCATTTTGATGAAAAGACTCAGATATAACTGAGTCTAATCCTAACTTCTAAGTAGCAGAGTGAATTACAGTTGAGAACCAGGGGCATAGCACTTACACATTTATACGTTTATTATAAATTTTTGTGAAGTAAAGGATATGGAGCACACAGTTTACAAATAACAATAAAATATGCAATATTCCTTTTTTTCGGTGTACAGCAAAGTGTTGATTCAGATCTCTCTATATATATCTGAATGTATATCGTATGACATTGTAAGTTCCATATAACCAGTTGATTCTCAAAGAATACCTTCAGTGATTCTGGCTGAACTCTTATATCTGTAGTCAAGCTGTAGTTATAAGTGATAAAGGAATGTAGTTCTGACAGGAGTGTTTATTGATATTTTCATAGGCACTAATGCGTAAGTTGAAAATGAAGCAACATCTTCAATTTTTGGTACTAATCTCAATGTAACAGTTAGGACACTGTTCAAGCTTTTAAGTTTAATTTGCACTGTTAACATTTCTTCATTTCTTTCCTAAGTCTAGAGCAAGGGTTGCCAAACCATCCCGCCACCCCAAACCACCTTGATTTTAATTAAAAAAATGTTTTATTGGAACACAGACATACCCTTTTGTTTCCACGTTGTGTATGGCTGCTTGTGAGTTATGCCCAAGTTGATTAGTTGTGCCTGGGATGGTTTATAAAGTTTAAAATATTTATAATCTGGCTCTTTACAGAGAATATTTACTGACCTTTAGTCTAGACAATCAATAGAACAACAAACCTCACCCTATTCTGCAGTGTTTGCCAATTTCCATGTTGTAAAACTCCAAGGCTCATTTCAAGCTTCCAATATGACATCACTGAATGTGGAGCTTGGAAGAGATGGGAGCAGTAATACAAGATTGTATGGTATTTGTACCATACAGTTCAAATTGACATAAAGAATCTCAAGGGAATGGATTATCATAAAACATAGTAATTAGGAAGTGAATACTTTTGCATTTATTATATTTATTATTTTACTCTTTTTGGATTTAAAGAACTTTATTTTATTTTTTCCCTTTTTAGCTCCTAGCCATGGGTACGGAGCTAAAAAGGGAAAAAATAAAATAAAATTCTTTAAATCCAAAAAGAGTAAAATAATAAATATAATAAACGCAAAGGTATTCACTTCCTAATTACTATGTTTTATGATAATCCATTCCCTAGGCTAGGAGTCGAATTGGAGCTACAGCTGCTGGCCTACGCCACAGCCACAACAACTTGGGATCTCAAGTGGTGTCTGTGACCTACACCACAGCTCATGGCAATGCTGTATCCTTTACCCACCGAGAAACGCCAGTGATCAAACTTGTATCCTCAGGATACTAGTTGAATTTGTTTCCGCTGAGCCCGTGATTGGAACTCCAGAATTTAAAAAAAAAATTTTTTCATTTTGGTTGATTCACAGTGTTCTGGCAGTTTCTGTGGTACAGCAAAGTGACCCAGTTCTTTTCTCACATTATCCTCCATCGTGTTTCATTACAAGTGACTAGATATAGTTCCCTGTGCCATACAGCAGGATCTCATTGCTTATCCACTCCAAATGCAACAGTTTGCATCTGTTAATCCCAAACTCCCAGTCCATCCCTCTCCCTCCCCCTGCCCCAGCAACCACAAGTCTGTTCTCCAAGTCCATGAGTTTCTTTCTTTCTTTTTTTTTTTGTCTTTTTGCCTTTTCTAGGGCCGCACCCGCAGCATATGGAAGTTCCCAGGCTAGGGGTCTAACAGGAGCTGTAGCTGCCGGCCTTCGCCACAGCCACAGCAACGCGGGATCCGAACCACATCTGCAACCTACACCACAGCTCACGGCAACGCCGGATCTTTAACCCACTGAGCAAGGCCAGGGATCGAACCCGCAACCTCATGGTTCCTAGTCGGATTCATTAACCACTGAGCCACGAAGGGAACTCCCCATGAGTTTCTTTTCTGTGGAAAGTTTCATTTGTGCCATATATTAGATTTAATTAGATTTAAATAAATGTAATTAAACTATATTTTGATATATTTATAATTAAATTATATTTTAAATATAGTTTAATTTCAAGTTTATATACATTAACTTTACTCAGGTTTACCAGCTGACTCACATAGTTCCTGAACATCTTTTCTTTTTGTCTTTTTAGAACCACACCTGCAGCATATGGCAGTTCTCAGGCTAGGGGTCCAGTTAGAGCTGCAGCTGCTGACCTGTGCCACAGCTACAGCAATGCCAGATCCGAGCTGTATCTGTGACCTACACCACAGCTCATGGCAATGCAGGATCTTTTAACCCATTGAGCAAGGCCAGGGATCAAACCTGCATCCTCATGGATACTAGTTGGAGTCTTAAGCCCTGAGCAACAATGGGAATTCCTCCCTGAACATTTTATAACCAGCTTTCAGGATTTAATCTGAGCCAGTGCCATTCAGCACACCATTTTAAATAGTACCCTCATGCATGGAGCAAGGGGAGAAGTGTGTTCTACATTTGTCTGTTGAGTGAATAGGAAAGACAACAATAAGGGGAAGGTGGAAATGTAGCATGAGGGATCCTTGAAGAATGAGTAGGAGTTTGGCTGAATAAATCATTTTTATAAAAATGTAATGAGAACCTACATGTGTTGGTTGAGAGCTGGAACTACAGAGATGAGGAAGACACAGCCTGGGCCATGGACCCCTCAGCTGAAAGAGAGAGTCATCTAGTCAATCAATAATTTCTTGCTCCTCTATTGTGCCACAGATTTAATAGTAAGATATCACAAGCAAATAATTATGATGTAAAATGTTCAATGGTACAACAGGAATATGGAAAAAAAATATCTGGAAAGAGTAGGCAAAGCTTTCACAGAACCCTTACGGTGCCTTCCACATTTAGGTAATAATGCCTTCCAAACTAGGTGTCTCACTGCCTCAGAAGATGCTGTAAGTTTCTTATCGTTCATGCTTTTTACTCTTCCTTTGACCTTGCTTCTCTTACCCCATCTGCCTTTCTAGATTCTAACCACTCCTTAAGACAGTTCAGACTTGACCTCCTTCTACAAGTTTTCACGGATTCCTTCAGACCATGGTCCTGTTGCCTTCTCTGAGCTCTTGTAATATGCACTGGTTGTTAATTTCTCTGGAGTACTTTTCAAATTGTTAACTATTTGCCTTATTGTAAGGTGGAATGAGCATACCACAGCCACAATAGAGAGACAAAGTGAATTTCAAAATTATAGGGGTATATTACATAAGACTGATTGAAATAAAAACCCTGTAAAATTTTGCAAAGTTATGCACTTTCTTTGTTTCAGTGGGTATAAACATTTGATCAAATATGATCAAAAGCCCATCAAAGTATGAAGTATTTTTTGTAAAAGAGCTTGAGTCCAGAGGAAAGCCGCATAGTATACTGGGGAAAAAATATGGGCCTTAACCTCAAATGAATGTGTATTCGAATTCCTTAACTGTCATTTCTTAGCTGGATGACCTTATTGGCTGGATGAGTTATTTAACCTTTTTGGGACTTTTTTCTTTTACCTAAAAGTGGGCAATGGTACATCTATCTCACATAACTATTGTGAAGATTACTACACCATGAGATCTTTGACATTATGGACTGAATGTCATTTCTCTGTCCTTTCAGGATCTAAGTTAGCTTGTAATATGTATTTATTAAAAGAATGATTGAGGTAGTTCTTAGTTATCATTATGAAGCCATTTTGAAATATCATTAGAGTTCCCACTGTGTCTCAGTGGGTTAAGGACCCAACACAGTGTCTCTGAGGATACCTGGCCTCGCTCAGTAGGTTATGGATCCAGTGTTGCCATAAGCTGTGGCACGGGTCACAGCTGTGCCTTGGCTGTGGTGTAAGCCTCAGCTGCATCTCTGATTCGACCCCTAGCCCAGGAACTTCCATATGCCATGGGTGCGGCCCATAAAAAGACAAAATATGTGTAATTACTTCTCACTGCAATGGGATAGATCCATGGGCATTTCCTCTTTCCATGTGACCAAAATAACAACGTACATTGATAATTAAAAAAGGAAATAAAAAAACCCTGCTAATGTAAAAGGAGAAATGAAATTAAGTACTCAGTGAATTTGCAACATGATCCATATCTGTCTTGTGGTCACTCACTACAGATATGTCTGTACCATTTCCTAAAGTCTCAGTTTTTCATTCACTGACAATCCTGCCCCTTCCAGGTTATTTAGGCCTGCAGAATTCCTGAACACTAAAGCAAACCGAATTGAACAGTATTCTCTCCTACGCTGCCGGTTTCTAGAATTGATATGTAAATCAGAAACACAGAAAGCTACCAAAATCAGTCATTATGAGGAATGAACCCTGGTAGCTTAGAATCTTTGCATTACCATCAACCGTTAAAAAGACTGACAGTGATTTACTGATGCAGGGCTAGGATTCAGATTCTGTACCAAATGTGGTAGGCAGCATAATGCTTCCCCAAAGTGCCAGCATCCTATCCCCAGAACCTACAAATATTCTACCTGTTATGCTAAAAGGAACTTGGCAGAGGTGATAAAGTTAAAGGTCTCAACATAGAGAAAGTATTCTGGATTGTCCAGATGAGTTCAATGTAATTATAAGGGTGGAAAATAAAGGCAGAAGAGTCAGAGAAGAAGATGTAGGAATGGAATTAGAAGTTGGAGTGAAACAGTTGCTGGTTCTGAAGAAGCAACACGCCAAGGAATGTTGGCAGGCGTGAGAAGCTGGAAAAGCCAAAGAAACATTTTTTCGTCGAGCATGAAGAAAGAACAATACACTGCATAAAACCTTGGTTTTAGCCCAGGATGACCCATTTCAGATTACTAATTCCTGTAAGTGTTAAGATAATAGACTTGTGTTGTTTTTTATTTTTTTGCTCTTGAGAAAATAGTTTATTAATTTATTTATTTATATTATAGCTGCTTTACAATGTTTTGTCAATTTCTTTTTTAGGCAAGAAATAGATTTATTAGGATAGGACTCTTGTGAGAGATGCAAGTGGGCAGGCAAGGAAGCTCACTGTTTTGTCAGTTTCTGCTATACAGCAAACTGACCTGGTCATACATATACGTACATTTTTTTTCTCACATTATCCTCCATTATGTTCCATCACAAGTGACTAGATATAGTTCCCTATGTTATGCAGCAGGATCTCATTGCTTATAAGGCACTGTATTTGTAGTAGTTTGTTATAGTGGCATCGAAAAATAACACATTTTCGTGGCATTTGGAAGTTCCCAGGCTAGGAGTCAGGTTGCAGTTGTAGTCACTGGCCAATGCCACAACCACAGCAATGCCAGATCTGAACCGCATCTGCGACCTACACCACAGCTCATGGCAATGCCAGATCCCTAACCCACTGAGCGAGACCAGAGATCAAACCCAGGTCCTCAAGGATACTAGTCGGGTCCATTACTACTGAGCCACAATGGGCGCTCCCTAAGTATACTAAAGAATTTTGATTCTTGTATATAATTCTGAGTGTTTGCCTGAGTTGTGAATTTCTGGCTTGTGATAGATCTCTACCCAACATGGCCATCAAGTTGCCTCATAATATGGGAAGTCCAGAGTCATGCACTAATTCTGTACAGACTGTGCCACCAAAAATCTTTGTTCTCTCTTCTGTCTGAATTGATTGCATCAGGCTTGCCATCTCCTTAAAACTAAGTAGTCATCCTAGTTTGGTTTATTGTTGACTTGTAAAATATCATTAATTGATTTTGCTTCTGTAAGTAGCGTTTTCTTTATCTGGAATGATGTTTAGAATATACTTGTACAACTGCTTTTCTCCCCACCCCTTTCTCTCTCTCTGTCTCTCATGACAGTCAAGTATCATGTTTTGTGTTCTTTATATCTTACCAGTATTTTCTTGAAATCTGACATTCACAGATATAAGACACTAACCGAATACTTTATGTTAACGGATGAATCCTTGTATTAGAATTATTTTTCAACAGAGTAAAAATAAATGAAGAGGAGGCAATGGTAACATTCCCTGCTGACTACTTCAAAATTATTACAGGAACCACTTCCTCCATGTGACTTACAGAATGTCTTTGCTCAACTTCAGCTATCACCAGTTGGTACCCTACTGCCTCTTAAAGGGGAAATAACTGCAGAAATTTTCTCTTATTCTGAAACAAAACTCTGCAGCTCTTCCCTGATAATATCACTCATCTTCAAAAAGCATACATAAAGGAAGCCAGATTTGAATTAATTAAAGTGATTCTGATCTCTTTAGAAGGCAACAAATGTATTTGATTAAAAACAATTCCTGTATTTTTTTTTTAAAGCATATGGGAAAACAAACAGTCTAGCCATATGGAGATGGCAGTGCCATCTCCAAGGGCACATTTACTCACCTACAGAGGGACTATTCTTGTGCAGAGCAGAGTGGCTGTGTTCACGTCATTGGATTTGAAGGTAGAAAGAGGGTTATGAGGGGGGTGTTCCAGAATTTTTCAAGCAGACCTCTATTATGCCCCTTCCTTAAAAGATATAGAAACTCAACTTAAATGAAGTTCAAGAAAAACAATTTTAAATGATTAATTGGATGTCTTAGTCAAAAAAGTCAGGGATAGAACTTATCAGATATGCCTGAATATACCCAAAGGATATCATTAAACAGTATATCCTTCTATCTCAGCTCTGCCTTCTTATTTTTTGGCTTCATTCTCAAGCAAGCCATTTCCATCACGCTGACAGGATGTTTGCTCACTGCAAAATGGTTGCCCTGTTCCATATCTTTACAGCTTAGCAACCTTCATAGAAAGAGAGACTCTTTGCCCAAAGTTCCAACGATATCATAGGATTAGGTCTCACTGAACCATTGTGGGTCATGTGTCAATACCTGAACCAATTGTGATGTCCAGGTGGTCAAATGAGTTCATTTCAGTTACTATTATCACTTAGACTGAGTCCTCCTGGATCTTAGATGAGGGGGATAGAGCGTAGGAAGCAGGCAACTCTATCTGGGAAGGGCAGACTGAGGTAATGATATGGCTCACCCTTCACCACATCTGCTTTCTCGTCTTCCTAGATACATATCCTAATTGTAGTTTTCAGCCTCCTTAACAGTTGGCTGTATCGACATGGTTGAGTTCTAGCCAATGGAAGGTAAGAGGTAGTATGTACTACTTATATGTCAATCAAAACCTCTCAGCCAACTTTGGAAGCCATGACTAGAAGATGGTGGGGACACAAAATGGAAGGAGTCTGGGTACCTAAATTTTCACCACTCGGAGAAAAGCTGCTCACCAAAAAGGAACACTCATTGTGGATATTCTATTTTTTTAAATTTTCTTTTTTATTGAGATATAAGTGACATAAACATTATATTAGTTTCAGGTGTACAACATAGTGATTCTATATTTGTATATATTACAAAGTGATCAGCACAAGAAGTCTAGTTAACATCCATCACGCACATGATTACAACTTTTTTTCTTGTCGATGAGAACTTTCAAGGTTTACTCTCTTATCGGTTTTCAAGTACACAATACAGTATTATTAACTACAATCACCATTCTGTACATTACATCCCCAAGACATTTATTTTACAACTGAGCATTTGCACCTTTGATCACCTTCACCTGTTTAACCCAGCCCATCTCCCCACCCCACCCCCTGCCTCTGGCATCAACCAATCTGTTTTCTGTATCTGAGGTGTTATTTTTTATTAGTTTTATTTTAGATTCCACATATAAGTGAAATATGTTATTTTTTTCTTGTCTGTCTGACTTATTTCACTTAGCATAATGCTTTCAAGGTCTATCCATGTTGTCATAAATGGTAAAACTTCCTTCTTTCTAATGATATTCCACTGCACACCTATATATACCACATCTTTGTCCATTCATCTATCTCTGACACTTAGATTGTGTCCATGTCTTGGTTATTGTAAATTGCAGTGAACGTGGAGATGCATATATCCTTTCAAATTAGTGTTTTTGTTTCCTTTGGATAAATACCCAGAAGTGGAATTACTATATCTTATGGCAGTTCTATTTTTAATTTTTGAGACATCTTCATACCGTTTTCCATTGTGGCTGCACCAATTTACATTCTTGCCAACAGTGTACAAGGGTTCCCTTTTTTTCCACATTCTCACCAACACTTGTTATTTCTTATCTTCTTGATAATAGCCATTCTAAAATGTATGAGGTGATACCTCATCATAGATGTGATTTTCATTTCCCTAATGATTAGTGATGCAGATCATCTCTTCATGTGCCTGTTGGCCATCTGTATATCTTCTTTAGGACAGTGTCTATTCAGTTCCTCTGCTCACTTTCTAATTGGATTGCATGATCATATTATATACAGTCCGTATGTTCAGGGTTAATGTCCCAACCGCCAAATCACATTATGGTATATAGGCATACTAGTTCCTGGAATACATAGCCTTGGAATACACCCTTGTTTCATTTAATTAGGCTCTTTCCAGATTTCTGGAAACTAATCTTTTTTTGGATATAGCTTTTGTCTGGATCCCAGGAATTCTCTTTTATTTTTAAGTGCTGCTTTTTTCAAACCAGAACTCAACTCAAAATCTTTTAATCTTTTTCCTGACTCATTTTCCTTTTCCTCTCACTCCAGACACTTGAGTTCCTTTGCCTTTCACCTCCATTGTTCTCTATTCTAGATCAAAAAAAAAATTTTTTAATCTTGAAGATTAATAGACTCTTTTGGAGGGTCATTACCCGTCATTTCCTTGCAGACTTGATGTGACTTTTTATTCCCAAGTCCAGAAAACTTCAAAGTGGGCTATTAGGTTACTTTATGTGTGATTAGATTAGCAACATATTTACTTAGCTGTCTTCCCCACTTGAATACGGGAGGTGGGCTTTCATCTCCCCATCTCTAGTGCCTAGTACAGTTCCCAGCACAGAGTAGGAAGTGTTAACTGAATGCATAAATTTCATAAACAATCAGATACATTGAGTAGAGATCTACTTGTTGTACTTGTTTAAAAAATGGTGAAATAAATTAGTGAAAAAATAGTGAATTTTAGCATGGGTACATTAGGGTTTGGTTAAGTCTCGGCCCTTATTTACCAGTATGTCTTTGCAGTATCCCTTAAAGCCTGGATTTTCATTCTGAGAGCTCCTCTCCAAATATTACCCATTTTCTTCAATGTTCAGCTTAAATGCATCTAGATTCTTCCTAGATCACTCCCAAGTATAGGTGGTTGGTCTCTCTTCCTTCTTTGAACTCCTGTTGCCTCTGGTACTCCTTTTGTGATAGTTACCAACATATTGATGAACCTACTATACTGCCCTGGATCCTGCCACCAGTGAACTCAAATTTCTTTTAAACTTAAAGATTGTAACCTCTTTGTGTAGTACACAGATCTATTTAATTTACCTTTGTATCCTGTTTCTCCCCAAACACAAAGCTTTGATCTGAGTTAGTGATGACTAGATATGTGCTGAATAAATAACATCTAATTATATTTGTTCTGTTAGCCAACTCTACCTTAGGTAATTGCACATGTAATACTGCTTCCAGATGAAAAGCAGTGTTGAATTTGAGGAGTGCTTAAGTTTATTCTTACCCTTTCATTTTCTGAAGATAAGAGTGTATGTTACACAGGGTTCTTTATCCCGTTTTTGTTGTTGTTGTTTGGTTTTTGGGTTTTTTTTAATTTTTTGTTTTTTAGGGCTACACCTGCGGCATATGGACATTCCCAGGCTAGGGGTCGAATTGGAGCTGTAGATGCCGGCCTGCGCCACAGACACAGCAATGCTAGATCCAAGCTGCATCTGCAAACCTACACCACAGCTCATGGCAGCACCGGATCCTTAACCCACTGAGCGAGGCCAGGGATCGAACCTGTATCCTCATGGATACTAGTCAGGTTCGTTTCCACTGAGCCACAATGGGAACTCCGGGTTCTTAAAAAGTCTATTTTACCTTCTCAGGTACAACTTCTATTAGAGTCACCTGGAGATCCATTAGCCAAAAGTATATACTCCAATGTGGAAATTTAGACAATGTCTATCTAATGCTTGGTGGTATAACTGAAGATTGAGTTTCTGACAGGGAGCTGAATGTCCTTCAACATGTCATCCTGGTTGAGTTTTTTAATGTTTAAACTGATATTTTGATGTAGCCATAGCCTTGGTGGACAGACTCAACTTATGTTGTTCTTCTCCCATGAAGATTTTACCTCAGTAATTAGAATGATAGCATGGGGGGAGGGGTGGGTGGGAAATGTAATATATAGATTAAGAGCACACATTCTGGAGCGAGACAGACTTGAGTTCACAGTTTTACTCTGCCACTTACCAGTTGTGTGACTATGGACTAACTATGGATCTCCATGCACTTCAGTTTTCACATTACTGAAACAGAAATAATCTAGTACTAACTTCATGGAGTTTTGGTAAGGATTTAATGAGATAATTTACGTAAAGAGCATAGGAAAATACCTGGAACTGTGTAAATACCTAATAATTATTTACCATATCTAGTCAAATTTAGGTAGAGCAGAGGGTAAGAAATAAAAGCTTACTGAATATCTATCACATCCCAGCCTCTATAACAGGCACATGCATAAAATATTTTGTTTGAATTTTCATTCCCAGAGGAAAAAACTTTTCATTTCCTGCAGGTTTTCATAAAAAAATTTTCTTTTTTTTTCCTTTTCTGGCCTTGCCAGCCGCATGCAGAAGTTCCAGGGCCAGGGATGGAATCTGTGCCACTGCAGTGACCCAAGCCCCAGCAATGACAATCCCATATCCTTGACCTGCTGAGCCACCAGGGAACTCCAAAATTTCATTTTTTGAAAACTTAAAAATCCTGTGCCTTTGAAATTACATTTTTTAGATAAAAATATCCTCCATTAAAGGTTACATCCTTTTAGTATCCTCAGTTTACCTCCTGCTTTAAAAATTACTTTAAATTAAAGAATTAAATGTAACTTTGAATGCGTTGGCACTAATAATAACAGAATGTCTTTCACTTTCTATAAATGTAATACATGAAAGGGAATTCTCTCTTAGGGCAAAGGCACATGACTCATAGCCGGATTTCTCTCTTAAATTTCTAAATAAACTCTCATAGATAGTAATCACTTGCATTTTAGATTTTTATTTTCAAAGTTTCACAGTTTTACATCGTGGAAGTTTAAAGAGTGGAAGGACCTTCTTCAGGCCTAGAAGACCTTCTATACCAGGAGTAGGTTTATAGCGGGAAGAGAAACCAACAGAAACAAACCATGACTCTTTCTTACAGGAACGAAAGGGCAGTTTGTTGTGAGACTGACAATTGTTCTAAGCAATTAGGTGTGGAAAGGCAGAAGGGAAATAGGGGTGGTGTTCTAATTTGATAAAAAATCTAGCACATCAGTGAAACAAAGGCCAGCCATAGCATGGATTCCTTTAATGATGATAACTATTCTGCAGGAATCAATTCATGTATGTGTGTGTGTGTACTTTTGGAATAAAACAAAAAAAAATTCTTCTAGGATTACTAGAACTACCATGACTTAAATCCAATGACTTTTGCTATCTAGATCTATTATTTTCAGATCATTTCAGTGCAATAAAAACAAACAATGACAACAAAGGCAATTATTGGGCATGGTTTTATGGAAGGCATTATTACAAGGTTGAAGATACAAAACTGAATAAGACATTAATAGACATTAAGAAAGCTTCCAATGTGGTGGTGTAAGAGTAAGTCTCCCCTCCAAGTTCATCAGGATAATTATTTTTAAGATATTCAAAAAGATTTACGTGGCTGTGGCTGTGGTGTAGGCCGGCAGCTACAGCTCCCATTCGACCCCTAGTCTGGGAACCTCCGTATGCCATGGGCGTGGCCCTAAAAAGACAAAAAATAATAAATAACTAAATAAGATTTATATCCTAGAGATACAAATAAAACGCTCTATGACTAGAAGGAAAATTTCCAGGGAAAGAACTTGACGTTCCTCAGTGACAGAACAGGATTTTTTATTAATCTTTATATTCTAAGACTAGACATAAAGACAGCCCTCATAAGTGATCACTGAACTGCACTAAACACTGAAAGTGAAGTTAGAGATTTAGGTCTTAGAGATTAAGGCTGAAGTAAGATTCGGATTAATCCTTCCACTTAGCAGCCTTCTCACGGGACACTTGGTAGCTCAATGGAATGAAAGGACTACTGTATTAACTGCTTGGTAAGCATCTTGTCAATAACTCTGTGAATACATGCTTTAAACTCTGTGTTACAGAACAGAAAAATGAGGCTGGGAGAAGGAAATGACGTGATTCTTAAGATCAGACTTTCCATCACATCCCATTCCTACAAATTTAATTGAATATTTATTTTCTGATTCCAGCTGCTACTGAAACCTTACAAACCTTATCTTAGACTCCACCATCTTGTTGCCCACAGACTGCATATATACTTCCACGAGTAGACACTTGTCTGCTTCCTGGTCGCCAAGTTTAACATCTCTAAGTCCACAGTCTGTTAATGTACTCTTGCAGTCTGTATTGAAATCCCAGCTGCCGTATCACTTTTCCCTGATCATTGAGAATGAAAGCCATGTTCAATTCATCTGCATCCTCACTTTCTAACATATTGGAATGTTTTCTGAATGAACAAATCGGCAAACTAACTTTCCTCCAATGGAAGATGCCTGATTTACTGTCATTAGCTGTTCCATGCACTCACTTATCAACACTTAATTATTTTTCCCAGGAGCCAAAATTCTCTAAACTCTTGCGTCCCAGGACCCCTAACAAAGATACTCATCAGATATTTGTGTATATATGTATATTTCTATATATAACCTATATTACATATATGTATATCATATTTGATATGTTATATATACAAATATGTATATTTATAGATATATGTATGTATTTGTGTACTTATGACATATATATACATATCTGTATATATTATAAAATAATCACTGTAATACATCAGCATCCATCACCACACATAATCACAGACAAATTTTCTTATAAGAACTTTCAAGATCTGCTCTCTTAGCAACTTTCAAATATACAATGCAGTGTTACGAATTATAGCCACCGTGCTGTACGTTATATCTCCAGGATTTGTTTTAGGACTGGAAGATTATACCTTTGACCACCTTTCCTTTAGCTTTGTTTTCAGTTTTAGTAAGGTCCAACTTTTTTTAATTCTTCATTTTCAACTTTGAAACATTTAACTATAAATAGAAAATAATATAAAATGCATCATCTTTCTGAATTCAGATCCTTCTTTCTGAACTAATGTTCATTCATTGCCCTTTCAGCAAGGGTAAGTGAGCTGTCTTTGTTTGAAATGTCTGTAGTTTCCCTTCACTATGGGGCAATAGCTTGGATGGTATAGACTATTTGGATCAGATTTACTAGATCCTTTCAAAATGCAAGCAACCTTGAGTCAAGCCCAGAGCATGAGGAAAGCATCTCACAACACTGGGGCCAAAGTGTTTATTGAAAGAAAAATTTAAAACTAATTTGTAGACTACATTATGTCATTGCAACTTTGAGTCATTTACCTAAAACCCTTGTCATTAGATTTCCCCCTCACGTTTTCCTTTTTTCCCCCTCACTTTTACATTTATTGACTCGTGTTATTTATAAATTTGGTGACATGTTTTAGATACAAACAGGCACCAAGTTGAGTGTCAGATTAAACTTTCTGGTGAAGTCTTGTGAAAAGAGGGAGTGGTATGGAAAGAAGAGCACCAGACTGGGCCCACGAAGGCACCTGTTCAATGACTAACTCTGATCTTTATAAGTAATGTCAACATCAGCAATCATTTCCTTGATCTGGACCTTACTTCTGGTATCTGTAAGATTAGGAGTTGAACTAAATGGTTCTGCAGTAACGGTCTACATTTTTAGGTGGACAAATGCTGATTTTCTTAGCAGGGAAGCACAATTGTATATAAATGCTGGTTCCGTGTATACTTTTATATCAGCTGGTTCTTGGTGTCTCCTCTGGGCTTAAGCTAATGACAGGAGGACAACATCCTTCTCCCTACACATCCAAGTCTACTTGGGGCAACTGGAGTTGGCCTTCCAGTCCTCACTTCTTCCTTTTCTTTTTTTTTTTTTAGTGGGGGGCACGCCCATGGCATGCAGAATTTCCTAGGCCAGGGATTGAATCCGCGCCACTGCTGTAACCAGAGCCAAAGGAATGACAATATTGGACCCTCAACCCGCTGAGCCACCAGGGAACTCCTCTTTCCTCTTAGTTATACTCTCCAATTTCTATTTAAAAAGAGCCAGAAAATGATCAAGAGTCTGGGCTGGTCAAGGCTTGAGGACTGAGATGGCTTTAGATTCCACCCACCATAAACAGCAAGGGAAACATGAGTATGTCTTAGGAATTTTTTAATTGATACATATAAATGTGAATTGAAAGAGCTCTCTGATCAGGTTCTTTAACACTTTGGTATTGAGGCTACTTTGCTGTGGGATTCTACTTGAATGAATATAACACAGGCAGAGAGAGAGAGTTCAAAAAGTAAATGTGGCAAAATGTTAACAGTTGTGGAATCTAGGTAAAGTGGATGTAGGGATTTATTCTTCATTTCTGAAGTTTTAAAATTAAAAGTTGGTGGAAACATCCAAAGATCTCAAAATTTATTTCCTCAAAACTATCCATTTCTACTTACCTTTTATGCAATTGCTCCCAAAGATATGCAACGACTCTGCTGTCCGTTTGACTAACTCCTTTCCTTTCTAATGCCTTGTAGGCTGATCTGTTTTCTTCTAGCTCCCGGGACACCTAGCATGTACCTTCTGCTTATGTAAATGTTTTCAGGTCCAGGTTCCTGGAGAGACATCTCAAGTGTCATGCATATCTAGACTAAAGAGGATGGAAGCAGGATGTCCAGGAAGCAGAGGAAGTTTATTCTTAGAACATGTTACCAGAAAGTGAGTGGAGGCAACTGGTAAGTGAGTTTGAACCTAAAGGACCAGCTTTAGCAAAAAGGTAAAGACAGTGAATTCCCGGTGTCCACTTTCTAGACCTTTTCTCCCTCCGCTGTAGCATTTCTTCATCAAATATTCTCATTTTTATTTTTATTTCACTGCTTTTTTACAGAGCACGTATCACAGGCCAGGCAACATATGGAAGTGAATGAAAACTCATTCCTACCCTCAAGTCATAATTCCCCCTATTCTGAATTTCCCATCACAAGGAAGTGGAAAAAATAAGGTAAGACTTCTTCAGGTGACCCCTTGAGATCAGGGGATACAGGTGAAAACTGGTTCTAAAGGGTGATTCTGGTGTCATCATTTGAGGTATTAGTGTGTGGGAAATGGAGGCTACTCAGAACAGGCGTCAGAAAGCTTTCTCATTACGTAGTACCCTGGTGCCCCCTCTACTCATGTATTGTAATCAGGTGAAGGACACCAGGCAAAGATAACAGAACCCAGCATCCTGATATTGGGGTAAGGAAGAAACTAAAAACCCTGGGAAGAAAGGTGTCTCTTTGGAGAAGGAAGTTCCCTACAAGAAAAACTCTTCAAAAGGCAAGGTGAGTTGTTCCAGGGCCTGCTGTGAAAGTGACTCTGAGCTTACACAGGCTAGCTGCCAAGGAAGTTGGCATTCATAATTCCTGAGACGTGTCTTTTTTATTTTTTAATATTTTAATGAGCGTGGTTACTAACTCATTCCATTGTGGGAATTAATACATTTGACTGAAAAGGAATGTGTCCTTCCCACATTTTAAATAATGTGCCTTAGGGAGCTTTGAGCTGTACTTTCCAAATGCTGAGTTAACTGTGAATCGATGACGCTGATGATGAAAAGGTAGGACCTCTTTGGGTGCGGGGATTTCCATATCATAAATTTAGGACGTTGAAAAAAATCTGTCATCTTAGACCATAGCTGAAAATCTGTCTAGAATTACAGATCTCGCTTTGTTCTGGAATGGTATTTTAATTACCATGTTTCAATCTTAACTTGTACTGTCAAGATTCTTCTGGCCAGACCTCCCTTACTAATCTATACCCCCTTCCCTCATTAATTTTACTCTAACAATGTACAGTTTTGAGGACTACCAAAATTGAATGGTTTTAAGAGATAAGTTGGTAAATTCTATAGTCACGTCAGAGGTTATTGTTGTTGTTATACTGGGCGAAAATATTCTAAATAATGAGAGAGAGTATTTCGTATATCATCAGTGTATAGGCTATCTCCATTCCTCCTCTTTTATGTCATAATATTGCCATTCCTTGTGATATTTTTGGAGAATCCTGTTAACCCTATATGTTAGGAAAAATTACAGGATGTCCTGCAATTGTTGAATTCACTAGACCCCCCCCTTTTTTTTTTCTAAAGGATCACTTTACTTTTCCTGAAATCTACCTCTCTCGGAACATAATGAAAAAATTATGTCAACAAAGGCAACCTAAAGAAATTAATTGAGGAAATGATTTGGTGAAGGTGGAAAGAAAATTAATGTTCTGACCAAATGTGTGGAAAATTATAGCAAAGGTCTTTGCAGGTTGAATTTTCCCTTCATTTTACTCAGATTGTGGCAACTGGCTGTAAAATAAGGAGACCTCACAAAGAGGACAGTTTATCTTATGATTCAATGGCAATCAATTGGCTTCAATCTCTGTATCAAAATGCAAGCCAGGTCCCATTTCATTTAATCATTCTCTGCTACAACTGTAATCTGCTTTGGTTCCTCCACAAAACCACATTTTGAAAAGAGCTCAGTAAATATCAGTCACCTACAGGGAGTTCCTTGGTGGCTTGGTGGTTAAGGATCTGGCATTGTTACTGCTGTGACATGGGTCACGACTGTGGTGTGGATTTGAATCCTGGCCTGGGAACTTCTGTATGCCATAGTTGCAGCAAAGAAAAAGAAATCAATCACCTGCAGGTGCAGAGGTTTTTAAATCAATATACATTTCATCTTCTACTATTGCTCACATTCCACTGCTGATTTTTTTTTTTAATGCACTGTGTGAATGGGTGTCTGGAACATGAAATAAACATTTCCAGCTAAAAATTTAACTTTTTCCAGGGATAGTGATGACTACAAATTAAATGCTTACTGAGTGCTGGGTACAAATACTAAATATTTTACTCACCCTACCTATAAAGTGAGTGTAAAGTAGGCATGGTTTTCCTGCTTTACAGAAGACAGGGGTTTAGAGAGAAGTGATGCAAATTTCCCATTATCAAACACCTTGGAAGTTGTGGAGCTGTGACTGAAACCCACATTGTGGTCTGGACACCAACACTGCTCTTCCAGTTGATCAACTTCTTTGCTCATCATTTGGTGACCTTTGTAGTTGTGAGAGGACAAAAATCATTAACTGACAAGTGTCCCGAGATTTTGCCTCAGCCTCCCCAAACTTACCCACTAGTGAATTTTGCCTCTTCGGTTCCTTCCCCTCAGATCTGGGAAATGTGGCGAGTGAGAAGTACATGCTGGCCTAAATGTGGGAGAACAGGTCAAAGAGTTTAGAGAAAGAGAAAAAGAAGAGTCAATAGTGTGAGGTGGAACTGGAGGTGGGAGGAATCGAGAATCATCCTCACTGTACTTGAGGAAGCCACTTTCATCCCATAGAATTCATTCCATTCCTTCTCCTTTTCTTTTCTTTTCTTTTCTTTCATTTCCTTTCCTTTCCTTTCCTTTTTTTTCTCTTTCCTTCCCTTCCCTTCTCTTCCCCTTTCTTTCTTTTGTTCTTTCTTTCTTAGCCATACCCACTACACGTAGAAATTCCTGGGTCAGGGACAGAACCCGAGTCACAGCAGCAACAACACCGAATACTTAGCTGTTAGGCTGCTAGGGAACTCCTTTTTTTGTTTGTTTGTTTTTGTTTCTTGTTTTTTAATGGAGTCTTTCTTGAGTGAGGGCAGGTGCACTGGTGTTGGTCCATGGCCTTTTTGCTTTACCTGCCAAAACAGGAATCACAGGCAATCAGACTGGGTGAACCACTCTATGGAGAGCACTATCTGTCATTCATTGGAAACTCTGGTCAGGGCTATCTGCCTCTAGGAACCATAGACACATGGGGGCATTGTAGTTCTTGATCCTGAGGAGAATGATTTGGGGTTGTGGTTAGGATGGGTCTCAGACTTGCTTGAGTTGTGTCTTCGTTTGGGTGCCCCTTAGAGCAAACCCAGAGATAAGCAAGTTTGGTGTAAATTTATTTTGAAGGTCATTCCAGAAAGCATGCCAACAGCATGGGTAAGGGAGACCAGTCAGGGAGAAGACTCAGTGAAGGGTGATTTCATCAGCAGGTGACAGCTACGGGTCACTGGGGCTCAACTCCCCTGGGGATCTTTTGAGAAACTGTGTGTGACACACTTTAGAATTGTGTGAAGAGGGGCAAGGAATCCTTTTTTCCTCCATAGGCAAGGGTCCTCCCTGACACCTTACTCTCTGCCATTTCCTGCCTGTTCTATATGTAGGCTGAATATAAGGTGAACAGATGCTCTTAGGTAGAGAGCTGAGGAAGCCACTGCCCTGAATGGAAACTGTCTGCAGGGGTCCTTCATGGGGAGCAGCATACAAATAGTATCTGTCCATAGGGTACCTGAGATTGGAGATTGAGAAATAAAGTCAATCACTTGGCTTTTGGGATCCAGCCTTAAAAATTGTAAGCCAGCATGAAAGTGTAAATAGCTATGCCTTTTGGGGGATAAAATCTGGTAGCACTGCAAAGGTTGTTGACTGGTAATATATATAGTCAGTAGGACTTGCAGGCTGACCACACACACACACACACACACACACACACACACACACACACGAAGAGGAAAGACAGATACAGTTGTTATGACTTCCTCAAAGAAACATACCACAAAATGCTATGAGGTGCACTTTGGGAAATCAGACCCAACTGGGGCTTGAAAGGATCAAATGGATACTTCTCCCTTTAAGTTCCCATTGATTTCATTTTGAATAAAAACACTTCAAGAGGAAGAAGAGAGGAAAAATGAAGAAATGATAGGGAGCAAGACCAAAGTGGGAAGTCGGGTTTGGAGATGACTATTTCTATCCCATGAGCCAATGAGCTGAATATCCTGTAAGTGTGACTCAGCTCTCTAAGTTCAAGCATCCACAAATAAGGCCTAAGGATGGGAGATGAAGATCCCCCCCTTTCAAAATAAGTTGGAACTTCTGCTTTTAATCTGCTTCCAACTTCAACATGACAAAAGGAACAGCTCATGCTCTAGTACAGCACAGCCCAGGACGCTAAGTTTGGAAATAGAAGACAATTTAAAAAAAAAAAAAAAAGCACCACTCAATGAAGTAGAAACACTTACCCATCAGTTTTGTGCATTAAAGGGACTAGCACCTTGTGACAGGTTGTACATGTGAAAGAAGCTATTTTGTTCCTCAAAAAAAAAAAAAGTGATCATGAAAAGCTGTGGTGGGCTGGAGTCATAGAGAGAGAGAGAGCTTAGAGGGAGCAAGTTGGGAGGGCCCCCCACTAAATGATGCTCCTTCCCAGATGGGAGGGTCAGGAACCTAGGGTGGGGCCTTAGCTATGAGGATATAAATATGGCAGAAGAAATTCAACCGATCTTTAGGTCACTTGAGAAGTTATCCTACCGCGACTGATGAAATAACTTCCCATTCTCCGGGCTCTGAGGGCCCCTACTAACATGTGCCAGTGCTGCCAGCCCCATGCATGGCAGGGTTAGCATGGTGGTGATCCACGTGGGGAGGCAAGATGATACTGTCCCTGCATCCAAGCCACGAGCCTGAGTAAGAGAACATCCCCTCCACTGTTCTGTAGTTGCAGAGGCTCCAGAAGACGTCCAAGTTTTAAATTAATAATTATTTTTAGAGACGGGTAGACTGGGACCTTAAGTCCTTAGCATCCCCTGAATTTATGATTAATAGTCTTTTTCTCAAGCGTGTCTCATATTAGAGGTGTCACCAAGCCCGCATGAGCTGAAATATCTAAATTATGCAGGAGAATGAATGCAATGGACTCTCCAAGCTGAATCATAGTTTTCTGTCAACCTGCATCTCTCTCCTTGGATAATTCACAAAATTCTCCTCCTATACGTTCATGTAAAAAGAAGAAAGAGTATCAGTATAAAAAAGCAACTCGACATTGTTGGAATCATTTTCTGTGTGTTCTTTCCAGACAGTAAATTAGAGATTAACCTGAGTCACATGGACGGACAAAAGGATATGTTCAAATCCTTTTATGAGTAGCCCAAACTCCTCCTTTTTAAGAAGTATATCTAAGTGATCTGCATTTAGTTGGAAAATCACTTTGTTCCTTTCTTGATAATTAGGGTGAAAGGCCACATTTTCTTGATTAAACAAAAGAATATTCTTGGTACAAAGGAAGTCAGTACTAAGAAAGGGGTTTGTTCTGCTTTTTCTAGTCCAGTTTTCCCGGCACTGGAGAACTGAAGGCCCTGTCATTAGGGAACTATATATCAAACAAATTGTACTAATATGTGAACTTAAATGAAGCAGTGGAATAGAGTTAGACTCTTAGAAACCTGACCATGGCCACCTGGTGGTGGTCTCTCGCTTTTGTTTCATGATGTTCCTTCCTAGGCACTTTGCTGGTTCATCTGATTTAAGCCTTGCTTGTCCTTTCTTTCCTAACAACAGCAGACCACGTCACCCAAATACTATCTGGGATTGAGAGAAACTGGTGCATCTAAAAATACGTCAAATCTTTGTACCAAACCAATTGCAATTTCCTGAATGTTCCATGTCTTTTCCACATCTCCCTGTGACTCTTTTTCCCAGGAAATGTCTTCTCTCTTCTCATCCTGACTCTCTAAAAGCTGACTCATTCCTCAGGACTCAGTTCACACCACATCTGTCATTCCCTGAGGGAGCCAATGTTATGGCACTTATTACCTGATATTCACAATTATTAGGGGATTTCTTTGGTGAGGTGGTTGTTTGTTTGTTTGTTTGTTTGTTTTCTTCTAGGTGAGAGTTTCTCAAAGTATAATCCTTGATCTGTGGCATCAGAATACCCAGTATACACTGAACATCCATCATTGTCATTTCCACATTTTAATTCTCATTTCCCAGAATGACTGCTCCTATTCTCACCCCTCAAATTCTGCCACAACTTTCACACTGAGTTTAAGTTTTATTTCCTGCTCGAAGCCTTCCTCCTTAGCTCCTTAGTCCTGGGTTTGTTTTTCCCCTCTTGACCACTCAAGGATCTCTCCCCTCAATTGCTATAAAAATTGCTTTAGGTATTAAACTTTTCAGAGGGAGAATATCCCATGTAATTTTCTAATTGTTATATAAATAAAACATGTAATGTATATATATCACATGACTGGATATATATCACGTGACTCTCACAGAAGATTATAAATTCCTTGAGTGAGGGAATCAGACTGTATCTTTTCCTGCAAGTTTCATTTACCTACTTCTGTATTTGATCCATACATTCAGTGAGCACCAACTATGTGTGAGACTATGTTGGCCAGACCCTGAGGGCACAAAAATAACCGGGGATGTCTGCATAAAGAATTCTCAGTCGTCTGAGGAGCAGACATGTTGAGAAAGAATCACAGTTGACTGGGTGGACAGTGAAAGTGGAGGTATTAACAAAGAGCCATGTGGCTCACCAAGGTGCATAGTAGACACTGACTCAATAACCATTGCTTTGAATTATACAAGAAGCAATTATTTCATAGGACTTAATCAAATGAATGTACTTTCAATTTTTTATGCTATATTTGTGCAGGTTATTGTATTCATATATATTTGCTAATGTTAGTTTCTTCTTTGACCCAACTCTGCCTAGAAATATATTACCTTTTCTTCCAGCACTTGTCTCAAGTTCTGTATTAGAGTTACCTAAGGAGCTTTGAAGAAGGAGGAGGGGAAGGAGGAGAAGAAGAAGGTAAGCATAAGTGCTCTAAATTTGGTCTCTACCCAAACCAATTAAACCAAAATCTGTGGAGGTGGGGCCCTGGCATTGACATTAGAGTTTTTTTTTTAAGTTATTCAGATGAGTCCCCTAAGTAGCCAGGTAGCCAACTAATGCTAAAGGTAAATATATATATATGCTAAAGGTAAATATATATATATGTGTGTGTGTGTGTGTGTGTGTGTATATATATATATATATATATATATGCTAAAGGTATATATATATATATATATATATATATATATATATTATGGTATTTGGAGCCAAAAGGACTTGTTAATATAGATATTAACAAGTCCTTTTGGCTCCAAATACCATAATAAATGCACTCCAATACTATTCTGCCACCACATCCAGTCAAATAAGTCTGAAAGACATGAGCACCCACCCATTTCATAACCCTCTGCATGATTAATGCCTGCCATTTCTACAAAGACTAGGGATTAGCAAGAGACAAGTGACAGGTGAAAAGGGATTGGAATGGGCAGCAGATAAGGTGAATGTAGAGGGAGATGGAGTATGAGGAGAGAGAACTGTTTTATTGTGACTTTTACAAGACATGAGTAAGCCTGGCTCTCCCCAGACAAAAACATGTACTTACATATACACATGAGCCCACAGACACACAGCCCACCACTTGGCTGGCTTTTTGTGCTTTTGTATGTAACTAGAAGCAGAGTATCCTGAGAGAGAAAAACAAAATAAAAGAGAAAATGATACAGGTTATTTTGTCATATCATTGTAAGGTTTGCTTTTTACAGAAAAAAAAAATCTGTGCTTCATCTTGAGTTTAGGTGCTCTTCCTCATTATAAAAGAAAATACAGATGAAATTAGTACAATTAGGACAATATATTTTGGATTTCCCATTATGACTCGGTGGTAATGAACCTGACTAGTATCCATGAGGATGCGGGTTTGATCCCTGGCCTCGCTCAGTGGGTTAAGAATCTGGCATTGCCGTGAGCTGTGGTGTAGGTCACAGATGTGGCTTGGATCCCACATTGCTGTGGCTGTGTCATAGGCCAGCAGCTGCAATTCGACCCCTAGCCTGGAATCTTCCTTGTGCTACACGTGCACCACTAAAAAGAAAAACAAAGAACAATATATTTTAATAATATTGTACCTTCTAACGTCTTAAATATTCACTGAATGAATCAGAGAACTCAAGCTGAATAACTTGTATAGATGTAAGCATCTTTTCTGTGATGGCTCTTGAGTAGACACTAGCCTCAAACAGCAATTTCCAAACTTTGCTGGATATTAGAACCATCTGGGAAAAATACCTTGCCCAGGCCAAACTCTATGTCAATTAAGTCATTATCTGGGAGTGACAAAGACAAACGTAGATTTTTTTTTTAAACTCCCAAGTAATTCCAGTGGGTGCAAAATTTGAGAACTACTGTCCTAACTCAAGCTGAATAACATGTATAACATGTTTTTAATTCATAAATGAAGACTTTTTGGAGGATAATTTATCATAATAAGTCAGTATCTTTGGGTATATCATACTCGAATTTCTAAAGAAACAAAATTTCATGATCCTTTAAGGAGCCAGTCTTATATCTACCTACCTTTGTACTGCGTTAATTTCTACCTTTGAAGGGTAATTTCAAAAAAAGTGGATGATTCAAAAATCCTTGGGTATATGAATTTGACTGTGACTTAATATCTAGTGTTATTAGAGGTTCCAAAAACTAGTATTCCAGACAGTTTATTTTTCTATGGTAAATACCACCTAATGGCAGGAGATGGAATCCAGAAAAATAAAAGGAGGTAGAATTCACTGGAAAAAAGTAACAGTGAAAGAAGAGAAAAACCAACTTTCAGAGGGAAGGATGAGTTTATTGTAGTCTCAGGAATTTAATAGTAGAGTGTAAGGTGACACATTGTGTTCTGACTCTTATGGACTCCAGAATATGAAACTTATATAAGTAAAAAAAAGTTATGAGCGGACAAGTGAACTTCTTACCTAATCATATACTGTCATTCACCAGGTGTTTTCTATGTTTTTTTATAGACGTCATCATGATTAACCCTGCTGTGGACTATGTAAAATGGATATTATTGTCTCCTTTTTCCAGATGAAGAAATGGAGACTCAAAAATAGTTAATTTTCTAAGGCAATAGAACTCTCAGTGGCAAAGCCAGGATTCAAATTCAGATTGACCTGGCTCTGGGCTTTGCATCCTTCCCATTGCACAGAGGCATGAAACATGATCTTTCCCCTCCATCTTCCCTCTACTCCTGTCTCTCATCTGGGTGTACAGTGTGTGCTCTACAGCAACAGGCTCTAACTTTAAGGGAATGCCAAGCACTGTTCTCAACAATCTATATGTGTCAGCTCTGCAAGGTAGGTAGTATTATTATCTTCATTTTACAGATAAAGGACTTTGAGGGTGGTAGACAAAATCATGCCCTGCCCCAGCCCAAGATGCCCATGCCCTGTGAATAAATTACATTATGCAACCAAAGGAATTTTGCTGATGTGTATTAATGCAAATGAACGGAAACTGACAGCATCAGCCTCTGAAGTCTGCTTAGTGGAGCTGGGTGGAGACGGGCATGTGGGAGAGATTTGATCTCCTACGTTTGAGGAAGCTGGAAAAGCTTAGCAAATATTGTCCTGATTTGAATATACTCTAAGACTGGAAAGAAGAGCCTCTGATGTCAGCATCTCCCAAGACCAAAAGTGGTTTATCCTTAGAATGTTTTTCCTGAGTTCAGAGAAGATGTTTGTTCCAACATTTCCAGAAACACTTAGGGAGAGAGGATGTAGTCTGCCACAAAAAATGCCTTCTTTGAAACTGTGTCCCTTTCTTGGACATTTTTACAACTTCCACCAGCCATGAGGAGTGTATGCAGCAAGACCCTGGTGGCCTTTTATACAGAGCTGCCATGACTCACTTCTGTGCTCTCAGCTGTCTTCCAGCTGCTCCACCTTCATCCTTGGTTGCATCATTAGCTTTCGTCATTCACAAGGGTCTGAAGATTCACCACACTCTCAGCTCCCACTCCACTTTCTTTGCATTGCAACACTTCTTGGTTTACAGGGAAGGTAGTGTCTGCTTCAGTGAGGCATATTGTGACATCAGCAGGTAGCTTGCACCCTGCTCATAGGCAGGGTGGAGACCCCTTTGCTGTGTGTAGATAAGAAGGCAGTGCAATTACTCATTCAGCTCCCTCCCTTCAAAATTCCTTGATATTCTCTATGCAATGGGTTTCCATTTGGTTCTACGTACCTGTGGCCATATCTGCTCTTTAGACCAATTGGGAATGTCTATGAAAGTAACTAGTGTACCATTTTCTGGTCACAGCCTTCTTTCCCATCCGCTTCCTGATTCACATGATATCACTTTAACTGAGATTTCTAGTCCCTCTGCCAGTGCCTTTTCTCCCATATGAAGGTGGAGTATGTCTTCATGTTGACATCATGCTTCTCTATTCCTTTATTCTTGTTTCCTGGGATGTATTTCCTCTCCTCTTCCTCCAGTCCATAGAATATATTCTTAATCTTGGAGATGATAAGAGAATGAGGAAATAATTCCTCTACCTTCTGAATCTCTCAATTTTATCCCTTACTTTCAGTTTTTAAATTCATAGGCCAGAAAAGCTTCTTCTGTGGTTTGACTCTGAGATCCTACCCTAAGGCAGTAGTTGACACATCAGTGGTTTCTTGAATAAGGAAAGGGCTGGGACGAACTCAGCCTTTGAGGAAGAGGAGGTGTAGGGAGTGGGAGATCATCCTAGGACTTTGGAATATATTTCTGCCACACATGTAAATAGCTGTAAGACAAAGTGACAGGTGCCATAACAGAGGCAGGCAAGAAACTCAATTGGAATACTACTGAGGGAGACAGGAAACTTTTACAGTGCTTTTTGTTGTTGGTGTTGTTTTAAGTTGCACCACAGGCAGAAGTTCCCACCAAGGATGGAACCCTCACCACAGCAGTGACAACATGGATACATAACCCACTGAGCCACTGTAGGGACATCTGTCTGTCTGTCTGTCTGTCTGTCTATCTATCTATCTATCTATCTATCTATCTATCATCTATTTATTTATTTTTGCCTTTTTTTTTTTTAAGGGCCACACCTGTGGCATATGGAGGTTCCCAGGCTAAGGGTCAAATTAGAGCTGCAGCCGCCGGCCTATGCTACAGCCACAGCAACGCTAGATCTGAGCAGCATCTGCGGCCTACACCACAGCTCACGGCAATGCCAGATCCTTAACCCTCCGAGAAAGGCCAGGGATTGAACCCACGACCTCATGGTTCCTAGTTGGATTTGTTTCCGCGGAACCACAATGGGAACTCCACCTTATTTATTTAAAGCTTACTCGTCAAGCTTCCTAGTAAACATCTCTGAATAGATGGAATGTCAGAGGAACAAATTTATTTGGAGACTTTTTTCTTGGGAACTTGGAAATTAAAGTTAAATTTAAAATCATATTTAGGGGTTAGACATCCTAGGAATCTTGATAAGGTGGAAACATTTTTCCATTTCTTCAAAAAGAATTTGGTTAATGGGCTCAAATAATGTTTGCATGATTCCAGGGGAAATAGAAAATGCACTGAATCATCTTGATGTTTTTTTGACATGGAAAATAAACTCTAGATTTGTTCAAGCATCTGGGTGATTGAGAACCTGTTGATCTCCATCCTATGGAAAGTCACAGTTATTCAGATTATTCTGTTCTTTTACCACTATTTCAAGTTATATTTAGGAGCTCGAGAAAAAGGGACAAAAATTAATCTTTTTCATGATTACAGTTGGTATAACATACTTTAAGGAGAGAAGGTAGGAACTTAGAGATTCAGCCGTCAAGGATGGGAGACTTGGAGTTCCCTTCGTGGCTCAGTGGTTAACGAATCCGACTAAGAACCATGAGG
>PVHT020003785.1:4250758-4263040 GCA_004024745.2 Catagonus wagneri
TGGGAGCAAGAATTTTAAAATGTGCTTAACATTCACAAACCCGTTTTTAGACATTTGTTCCTCTGGTTCTGCGTCATGCACCCAGGCTCCCCTTTTGTGGCAGGATTGGTTCCTGGCTCTGATAGTGGATTACTGACTCTCCGTTGTCCCACCTCCAATTATTATTAATTCATTTATTTAAAATGTTTGGTCTCGATGCTCCCAGTTTCTTGATCTTCCATGTCCTTTTGGGGTTCAATAATTTCATAAAAACTATCAATAGTGATTTTTGATTGTTTGTTTTAGTAAAGTCTGGAGCCATTCCTTCTGGGTGTTACATACACAGGCAGATCCATGGGCAAGGCCTGTCCTGTGGGCCCGTGTCTGCACAGTGTGTCCAGGCCCATTGCAAATCATTCCCAACTCATGTGGGCAGCTGCTTGACCATGTTCCAGGCCATGAACCACACCCATGAACTATGGGTAGCTATTGTTCAACAGAGAGAACTGGCCCTAAGAATGTGGTCCAAATGATGCAAATTTATGTCCACTCCTGAGAAAAATAAGTCATAGCACACACACTACAGCATATGGATCAGTTGTCTAGACCCTGGGGTTTCCTTAATTCTTGCTAAAGGAAAAAGGGAGTAAATTATAACCTCTAACTTATTTTTTAGAGGCTAAAAATTTAAGATGGACCTAAAAGCACCTCCCCAATATAAGGAAGTGACATTGATTCAGGGAAGAAGAGAACACCATCTTTCTAGATGCTTTAAATGTGCTCGCAGATTGGATGTGGGTGCAGTAGAAGTTTAGTGTTCATGACTTTCACCTCCACAGTTTTCAGCCATAGGCCATGACTACCCACACTGTGCAGTAATGAAAGTTTTAAATAATATGCTGGAAAGAATCATTCAGCTCTGGAGACTCTGGCCTATTTCACAGTCTGAGCAGTTTAAGTATCCAATAGAAGGTAAATTCTTCCAGGACAGACTGATTGTATCTCATTTACAGTTCTATCCCTGGCATCCTACGCAGTATTTGGTATGAAATATGCACTTGCTAAAAAGAAAAATGAATGAATCTGACTCTCTGCTCACTTCTTATCGTGATTAACTCTTGTCAACACACAAATGATCTGTTATGAAAATTGTCATGGGGTGAAAGATAAAACTTGATAAAGGCAATTAACTTTCTTATGAAACTTCCCAGGAAACTGCAGCTTACTCCATGGAAATGTGACACTGCAGAAAGTCTACATTTAGACTCTCTATATTTAGACTGTATTTATGAATCTGTCATAATTGATTCAAGAATTTTTTTCTCTGGCTGCTCCTCTTTGGTAGGTGTTATGCTAGAAAATAGGGGAAGAGTGGTGAGAACTTTAATGGTCTGTTATATCCTAAAAATCAACAGATCTTGGATTTCTTCTCTGCTTAACTCCCGAAGGTTGTCTTTGTATGTATGTTGGGTTAGGGGTTGGGGAGTAGGAATGGGTGTAGCTGGCAAAAGGGAAAGTCTTTCCTCATATTGCAGTGATCTGTTCAAAGGCATTAGTTATCTGTAGAAGACACACATTGGCTCTTAATGAGATTTCAGTTTCTAGAGAACACGCATGCACTGTGAGGTAAGTCTTGTGGGAGCCAGCTGAACAGAGTTCCTTCCTTCCTTTAGAGGAAAGTGAAAAGAGGGAGAAGAAAAAACAGAAGGGGGATGGAACTAGAGACTCTCATGCTAAGTGAATTAAGTCAGGAAGAGAAAGACCCTATGATATAACATATCTGGAATCTAATATATGGCACAAATGCAACTTTCCACAGAAAAGAAACTCATGGACTTGGAGAATAGACTTGTAGTTGACAAGGGGGAGGGAGAGGGGGAGGGATGGACTGGGAGTTTGGGTTAGTAGATGCAAACTGTTGCATTTGGAGTGGATAAACAATGAGATCCTGCTGTATAGCACAGGGAACTATATCTAGTCACTTGTGATGGAACATGATGGAGGATAACGTGAGAAAAACAACATCTATACCTATGATTGGGTCACTTTGCTGTACCATAGAAATTGACAGAATACTGTAAATCAACTAATGGAAAAAATAAAAACCATAAAAAAAAACAAAAAAAGAAAAGGGGGAAGGAAGAAGGATGGAAGACTTGGGGAGCGGGAAGAGAAGGAAGAAAACAACAGAGAAAAGAGAAGCGAGAGAGAAGGAGCAACAGTTTAATTTCGATAGGTCAAAATCCCCACTCTTTTCATTTCATCGGCATAATCAAAATGTTTTCATTGTGCTTAAGAAGTCAGTATTACAACTGACCATTGATCTGGAACAAAATCAAAAGTCCAAGTGAAACAAGATCATTTTCTGCCTTATTTTTCCTCGGAATTATTTCTTATCCTCTTGGTCTTTCTCAATTGAGTGCTCAGCAGACTTTCCCTGCACCACCCACTAGGCTGCATATCTTCATGGAAGGACCTTATTGCCCTTGGTCTTCACCTTTTCTCTAAGTCTCAGGAAAAGTCCACCTTCCAAGGGGGCCTCCCCTGAATTCTCTGGTATTCCCCAGTCCATTACAGCAAACTGAGCCTCTTCTTTTGAACGAAAGACAAACAAGGTTATTCCCTACTCTTCTTAATTCTTCCTCCGACTCTAAACAACCAGAGGCAACCCAGGCTATTTTTTAAGAAAAGTAACAATCTACGTAAACAGAATATAACAGTAACTGAAATGTCAGCTTCTTAGAACTTTTAATGCACGGCTTGCTGTTTTGGGAATCCATGTGACTAGGTCCATGGGTACAACCAATAGAAAAGTAGGCATAAAAGATTTAAGCCACTATTTCCAGGGAGAATGGGAGACAGCAAAGACTCTGTAATTTCTACCCAATATTAGGCATGATAAGCTAGAAGTTGCCGTTTTAATGAAAAGTCAAGAGCTTATGTGTAAGTCCACCCATGGCTACTTTGAAATGTGAGTTATGATAGCGATTAGTTTCATTTTGCAGAATATATGAAAGCTGAGTAAACATTCCTAAAGTTTAACATTACGTGAAGCTGTGTGGTAGCCTGAGACTAGCTATGCAGATGCTTTACTTCATCTGGCATATACTGTGCCATTTGTGGAAATTCTGAAATATCATCTTTTATCTTGGGCAGGTAGATACTCTGCTGAACCTTAACCCTCCCATCACCCCACACTGCAGCCCCCTGCCCAGGAGCATTCTCAGAATCTCTTCATAATCCAGTATCTAACGAGATTACATCTAGAATAACAAGGAACACCCAGACCTGGGCTTCAGCACCATGACCTGTGTCAGGTTGTGGCCTGAACTATACTGGTTGTAAGATATATTTGAATGTTTCCCTTGAAAAGAATTTATTCCAATGCAGATGGCTTGACATATATTTATATATATAAAATACAATGAGGATTAAAATAGAGAAGCAAAATTATGAAAATAGGATCATTTCCCAAAGTTATATCTCTCATTATTTCCCACTTACGAAGAAAACTGTGGAAGCAATTCCAGGGCCAGATTGCATATCATTTGCATTGCTTTTAAAATCAATGACAATGCTCTAGCTATTAATGAGATTTCTGAAATAATCTCATCATTTTCCCCCTTTCAGGGGGAGTCTGTCTGCCCATGACTTGATCCACAGAGCCCAGTCTAGGGTCTGGCATATAATAGGTACTCAAAAAGTGTTTGTTGGGGAGGGGGAGGGAGTGGGATGGACTGGGAATTCGGGGTAGTAGATGCAAACTATTGCATTTGGAATGAATAAGCAATGAAACCCCGCTATATAGCACAGGGAACTGTGTCTAGTCATTTGTGATGGAACATGATGGAGGATAATATGAGAAAAAGGATATATATATGTGTGTGTGTGTGTGTCACTGGGTCACTTTGCTGTACAGCAGAAATTGACAGAACACTGTAAATCAACTATAATAGAAAAAATAAAAATCTTTAAAAAAAAAGTATTTGTTGGATGAAAGCAGTTTCACGTCTTATTCCAAACGATGATCTCCCAGGACTTTTCGTTTTCTAAGAGAATAAGTAGACATTTTATAACACAGATGAAATATATATTTATTCAGTGATTTATTAAGAAATATTTGTTGTTGGAGTTCCTGTCGTGGCTCAGTGGTTAACGAATCTGACTAGCATCCATGAGGATGTAGGTTCGATCCCTGGCCTTTCTTAGTGAGTTAAGGATCCGGCATTGCCATGAGCTGCGGTGTAGGTTGCAGACGTGACTTGGATCCTGCATTGCTGTGGCTGTGGTGTAGGCTGGCAGCTCTAGCTCCCATTTGACCTTTAGCCTGGGAACCTCCATATGCTGCGGGTGTGACCCTAAAAAGCAAAAAAAAAAAAAAAAAAGAAAAAGAAAAAGAAATATTTGTTGTTTATTTGATATAGGCTGAGATCTCAGACTGTAATAATGTGGGGCAATTTTCATTCACCCTTTTTACAGACAACTTGCACTAGTTTATGTACCTGGAAAGTGAGAAAATAGATCTTTAACTTCAGTCTTCAGTCTTAGAACATTTTGAAAATTGCTGATTTTTCATTTCACTTTTGCTTTGGCTACCTATCTATTTGTACTTGATTTCATCTCTACAAAGATGGGACATACTCACCACATAGATAAGTGATAGATTTTTAGTGTTTTCTGTTTTTTTGTTTGATTCTAGATGTACATAGCTGTAAGTAACAGATATACTTCTGGCAAGTGAAATGTAAGTAGAAATGTTACAATATGAGTCATGTTTTTAGTGTAAAAGAAAGGTACCCTTTTTGCAGAGGTATTGTGTCCTATTTACCTTTTGATCCTCAGCACCTGGGACAATGACTAACATAAAGATGCTCCACATCTTTATGTTACTTAAGTAACATAATTACTTAATTACTTAAGTAATAAGCAACATGGATGGACCTAGAGATTATCATATTAAGTAAAGTCAGTCAGTCAGAGAAAGACGCTTACATGTGGAATCTAATAAAAAGTGATACAAAAAACTATTTATAAAACAGAAAGAGATTTTGAAATTAAACTTATCATAGTGGAAATTGTGGGGAGGGTCAGAGATAAATTAGGAGGACAGGAAAAACATATACACACTACTGTATATAAAATAGATAATTGGAGTTCCCGTCGTGGTGCAGCAGAAACGAATCCGACTAGGAACCGTGAGGTTGAGGGTTCAATCCCTGGCCTCGCTCAGTGGGTTAAGGAACCAGCATTGCCGTGAGCTGTGGTGTAAGTCACAGACATAGCTCAGATCTGGTGTGGCTGTGGTGTAGGCCTGCAGCTGTAGCTCCAGTTTCACCCAGAGCCTGGGAACCTCCATATGCTGTGGGTGTAGCCCTACAAAGCGCAAAAAAAAAAAAAAAGTTAATTAACAAGGACCCACTGTATAGCACAGGCAAATCTACTCAATAGTCTGTAATAACCTCTATGGGAATAAAGAATGAATATGTGTATATGCGTAGCTGATTCACTTTGCTGTATACCTGAAACTAATACAACATGGTAAGTCAACTATACTCCTATAAAATTTTAAAATAATAGAAAAGAAAAAATAAATTTCTTCCAAAATCGAATCACAAAAAATACTGTGAATCAACCAAGACTCCCAAAGAATCTTCTTTGTATGCTTCTGACCCCTGAATGTGGGTCTGATTTGCTCAGGTTGTGAGAAGTGGAGGCAGGAGGGATCAGGATGTGGGCTTGCTGATTGGAGGCTGCCCTGGGAAGTGTTATCAGTTAGGCTTCAACACTCAGGGCAACCTCGTGAGCAGAGCTGGGAATACAAAGATGATTAGACCGAACTCTGCCCTTTAGTTTCTATTTAGATGTTCTGTACTGACTGAGGTGGTGAAGTATGAATTAGTAATTTAATAGTACTCACAGAAAATCATAGAGTTCCATAGTTTTCCACACCTCTGAGATCCCACACCTTTACCAGAATTTAGATTCAGACTCTCTTGAGGTATAAAGAGCTTCTTTCAAACTCCTCTGGGAAAAGGGAAATGCCATAGATAAAATGTGAGGACTCCTGAAAGGATTTTCATGTGCCTCTTTCTTTCAAACCACAACCACTCTTTAGGGAAAGAAGCAAATTCCATTTACATCCTGCCTAGCTTTGTCCCAATGTCAGTTCCGACCAGTTTTCTGACTGGTCATAAGGTAAAAACTTTACTGGTTATAAGGTAAAAACTTTACTAGCTGCAGTGTGATCTTCCACCCCAGTGCCAATTCCCCAAACAACACTTCTTCGATCTATTCTGACCTCCGACATCCTCGCCAGCTCCCCAAATTTTCAACGTCATGATTCCAAGCAAACTTCTGAAGAATAGAAACTCTGCAGTCTTAACAGAATCATTTCCTAAATGAAGCAATACTTACGAATGCAGTACAGTCACCCTCGGAATAATTTTTATCCAATTAAAAAAATTCACACTGCATATCTCAAAGTGAGTCATACTTTGCAAAAGAACTTGTTACACGTGATTCAGACGTCACATTCCCTCCCAGAGTTAGAGAATGGTCAAGGAATCATTTGCTTTTTTTCTTTTTCCTTGAAAAATTCAATGGCCCATGCCACGTTCTTTGGTGGCTTGGTTTATACTATCAGATGATTACCTGAACTCCAGCTGTGGCTTCCTTTGAAAGTCTTTTGTGATGTAACTAGTGAGTATGAGTCCAAGTGAAACTACCTTTATCTGATTTTTCCTATCCTCTAACCAAATGTTTTTGATCATGTGTTTAGCTTAGAAGGGAGAGGCTGCTGTTTTATTCTTTACTAACTTGTTTTTTGCTAGGATCATGGCAAGGATTGCCAAGGTCCTGAATGGTGAGACAGTTTGCCAGCTGTCCTGTGCAGAGCTGTTATTTCCTTTCCAGGGATGTGATACAAACTTGGCTCCTGAATCATGGATCTTTTTTGAAACAGTATTTTAAAATTAGGGGAACAGATAAAAGGGTATATGCCCTTTCAGTAAGTGCTCTTTTTTCCCCCCTAACCCAAAGCAATAACTTAGTCTGGGAGTCCCAGGCCAAAACTTAAAATTCATGATATTCTAGCAAATGTTTAAGGCTCTAAAACTTATACCCAGGCACCGATGGCGACGGGCATGATGCTGCCCCATATCATAAGGCTATGATGCAGGGCTCTTTTCGAGTCAGACTCATGCCTTTTAACCACCAAGATGCTCTCCTGATGGCCCTAACCCTTGGACTTAATCCACAGAAGATTGCTATGTTTCCTCCTGAATGTGAAATTTCAGCTCCCTTTTTAGTTTATCAAGTCTAGATACCCATCTCCTGGGTTCTTTCCCCTGCTCTGCTCTTTGAATGCTCTGTAATAATGCCCTTAAAATTAATGACAGCAGCTACCATTCATTCAACTCTTCTCTGAGAGGAGGTTGAGCACGGAGGTTAAGACAACGGTCCTGGGGTTGGAGTATCGTGTTTCGAAGCCTGAGGATTCTGCAAACAACATTGGGGTTTGCCACAGTTTCCTCATCCATTAAATGATTCTAATAATTCTATCTCCTTCACAGTACTGGGAGAGAAGTGAATAAATAACACATATAAAGTACTTTTGCTGGTAGGTAGTGAACCGTGTTAATGTTAGGCTATTATTAATATCGTCTTCAGGTAGTGTGGTAGGAAGCCTCTAGGATGGCCCCACTGCTGGAGAGTGATCCAGCCCCAATAATCCACTTCTAACAAACAGAATACGGCGAAGTGATGGGATGGCCCTTCTGAGATTATAAAAAAGCTGTGAATTGCCCTGAGCTCTCTCTAGCTTCCTCTTGGATTTTTCACTGTGGTGGATGCCAGCTGCCGTGTTACAGGACAGCCCTCAGAGATGTTCCCAAGTGAGCCTGGAAGCAGAGGCTCCTGAGGATGAGCCCAAGGGTCTGTAGCCTTGGCTAACATCTTGATGGCAGCTTCCAGAGAAACCCAGCTTAGTTCCTCTGGGACTCCTGACTCACAGAGCTGATAAGATAACAAATGTCCCTTGTTTCAGTTGTTACATTTTGGGGGAGTTCCCATCGTGGCTCAGTGGTTAATGAATCCAACTAGGAACCATGCGGTCGAGGGTTCGATCCCTGGCCTTGCTCAGTGGGTTAAGGATCCGGCATTGCCGTGAGCTATGGTATAGGCTGCAGACGCAGCTTGGATCCTGCTTTGCTGTGGCTGTGGCAAAAGCCGGCAGCTACAGTTCCTCTTAGATCCCTAGCCTGGGAACCTAAAAAGACTATAGCCAAAAAAGCATAGTTCCAGATCACTCAGTTGTTACGTTTTGGGGGTACAGTTCACCCTAGAACATCACCAGGGATTAGGGGCATCTACCCTCTGTGCGTTCAAAAATCCCAGTATAGTGAGTTCCCATCATGGCTCAGTGGAAACGAACCTGACTAGTATCCATGAGGATGCAGGTTTGATCCCTGGCCTCACTCAGTGGGTTAGAGATCTGGTGTTGCCGTGAGCTGTGGTATAGTCCGCAGACATAGCCTGGATCCATGCAGGCTGGCAGCTGTAGCTCAGATTTGATCACTAGCCTGGGAACTTCCATATGCTGCAGGTGCGGCCCTAAAAAGCAAAAAAAAAAAAAAAAAAATCCCAGTACAACTTGCAGTCGGCCCTCCTTATCCACGTTTCCTCCATATTCACCGATAGGGTAGGACTATAGTACATATTCAGTGAAAAAAATAAATCCACTGTAAGTTCAAACCCATGTTGTTCAAGAGTCAACTGTAATTTGTTACACAGCAATAGATAACTAATACAAATACTATGCCCAACACGGCACAGAAAACATCTCCTTTTCCTTCACAACCACTGAAAAGGGCAAGAAATAATATTCAATTTATAGACAGGGCAACAGAGGGTCAGAGATGTTGAGTCATTGGATTGCATAGAGCCAGTATATGTCAGAAACCAAACTGGAATATAAATCTTCAGTCTTGGAGTTCCCGTCGTGGTGCAGCAGAAACAAATCTGACTAGGAACCATGAGGTTGCAGGTTCTATCCCTGGCTTCGCTCAGTGGGTTAAGGATCCATTGTTACTGTGAGTTGTGCCGTAGGTTGCAGGCATGGCTCAGATCTGGAGTTGCTGTGGCTGTGGTGTAGGCCAGCAGCTATAGCTCTGATTAGACCCCTAGCCTGGAAACCTTCATATGCCACAAGTGCAACCCTAAAAAGACAGAAAAAAAAAAAAAAACCTTTAATCTTCCAGTCTGTCAGTTCATTCTCTATATTCTGTTGCTTCTGCCTTGAAGCAAATCAGTTCTTTCTGTTTTTCATTCCTTCAGATAGCTCATTGATCTATCATTTGACAATAATATACATTATTGTATAATTCCTGAGGATTATGGTGATAAACGAAGTCAACCGGATTACTGCCGACATGGAACTCCCAGCCCAGGAAGGAGCCATAAAAGGCCTGAAAATATTGTGTTCATATTATGGTAAGTGCTATGGCTGGTGTAAACGGTGTGACAGGACAAAGATCAAGAGGGGAGGTCTGTGTATAGGGAGAGTCACTTGGATTGGAAGGTTGGTGAAAGTCTGATATTTGAAGAGCGAGCTGGAGTCAGTGGTGGGAAGCCTTTCAGAGAGAGCCATCTAGGAAAATAGGCCACTTGAGCCTTTTTTTCTGCTCTTTGGTTTTCCACTGTCTCTTTAGTGGTTCTTTAACCTAAGACCTCCAACCTCAAAACCTTACCTGGCCCACCTTGGAGCGGCTTACTGCTTGAAGCCGTATTATGTTCATCTTTGATGAATTCAAATAGTTACATTTGCATCAGCCCTTTAGGGCTGTTCTATATTCTCCTTAATGAATTTGGAAATATTTATCCAATTTAAATTTGGAAATATTTATCCACTTTAAATAGACCACCATATCCCCCCAAGCTTTGTTTTCTTTCCACACATGCCAGCTCCCCGCCCCCAACTTTATATTTGGGTTGTCCCTTCACTCATAAAGGGATTATAATTGTAATTTTACAAATGCATATTTCCTGGCACATAAAATGTGTTGGAATGCCTCGTTAATATTGATACATGTAAAGATGTTTGCAATACAGTCATTAAAGTCCATGGTAATAGTATTTGAATTACAGGGAAAATTCAAATATCTATTAAATAGTAAGAAATAACTCCTTGTTCTCAGAGGAGCTTATACTCCGGCCCAGAGTCCTTGCCCTCATCCTAACTATAAAGAATAGCACATTAACAAAAATATATTTTAGCTAACATTCCGTTTCCTGACAATAGTCTTTTAGAGTGGACAGATTATACAATGGTGTGTTTGAAATATGGATGGCTTTTTTTCAACTGATATGAAAATGCTAATAAGTAGGACTCAGCCCACTTATTGAAGATAATAAAACTATAGGGACTGATGAGACAGTAGGAGAAAAATGTGTGAAAGAAGAGAAAGGATGAAAGGAGCAAAGTCCAAAGGGATCTTGCCTTGAATTTGATACTCACATAACCGCTGCAAAGACAGATGAAGTGGTGCTTAAAGCAAAACACGGATGCCTTCAAAACAAATTTTGCACATTGGCTCAATAAGATGAATTGGCACTTATCTGTGGCTTTAATATTTGGTTACAAAATGCAAGCTTAATTTCTATGCTCAACATGGTCATTCCTCATGTAGTAAATAAAGTCCTTTTAGCTGAAATTGAATTTATTCTTGCAACATGTTCTCTTGGCGAGGGTACTAAGCAGAATGAATGTTGTCTTTAATACAAACTGAGACTTTAAAAATGGTTTGTAAATGAGACTAAGATGTAAGCAATCTGGTCTGAAAATAACCACTGAGGTAATTCAGCTGTTTAAGCAGCTATGAGTCTACTACAACTGTTTTTTTAATTGCTGCAATAAATAGATTGGTAAATAACTCAACATTATCTGTTGATCTGTTTAATCACAGCTGAAAACAGCCTCATCCTGAAATGGGGGCACTTTAAGTCTCATCCAGCAAATCTACCTTCAGTGAACTTATAAATTACCAGTGAATTATTGAGTTTCCCACAGTGGGGTCCTATTATTTGTGCATCCTAAGGATTTAGATATGTGTGAAGGTATCTCCTTCAAAAAGTAACAGTAGACTTTTCTTGAACACTGCATGAGATGTCTATTTCACACCTGTAGGATTCTCTTCTAATGAGACTTGTCAGGCTTCTTTTGTTGACTGTATTAGCAAAGTAAGAGTAAGAAGGTTTGTTACTGAAAATTTTAGAATCCTTTGTGACAGGAACTGACCTATCTTTTAATGCCAGTGAATACAGTTGACCAAATGCAGATATGAAGAAGGAGCAGGGTTCCAAAATTATTTAGAGGTTTTATTCGCAAAAATAGAAAATCTTCATGAGTCTAGAAAATGATTATCAAAATATTCAGAAATATTCACTCAACTGAACAGCAATATCTGATAAGAATCACATCAGTCTTTGTTAGACTAGGAATGGGTTCATGCTGATTCATCAGACTTCTGTCTTCTGGGGACCCATCTGGCTAAAGTTAAGCATTTCAAACTTCCAGGCAGGTGTCGAAGGTATGTTCTTTGACCATTTCAAAGCATTTTTTCTTGTGCAAATTATGTGTCTTTTCTGAGGCCCAGATTCAAAGTAGACTTTAACTACATTATTTCTGTGCACCGTCAAACAGAAGGAATCCACCCTAACCCAACTATAAAATTTTTCCTTACTTAAAAAATAATTTTAAAAAAGGTGTTGTTTCAATCATTTATAAGAGTCAGTTCTGAACCTCACAGACCAACTGGGTAGGTATTACAGCCATCATTTTACAGGTAAGGGGACTAGGGTCATATACCTTCTAAATGATTAAATTGGATCTAATCAAAAGAAAGGGCAACATGCATGGACCTGGAGGGTATTATGCTAAGTGAATACAGTCAGACTGCATGTTTTCACTTTATGTGGAATCTAAAACACAGAACAAATGAACAAATTTAACAAAATAGAAACAGGCTCACAGATACAGAGAACAAACTAGTTGTTGCCAAGGGAGGGGGATGGGCCAAATAAGTGAAGAGGATTAAGAGGTACAGACTACCATGACCCGAAAAGACACCTGTACTCCAGTGTTCATTGCAGCACTCTATGCAATAGCCAGGTCATGGAAACAACCTAAATGCCCATCCACAGAAGAGTGGATAGGCAAGATATGGTACATACACACAATGGAATGTTACTCAGCCATTAAAAGGAACGAATTACCAACATTTATAGCAACATGGATGGACTTAGAAA
>PVHT020003785.1:4271059-4292006 GCA_004024745.2 Catagonus wagneri
ACTTATAGGTGTGCATAAATCATCACAAGTCAATTTTACAGATTTTGTATCCCAAACCCCCAGTGCATCCCCCCACCCCCCCAGATTGTCTTATTTGAAAAACCAAGGTTTTCCAAAGTCTGTGAGTCATTGTCTGCTCTGTAAGAAGGTTCATTGTGTCTTTTAGTTTCCACATGTAAGCGGTAGCATTGGGTGTTGCGACACCTATTTTATTTTTTGTAGCTTTTTCTTTAAAATAAAAACTGCAAAGAAGACTAGCAGGACCACTTAGGTATGTACATTTTGCCCTTGTCTCTCTCCTTGGCTTTTGGCACCTTAACCCTAACTGCTATGCCCACCTCCAAAGATCACTCTGCATAAATTAATTTATTTAACTGTCATGTCTAATGAACCTTTTCTCTATCTTCTGTTTCTCTATCTTAGATTTAAATTGAGCAATGGCTAGACTTTAATTTGAAAGGTCAACCTTCAAGAGGCTTTTCATTTCCTTCTAGACTCCACGACTAACCTCTGAATAACTACCATAAAAGCTGATGCCAAGAAGATTTCCTAGGGTGGGGTCATGGTTTCTGAATCTGAAGTCCAGGCCCATCATTTGACAAAAAGATTCCCTGATTTGTGCATTAGCTTCTGTTTGGTTGTCCATTGCAAAATAATTAAGTAGTTCAAATTGAGCTAATTTAAGCACATCTGGGGCCCCCAAACCAAAAACTGCTCACTGAGTGAATACACGCTCTGGATCTGAGAGCGAAGGCTTGACATTAACCCTTCCTTGCTTGGTCCAAAACTTACATGCAGGACCAGGATCTCTGGTTATTTTCATCATGAGTATTCCTCTGAAATTTTTTAAATGGAAAGATGAGTTTAATGAGTATGCACCTAGTTCATAAGAGAGGTTGCAAACTAACAATCCATTGGCTGAATCCAGCCCCAAACATTTTTTTTTTTCCGTTATAGCTGGTATACAGATTTCTGTCAATTTTCCAACTGCACAGTGTGGTGACCCAGTTACACATACATATATGGATTCGTCACAAGTGATTAGACATAGTCCCCAGTGCTATACAGCCGGATCTCCTTGCTTTTCCATCCCAGAGGCAATAGTCTAAAACTGCCAACCCCAGACTTCACCATCCCACTCTCTCCCCCACCCCCTTGGCAACCACAAGTATGTTCTCCGAGTTCGTGATTTTCTTTTCTGTAGAAAGGTTTGGTTGTGCAGTATATTAGATTCCAGATATAAGTGATATCATATGGTATTTGTCTTTCTCCTTCTGACTGACTTCACTTAGTATGAGGGTCTCTAATTCCATCCATGTTGCTGCAAATGGCATTATTTTATTCTTTTTTATGGCTGAGTAGTATTTGACTCTCATAGTCTTTTTAAATTTTTTCGTTAACATTTAGGAGTTGGGAGAGTTTACCTAAAAACATAGATTCTATACTTCTTGCCCTAGATCTGTATTTCTCCAAAGCATGCCATGGGGGATCGGAATATAAGCTACCTGTTTTAGACAAGGCATGAGCCCTACACTTTACTACAGTACATGTCTGACCTAAGAGGAATTGCCTTTAATGGTTTTATTTGCACTGTTACTTTTCAAATATATAGTCAATGCACATTTCCCTGTACCACAAATTTAGACTGAGAGCTGCATAATTTTAGAAAAATGGAAATCAGCACGTTTTTCTTTTAATGGTACAACAAAAATTTTTTTCAGAAACGTAATCATCTTTCATATGCCTGGCCCTTTTGGGTGTCTGAGTTTATAACTCTTGTCTTACCCTCTTTTTTCTGTGATGGCAAGTCTTTGCTTTTTGTTTCCTGTAACTTTACTATAATAACCAGGCTAGAGAGAGAGAACTATTGTGGTCTGCAAAATAAACCCCTAATATTTTTATTTTTCCTATCAATGTTTATCTGAATAGTGATTAAGTCAGAAAGATTATAAGCTCATCAGAGACTGCTAATGTGGGGACAAAAATCAAGGAGATGGAATCATAGCTGGAACATGAATGAAGCCAGGCCATGGGGTGAGGACCTGGGATCACAAGTGCGGCTGAGCCAAGTTGGAGGCAGGCAGGAAGCCCAGAACTAGAGTTCCACGATTAGATAACTACCCACAGGGCCAAGTCAAAAACTTACTGGAAGAGCCAGATCAGAGCTCAGGAAACTCCAAGAGGAAAACATGTTTGGAACCTGTGTCCTGCCTAGGTTTCAAGCCCTCAGCACACAGAAACTTGAGGCCAAGTTGAATTATATTTAATCTCTCCTTTTTTTTCTTTTTTGTCTTTTTAGGACCGCACCTGTGGCATACGGAGGTTCCCAGGCTGGGGGTCTAATCGGAGCTGTTGCTGCTGGCCTACGCCAGAGCCACAGCAACGCCAGATCCGAGCTGCATCTGCAAACTGCATCACAGTTCAGGCAACACCGGATAATTAACCCACTGAGTGATGCCAGGGATCAAACCTGCGATCTCATGGTTCCTAGTTGGATTTGTTTCCACTGCACCACGACGGGAACTCCTAATCTTTTTTTTTTTTTTATCATATTCTAACACCCTTCCACCAGATAACTTATTGATGTAGAAATTATTTCTTTTTTTGTTTTTTGCAGCTGCTGCCCTATGCTATAGTCACAACAAGCCACACCTCATGGCAGCTCATGGTAACACTAGATCCTTAACCTGCTGAGTGAGGCCCAGGATAGAATCTGCATCCTCATGGCTACTAGTCAGGTTCCTAAGCCACTGGGCCACAGTGGGAACTCCCTAGAAATGATATTTCTTGAGCAACTTTTCTTAACGTATACATTTTATTTTATTTGTGTAACACATACAAATATGCAGCTTAAGGATTTTTAAAATAAGTGAATATACTATGTAATCAGCACCCAAATAAAATAATAAAGCATTACCAATACTCATGCCCTAGTAGGCATTATCTTTCTAAGAATAACTACTATCCCTTGTATAATACATAGCTGAATTTTTTTTTTCTAGTTTTATATAGCTGGAAAGCAATGCAGCACATACTGGTTTTTTTAAGTTTCAATATTATATTTGTGGAAATCACACACTGTTGCATGTAGCATTATTTTGTTGCTGTTGTATGAAGATGGCACCATAATTGATCTATTCATTTTACTCTTGATGTACATCTGATTTGGTTTCAGCTTGTGGCTATTATAAATAATTCTGTCATGCATATTTTGATACACATTTTATGGTGAGTGGCTATATGTGTTTCTTAACAAATTTATGTACTTTCACAAATGAAATTGCTGGGTCATAAAGAACGCTCAAGTTCAGTTTTGCTAGATACTGCTAGAGAGTTAAATAGTATGCCAAAGTGTCTATACCAGCATAGGCTCTGACCACAAGGGCAGGAGCGTGTGGCTGACCCACAATATCACCAGCATGTGGAATTACTTACCTTTTTCATTTTAGCCTTTCATGTAATGGTGAATTGCTAGAGTTTAAATTGTTTGTAATTAGCATTACCTTAATAACTAACCTATAAAGTTGAGTACCTTTTCTTACATTGATTGGCCCTTTGAATATCTCCTTTGTCTATTTTTTCCTACTGCATTATTTGATTTTTTTTTCCTTTCCATGAGCTTTAAAGATACATATATTCCATATACGAACCCTTTTGGGACATCTGTTTTGCATATGTCTTCTCCCATTCTGCAGTGATGTCTTTTGAGGAACAGCTATTTTTAATTAAAATATAGTTCAATGTATCCTTTTTCTGGTTAGTGCTTTCTAGTGTATTAGGAAATCTTTGCCTACTTCAAAGTCATGAAGACATTCTTCTGTACTTTAATCTGGAAGCTTTATTGTTTTATGTCATAGCATTGGTCTATCTGAAATTAATTTGGATTACAGTGAGAAATAGAGGTGAAAAATTTTTTCACTTGACACAACCTCATTTTTCAAGACTGACATTTTCCTGCTGCACTGCAGTAATCCAATAGCCATATGTGGTCTGTTTCTGTACTCTGCTTTCTGTTCCATTGCTCTGGTTATCTGTTCTTGTACCAGTGCCCCACTGAAACTGATTAACTGCTCCACTGAGTAGTCTTTTTATCTAGCAGTTTAAGACCTTCAGGCTTATGTTTCTTCTGCAATATTGACTTAGTTATTCTAGGGTCTTTTCATTTCTCATATAAATTATAGAGGCATTAATTTCTCTTTTTCCATTTTTTAAAGCTTTTTTTAAGTATAGTTGCTTTACCATGTTGTGATAATTTTTTTCTATACAATTTTTTTCTATACAACAAAGTGATTCAGCTATACATATATATATATATATATATATATATATATATCCATTCCTCATCATATTCTTTTCCCACATAGACTATCACAGAACATTGGGTAGAATTCCCTGTGCAACACAGCTCCTGTTGGCCAGTTATTCCATATACCACCACATGCATGGCATCTTATTAGTACATAGGCACAGACACACAAACTTCCTTGGAATTTGATTGGATTTGCATTACATTTATTGATCAATTTGAGGAGAAGTGATATTTTTACAATACTGAGACTTTTTATACATTAAAATGATTTTAGTACCTGTTTTATTAGGCTTTCAGCTTTCCCTCAAACTTAATTATTTTTCTCAAAAAGACCACACATCATCCTGCTCAGGAGATTTTATTTTGTGTTTATCACTATTTTATTAATATATACCTTTTCTGATTGCATAAATAATAATTGCTTAATGTACAAAATTTTTCAACTACAAAGAAGAAGAGAGAAAAATCAGTAATTCATTCATGATTTCAACCAACTGATATAGTCACCATGACTATTTTAATGTAAATAGCTTCCATATATGCTGTAAAATGAGGACCATACGATACACAGTCTTTCATATCTTCCTTTGTCTCTTAATATATTTCAGAGGTATTTTCTCACTTGAGTACATTTTCATTTAAACATGATGTAGGAAATACCTAAATAGTACTTTTCCAACATATTGGCATCAAATAAACTATTTAACAGAACCTGTATTATTGGTAATCTCAGATATTTTTCAGATTCTTTTTCTATTCTGAATCATACTGGAGCAAACATTCTGGTAATTAAATATTTGGTTTTAGGCTCAACTGTCAGGACTTTATGAAACTGTTGGAGGTCCTGTCACCAGGCACCCCCTTGAGAATGAAATCATATTCAAACCCTACTTGACAGTCTCTGATGCACCACTGGGTTGCCCAGGGAAAACGGCATGAATTAATTGGGAGTCCAGTATTTTCTTAAGATCATCCAACTCTTGGGTAATTAGCCAAAGTGCTTCATTGTGGGAGCAGAAAATGTGGCTCCAGGCAGCCGCAGCTGACCACACCCTCCTCCGTGGGAAGGCTGCGGTGCTGACAGGCAAGAACACGTGACGTGTGAGGCCATTAAGGACATCTGGCAAACAACCCCTACCCACTTCCTCTCTTCTCTCTGCATCGCCTCCTTTCTCTGTGAGGAAAAGCAGTGGGGAGGGGAAAGGAAGTGAGCAAGCCAAAGGGTTGTAGGGCTGCTGTGGTCAAATGCGTCTGATAGAATCTGGTGCTCATCTCTGTGGGAGCTTGTTTTGACCCTACAAATTATTTTTCTGACGTCTCCCCTTCCCGGCCAGCATGACAAGGTCTATCATTTGTTCAGAGATACTCTTCTGGGAATGATTTATCATTTATTTATATCCCATTCTAAAAAATTACTCCAGGAGTTCCTGTGGTGGCTCAGCTGAAATGAATCTGACTAGTATCCATCCATGAGGATGCAGGTTTGATCCCTGGCCTCACTCAATGGGTTTAGGATCCGGCATTGCTGTGAGCTGTGGTATAGGCCAGTGGCTACAGCTCCAATTCGACCCCTAGCCTGGGAACCTTCATATGTGGTGCAGCCCTAAAAAGAAGAAAAAAAAATTCCAGAGGGCTTGCTTTATAGCTGAGGTCCCCTGATTTTAGGGATCCTACGTCTTTCATGCTACACAGCAAGCAGATTTGCCATGTCCTTTGCAAGGAGACATTATATCTATCTTCCAAGGCTTTTTGCCGTATTAGCACACTTGAAAAGACAGCCAGAAACGAAGGACAGTTAGGAATTCTCTTGTGGTGCAACAGGTTAAGGATTCAGTGTTGTCACTGCAGTGGCCTGAGTTGCTGCTGTGGTGCAGGTTGGATCTTTGTCCTAGGAATTTCCACATGCCACAGGCACACTCCCCCTAAAAGTTAATGCCTTATTCTCAAGACACGGAGAATCACAAGAGCCCTGTGAGAATTAGCTCTGCCTGGAAATCAAGGAGGGCTTCCTAGAGGGGCTGTCTAATTTTAAGAATAAATATGCAAACTATTATGTTTAGAATATATAAGCAAAGAGGTCCTGCTTATTCTATTCACAGAGAACTATATTCAGTCACTTGTGGATGAACATGATGGAAGATAATATGAGAAAAAGAATGTACATATATGTATGACTGGGTCACTTTGCTGTACAGCAGAAATTGACAGAACATTGCAAAACAACTATATTTATTTATTTATTTACTTACTTACTTATTGCCTTTTGTCATTTTAGGGCCGCACTCGCAGCATGTGGAGGTTCCCAGGCTAGGGGTCTAATTGGAGCTGTAGCCACTGGCCCACGTCGCAGCCACAGCAACGCAGGATCCAAGCCGCGTCTGCAACCTACACCACAGCTCAATGCAACACCGGATCCTTAACCCACTGAGCAAGGGCAGGGATCTAACCGGCAACCTCATGGTTCCCAGTTGGATTCGCTAACCACTGCTCCACGATGGGAACTCCGCAAAACAACTACACTGTAATAAAAAATATTTTTTAAAAGAAAAAAGAAAAGAATAAATAGAAGATCATCAGGCAGAGAAGTACCAGGAAAGACACCTTAGAGAGTGGAAAGTGAAGGAGCAAAGATCTGGAGATGGAATGAGGAAAGTACCAGGACAATTTGCAATGACTAGAGACTAAAATACTGTTCTCACTTTCAAAGACTGAATCACAATTTGATCATTATTTAGATTTACTTTTGCTATAAGCTGGTGTCAGCATGATCGTAGGAATATGTGTAAGACAAATCATTGAACTGACTGCACTGAAGGATGGGGTACAGATCAGGATTCAGTCTGCTGGGATAAATATGTTTTGGCTTCTGGAGCCACACAGAATGAATGCCCCTCCACTCACACTAATTCTAAGAGCAGTGCTGCAGCTATCTGAGGACTTCTTTCCCGAGGCCTTCAGAACCTGCCGGTCTTTCAGCCACTCCATATATGTCATGGTTTTAAGCTCTTCCTCAAATAAGTCATCTTTCTCTGAACATATTCCAGAACACTCTAAAAGTATATCATCTGGGGAGTTCCCACTGTAGCACAGTGGAAATGAATCCAACTAGTATCCATGGGGATAAGGGTTCAATCCCTGGCCCCACTCAGTGGATTAAGGATCAGGCGTTGGCTGTGAGCTGTGGTGTAGGCCAGCAGCTATAGCTCAGACCTGACCCCTATACTGGGAACTTCCATATGCTGCAGGTGCAGCCCCCCCCCCCAAAAAAAAGTGTATCATCTGGGGCTGGACAGAATTTGGGAGTCTTGAGTTTATCCTTTAAACTGCTGAGGATCTAAATGACTAATTCCATTGATGACTTCTGGTTCTACTGGAATTAATGTGGCCAAAGCAATGACATGAGCCGTAAGGCCATTACCGCGCCCGCCCAATTAGGATCACCCGTGGCCCTGCCAAGGAAGGTGCTGACCAATTTGGAGAAGAGAATTTTTGGCAGCTTAACAGTCGTTCCTTAATTGGGGCCAGAGGACCATTTGTATCGATATCATGGGAAGGAGGAGAGTTGTGACTGTTAAATGCAGATTCCTGGGCACTCCCCTGGCAAATCAGTCTCCCAACAGGTAGATCCTGGGAAATCTACATTTTTCACAAACTCTTTTGGTGATTTTTATGCATTCAAATATCTTTGTACACAGGAATATGTTATGCACTTGTATGTTAGAAAATTCCTGCTTAAAAAGGTGGTTAGGAAATGAGTCCTTTTGTCCCCAAGGAGTTAATAAAGCTCTCTGAGGGGCCAATGCACTTCCCATCCCAAGGGAGGAATTTCCCACCTATTCCTGCCAGTGTGTCTCCAACATCCCTTAGAGGAAAGGGTAGTTTATTCTCCTTATCTCATTATTGGGGGCAGAGTGGGAGCAGAGATTGTTTTCTTTTGTCCTGAGGGGTGATTCACACAAGCGACCCAGGAGGGCTGCCTGCATACAGCTAAGACTTGATAATCCTCCGTAGAAGGTCCAAATGGATTGTCAGACTCTGTGCAACGTACGCAAATGGCAAAGCGTTAAACAATCCACCTTGTGACTGGATGTCGAGAAAAAGATACTAACAATAAGGTTAGTGGGCGCACCAGAAAGCATGCGTCACAGTGAGTGCCATGAATGAAGTAACTGGAGTACAGTGACACAAGGATTAGAAGATACACTGGGTTTATTTCCCTTCAAAGGCAAGGCGAAAAATGTAAAGACAACACACCAAGTCGGTGGGAAACCAAAAGACAGGCAAATGGTAATATTATGTCCTGAAATAAACAGTTTTTATTATATATAATTACATTTAACACATGTCTTTTAGTCCTCACAATTCCTCTAGGTCAGATACAATTATTCCTGTTTAATAGATGAAAAATGAGAGTAAGAGGGTTCAAGTTATTTTTTAATTTATTCCACAAACATTTATGGAGCATCCTCCAGTCACGGTGTCAGAGCCCTATAACCTGTTAGTGTCTGGTCTCTGACTTCAGGATGTACACTTTCTGTGATCTCTGCAGTCAAATTGCTCATAGCAGGAGTTCCTGCTGTGGTACAATGGGATTGGTGGCGTCTCTGCAGTGCTAGGACGAAGGTTCGATCCCCAGCCTGGCACAATGGGTTAAAGGATCCCAAGTTGCCACAGCTATGGCATAGCTTGCAGCCATGGCGTAGCTGGCAGCTATGGCTCAGATTCAGTCCCTGGTCCATATGCTTTGGGTCTGGCCATTAAAAATATATATATATTGCTCATAGCATGGTTACCGAAAGGTGCAAATGTGAAAATATAAGTTACAATGTAACCTGAATGTGAATACAATGCACTACATAAACTAAAATATAGTTATTCCCTCAAAATACATGGTAAATTTCTAAAAAAAGCCGTATAGATCAAAAATGTCGATGCCTGTGGTTTGGAGGTCCTGCAAGAGCTTCTTACATAGTATGAACTTGGGATGGGCTTTTAAATATTAAAATAGAATTTAGTGATGGTGTCAGGAATAGGGGGCATTTGCTAAGGTTATACAGAAAGTTAAAAAGCACAAACAAACTACTAATTATTCACATTAAAATACCAGCTCGCTCAGTCAAGCAACATGTGTTTATCAAAGACTTACAAGGTGCACAACCTCTCAAATCACTAAGCTCTGGGACTCCAAAATTGTAATACCCAAGTTCTTATTAAAGAGTTTATGATCCAGAGTTCCCTTTCTGTGTCAGCAGAAACGAATCCAACTAGTATCCATGAGAATGCAGGTTCGATCCCTGGCTTCGCTCAATGGATTAAGGATCCAACGTTGCCGTGAGCTGTGCTATAGGTCGCAGACGCGGCTTGGATCTGGCGTTGCTGTGGCTGTGGCACAGGCTGGCAGTTGTAGCTCTGATTCAGCCCCTACCCAGGAACTTCAATATGCTGCAGGGGCGGCCCTAAAAAAAAAAAAAAGAATTTAAAATCCGTTAGGGGAGATAAGATATAAAATTATAAATGGATTAGTGATAAGAGCTAATGATGCTATGTAATTGCATAATAGATTAATCAACCGCCTAAATCAAGGAATATGACAGCAAATGATAAGGTGATGGTTGTTTAGACAGTGAGATCCAAAGAAATCAGAAATAAAGTGAATTTGACCTCATGGTGATTTTTGAAAGTTCCAGGAAGAAAAAACAATGGGCAAATTCAGGAAGAAAAAACAATGGGGCAAATTAGTGTGTGCATGTGTACACGATTGTATTTTTCTAAGAAAGATAGACTCAAGATTGTGTTTTAGTCTTCCTGCATCCTTTTTTTCCTTTTTTCCCCCTTCTGTATTCTTTTTGAAGTAAATTACTTCCTGACACTATGAGAGGAAACTCAAGTGATATTTCCCCCTCCTCTGAAGAGTACAGAGTCCTGGTACTTTTGTTCTAAGGAAGTTTTTGATTACTGTTTCAACGTCCTTATTAGTGGTCAGTCAATGCAGATTTTGTGGTTTGGAGAAAGTCTTTTCGTGTTAAGGTAGTTAGGTGCTCTCTTAGCTTTATGGACTTTGTATGTGTTCCTTACCCAGACTTGGGAAATTGTCAGCTATTATTTCTTTAAATAAATTATCTCTTTCCTCTCCCTCTCTTCTATGTTAGGGATACCCATTATCCTTATATTTCCCTTCCTAATAGAGTCAGATAGTCCTGACAGAACTTTATTTTTTTTTTAGATCTTACTTCTCTCTTCCCTTCTATTTGTATCATTTCAAAAGGTTTAGCTTTGAGCTCACTAATTCTCTCTTCCATAGCGTCTGCTCATTTACTGAGCAGTGCTTTCAAAGGTGTTCTTATCTCATTTACTGAGTTATTCAGCTCTAGGATTTTGGTTTGGTTCTTTTTTTAGCATTTCGATCTCTTTGATAAGGTATTTCATCTGTTTATTAATTTGATTTCTGAGCTCATTGAACTGCCTTTCTTGTAGCTCCTTGAGTTTCTTCGTGACAGCTATTTTGAATTTTCTTTCTTTCTTTGGCCATGCCTGTGGCATGTGGATGTTCCTGGGCCAGGGATCGAAACTGTGCCATAGCAGCGACCCAAGCTGCCGTGGTGACAGTGCTGGATCCTTAACCCACTATGCCACAGGAAGAACTCCTGTTTTGAATTTTCAGTCAGTTAGATGACTTTAAATATGGTTTCTGGAGAATTATCATTTTCTTTTAGTTCCATGGTTTTTCATGGTACTTGATGAGTTGTTCCTCTGCTGGTGCATTAGGAGTAAGAAACACTATTCATCTTTAGGTAGAGTTTTTTTGTTTTTTTTTAACTTGATTCTAGTTTCAAGTTTAATAACTAGAGGTTTTTCTTTTGTTTTTCAGTAGGTGGCACTATAGTACACCTGTAGCTTAGCTGCCACCACAGGCTTACAGGCATATTTTAGAGATGGTGTGGGTTTGTTTACAGACCACTGCAAATGGTGTCACTGCTGTTGCTGCTGTTGCCACCTGGCACCTGGGGATGGCAGTTGTTTCTGCCATGTTCAGGGTCACCTAGGTGGTGGGCTCACAACCATAGGCAAAAGGGAGATGAGAGGAGGAGCTGAGGTTGGAGCCACTGTTATGTCTGAGGTTGTTGGATTCATGGGCACTACCACGGCAAAGGAGCCAGAGTCTCGGGCACCTTCATGCCTGGAAGGAGAAGGTTGCAAGCCACACCTCCACTGCTGCCCAGTTTTCTGTGTTCACAGGCATCACTGTGGCCATGAAGTCAGAGGCACTGCCTCCATGTTCCCCTAGGCCTGCAGTCACGGTGGCCAAGCCAGCAGCCCCAGAGAACCTGGCAGCGGCACGGGAGGCAGTGCCCACAACCCAGCCTGTCGCTCCAGCAGATCCAGCTCAATTTCTGGCTCCAGCTCAGGTACCCAATGTTCTCAAGCCCCCATCAGGTGTCAGAGTGGAGGTCTCTGCCATTGTGAGGACGGAAGGACTGGTGTGACCCCTGTGCTGCCATCTGCATGGCGCTGGTGTCCTCTGTGCTGTTTGTGCAAATAAACCTGAGGTAGGATCTAGAAGGAGAGAGAGAGAAAGAGGAGGAAGGAAGGAAAGAAGGAAGGGAGGAAGGGAAAGAAAGGGAAGGAGAGAAAGAGGAAGAAAGAAAAAGAAACAAAGGAAAAAGAAAGAGAGGGAAAGAAAGGAAAAGAAAGTAACAGAAAAGGAGTTCCTGTCATGGCTCAGCAGAAATGAATCTGACTAATAACTCATGAGGACGCAGGTTCAATCCCTGGCCTCGCTCAGTGGGTTAAGGATCCAGCATTGCCATGAGCTGTGGTGTAGGTCACAGATACGGCTCGGATCTGACGTTGCTGTGGCTGTGGTGTAGGCTGGCAGCTGCAGCTCTGATTCGACCTCTAGCCTGGGAACCTCCATATTCTGTGGGTGTAGCCCTAAAAAAAAGGAAAAAGAAATGGAAAGAAGGAAAGAAAAAGAAAGAAAAGGAAAAAGAAAAAGAGAGGAAGAAAGGAGGGAAATCCTTTATCCTGTTAAAATGAGGTTACCTGATAGGATGAATTGAGGTTACTTTCAAGGTGAATTGAAGTTACTATCTCAACAGGTTTTGGTTTCTGTTATGACAGTTGATAAATTTAATGCAGTTATTTATCAGTCAAAAGTTTGGCACCGTATGTAGAACTGGGGCTGCATAATTCTGTGATGAGTCTTCTTGAGCCAGAGACAGAAACACTAAACACATGGCCTGCCCACAGCACACACATTCTTTTTGAGTAATTATGAAAACAGTGGGGGAGTACATGTTAATACTCATGAGATTAGCTTAAAACCCTGAACTCTGCATTCTTTCAAACTTGTCACATGATGTGGTTAGATGATACTCTGTAACCCCTTCCTAGGTTGTTCTATTAATTAATTGGATTAAATAAACTGAGTACATTAAACACATGCTAAAGTCATTTTAATGACAAATTCTGGTCCTCTCCTTTTAACTTTTTCAAATTAATTTTTTTCACTTTCACATTCTGAATTTTTTCTTTCCCAATAAATTGATTTGACTTATTTCATTATAATTAGAGTGTTTTAAATTGAACCTTCATTTTAAACCTCCTCTGCCCCATTTGCCCTATGAAATTTTTTGTAAAAGAGCCACTTTTCAGTAGCATCCATGAATGGATTTTGTTGCTGTTGCATCACAAAAAAAGAATTGATAACCTCTCTTATGTAGTTTAAAATGTGTTTCTCTTGGGGAATTTCTAACACCTGACTTAAATCTGAAAGAATTCTGCCTCTTGATCACCTTCAGACTCAAAACTGCAGACTAGATTCCTGCCCACCTGCTCTGCAAATTGCACACATGCCAGTCCCCTAACTGTATGAGTCAATTCCTTAAAACTCTTTCTCTTATTATATATATCCTGTTGGTTCTGTTTCTCTGGAGAACTCAGACTGATACAATTTGTTTTGTTTTGTTTTGTTTTTTGTTTTAGGATATGAAATGTGATGTAGAAGTGACTGTCTATGACTTGTAAGGCTAGCTTATAAAAGGCAATGGGGCTTCTGCTTGCTCCTGGCTTGCTATTGAGACCCAGTGACCCTGCTGTGAGGAAGGTAAAAGAAAAAACTGCGTGGGTATTGCAAACTAAATGATTATGGCTAATTCATGCCTCTAATTTTAGGGTGGGTTGTAGACAGCAATAAATAACTGAAACATCTTATAAATGAACATATGGATCAGCTTAGACTAGGTTTTACTACAGTAACTCTAAATCTCCAAATCCCAGAGACTTAGTAAGGGTAAAAGATTATTTCTCACTCATATGACTTGTCTATGGTGGGTCAGCTGCAATTCTACCCCAAATATTTTTTTTTTCTGCTTTTTAAGGCCGCTCCCACAGGGTATGGAAGTTCCCAGACTAGGGGTCAAATTGGAGCTGCAGCTTCTGCCTACACCACAGCCACAGCAACTCAGTATCCAAGATGTGTCTGCAACCTACGCCACAGCTCACGACAATGCAGGATCCTTAACCCACTGAGCCAGGCCAGGGTTCAAACCCGCATCCTCATGGATACTGGTCATGTTTGTAACTGCTGGGCCACAACAGGAACTCCAAATAATCTCTGTTCTGGACCCAGAAGGAAAGAGCAGCTTCAGTCTGGAACGTGGTGATATTGCAGTAAAGGGGAAAAGAAAGTGAAGGAACCACGCTGCTGCTCTTAAAGCTTCTACTCAGAAGAGACACATTTCCACTCATATTTCCACACGACCAAGACTGACATTTCAAATGGGGCAGGAAAGGATTATCCTCCTGCAAGAAGGAACACAAGTTGCATGACCAGCCACCCTGGGGCATGCGCGCATAACCTCCCTGCAAGCAGGAACTGAGAATGCGCTGGACAATGTTGTGATCTAACCAGAGTGAACATCCTTACGCAGGAGAGAGAACAGTAAAGAGTCAATGGTTTGGACTCTTTCTAAATCTCGTTTCAGGAAAATAAAAATTACACAAATATCAATACCTCTCTTAAAATGTTGCCCACTATCCCAGCCAGAGTGTAAGACTGTTTCCTTGTTCTATAACATTTAGCATTTCCCTCCTCAATATTTATCATGTGGAGTTCCCGTCATGGCTCAGTGCTTAATGAACCTGACTAGTATCCATGAGGATGCGGGTTTGAATCCCTGGCCTTGCTCAGTGGGTTAAGAATCCTGCGTTGCCATGAGCTGTGGTGTAGGTCGCAAACCGTGGCTCAGATCCCATGTTGTTGTGACTGTGGCTTAGGCTGGTAGCTGCAGCTCTGATTCGACCCCTAGCCTGGGAACCTCCATATGCCGTGGGTGCAGCCTCAAAAAGACCAAAAAAAAAAAAAATTATCATGCTCTCATAATTACTCCTTACTGGTGATCAGATGGTCACAGAATGAGTTTAACCTCAAGACTTTCTCTAAAAAGACTTTGAGGAATTATTAAGGATTTGTGAGCAGAAGAGCAAATCAATCTGCCTTAGCTATTAGAAAGACTGATCTGGTAGCAATTTGGAGAATGAGTTGAAGCAGGGTGAGACTGGAGGCTGGCTAACCAGCAGCTCTGAGGATTTTGTCCAGAAGAGTGGTAGGTAGAGTCCGAATAAGCTGATAATGGGACAAAGACCAAGGGCATAGTTGTTAAAAATATTAATCTGTTTCATTGACCAACCCGGGTGATGGCTAGGATGTGATATGTGAGGGAGAAAAAGAAGATGAGGATGCTTGAGTTTTCTAGCTTAAATGATTTTTCATTCAGACAGAACAGCTGGGATGTTTCCTTTCATGTGTTATCATTTCCAACTTTCCAGAGAGCCTCATCTGCAAAAGAGGCTTGCAGGAACACTGGACGTTACGGTCAAGGCATGAGTTTTCTACTAGAGTATCGATGTCTGTGTCATAGGTCTTAGCAATTTCTTATCCAAATTCCACTTGAAAAAAAATCTTAAACCAGAAAGGAATTAGTGTCAGAAAATTTAGACGTGCACTCTGCTGAAATGTGTCTGAGAATTCCTGGTAAGGAAGGATGTGAAGACATTTGAAATGCTGCATCTGTTGCTCCACAAGTCATGAAAAGATGCAGAGCATTGTCCCACCAGCATGTCTACTTGGATATTCTCCACTAGAATGGCAAGAAGAAACTGTCCTTTGAGGAAAGAGGAAGGAGAGAGGATTTATCTGCCCAGATTCCTCCCAATGGATGTTTTCCGATTGTCAAAATTTTCCCCCATGAGAAGATAGTGCCCCTGTACTTCTGGATTGTGTTTTCCAGTCTTTTCAGTAACCTCTTGGGATGCTAAACCCCAAACCTTAATATGTTGTGTTCTGTCTAAGCCCAGAAATGATGGTCAGAACTGGAAATGCCAAGAGTGCAAGTGGTCAGTCAAGGCTGAGTCAACATGGTCAGTGAGAGTTACTGGGTGGCTTTAGGTGGCAGAATGAGAGGGATAAGCTGAGTTTAGGGCACTTATACTGACCCCGTGGAATGGTAGCTGGGATCCTGGGAGATAGGTGGAGTTGAAGGAATCCGAAAGGGCGCATAAGATTTGTGCCCCATATATAACCTAGTCTCCTTTTCTAGGTCACTGCTGCACACTGTGTGCTCTGTTCACATCATCTAATCTTTACAACCTTGTAGGCATTTTACATTCCAGGAAATTAAGACCCAGAGAGGCTACATGTGTTGGCCAAGGCCACACGGCTACAAATACAGAAGGGTTTGGAGGGAATTTGTGGGTCACAGCACTAAATTGGCAGGCTTGGAGGAAAGTCTCCTGCACCTGACCGTGAGCATCATTAAGTTGGGTCCCTGTCTGTTTTGTTCTCACAGATGGCATGTGTTCAATTTGCATCGCTTCAATAAATTTAATGAACAAGACGCTCCCTAACTAGAAAAAGTATTATATTTGCAATTCTTTCTTCTCAACTTCCCTATGGTGTAAATTTTCAAAATCATAGGACTCTGGGCCCCTTTTGAGTGCTGAAAAATATAGGTTAGAAGAAAAAGGAGTCTCAGTTTATGTAATGTGAGTTTTCATTGGTAAGAATACTTCTCTCATCTACAACATGTTATTTATGAAAAAGTGCTCACTGAGGTAAGAATGGAATCCCCACCTCATCATTTAGAAACAAACCACTAAAAATTTAACAATAAACCATGGACTTTTTAATCTCCAATGTTAGACTCTAAGCATGTAACCTTAACTCCTATATAGTAATCCCATGTAGTAATTAAGTATGGAAACATTATTCGATAACACAGCATCTTGAATAGTACTTCTGTCTGCCAATGACATATACATTCTGAGTCTAATATCAAGAAAGAAGAGGGATGGGAGCTCCCCTCATGACTCAGTAACCGATCTGACTAGGATCCATGAGGAAGTGAGTTCAGTACCTGGTCTCATTCAGTGGGTTAAAGGATCCGGCATTGTGCTGAGCTGTGGTGTAGGTTGCGGATGCTGCTGGGAACCTGCGTTGCGGTGGCTGTGGTGTAGGCCAGTGGCTACAGATCTGATTGGACCCCTAGCCTGGGAACATCTATATGCTGCGGGTGAGGCCCTAAAAAGAAAAAAAATAATAGAAGAAAGAAAGAAAGAAAGAAGAGGGAGATAAAGTATAAAGCAAGGTTTGCACTTACATGGTTTTTTTTTTTGGACAAATATTAAAATTTATATGGAAATGCAAGAGTCCTCTAATATTGAAAGCAACCTTGAAAAAGAAGAATAAAGTTAGAACACTCACATTTTCCTGTTTCAAAACATACTGTAATCAAGACAGTGTGTTATTGGCATAAGGACAGATATAGATTGATGGGATAGAATCAAATGTCCATATATAAACTCTTAACATTTATTAGCAATTGATTTTTGACAAGAGTGCCAAGGCAGTTCAATGGGTTAAAAATAGCGTCCTCCCATTGGATAGCCATATCCCAGTAAATCAGGTTGGAGTCTTTCTCACACCATGTAACAAAATTAACTCGAAATAGATATAAACCTAAAGATATAAAACTATGAGATTCTTAGGCTGAAACAGAGAAATAAATGTTTGTGACCTTGGGTTAAACAATGCATTCTTAGATATAATACCAAAAGCACAAGTGACAAAAGAGGAAAATAGATTAAGTGGATTATATAAAAATTAAAAAAGAGTTCCTGCTGTGGCACATTGAATTAAGAATCTGACTTCAGTGGTTCATGTCCCTGCGGAGGCATAGATTTGATCCCTGTCCCAGCGCAGTAGATTAAAGGATCCAGTGTTGCCACAGCTGTGGCTCGGATTTAATCTCTGGACTGGAAACTTCCATATGCCACGAGTGTGGCCATAAAGTAGAAAAAATAAAGAAAAGGAAATGAAACAACAAACCACAGAATAGAAGAAATAGCACAAATCTTATATCTGATAATTGACTTGTATCCAGAATATATAAGGAACACTAATAATTCAATAATAAAAAAACAAGCCAAAAGATGAGTAATGGTTACAAATAGGTATCGTCACAGAAGATGCACAATAGGGCCATAAGTCAACATCATTAGTTGTCAGGGAGTTGCAAACAAAAAACCACCATTAGATATCACTTCACATCCCCATGAGATGGCTATAATCAAAAAGACAGTAACAAGGGTTAGGGAGAATGTGAAGAAATTGGAACCCACAGTCATTGTTGCTGGAAATGTAAAGTGGTACAATCAGTTTATAGAAAATTTTGACAGTTCATTAAAAACTAGTGCACGAATGTGCATAACAGCATTATTCATAATTGTCAAGAAGTGTAAACAACCCAAATGTCTACCAACAGATAAATAAAATGCGATATATCTATACAATGGAACATTTATTATTCATCCATAAAAGGGAATGAAGTAGTGATACATAATATAACATGGATGTACCTTGAAAATATTATGCTAACTGAAAAAAACCCAGTCACAAAAGGCAACATATTGCAATATCTAGAATATAGAGACAGAAAGTAGATAAGTGGTTACCTAGAGCTGAGGGTGGGAAAGATCATTGTTAATGTTGATAAATGTGGGTTTTTTACAAGAGGTGATGAAAATGTTCTAAAATTAGATTTTGGTGATGGCTGCACAATTCCATGAATACACTAGAAACCTTTGAACTATACACTCCCCCCCCCACCCCCAGCCATTTTAGGGCTGCATCTGAGGCATATGGAAGTTCCTGGGCCAGGGGTTGAACTGGAGCTGCAGCTGCAACCTACGTCATAGCCAAGGCAACTCCAGATCCAAGTCACATCTGTGACCCATGCCACAGCTTGTGGCAACACTGGATCCTTAACCCAGTGAGCCACTGAGTGAAGCCAGGGATGGAACCCACATCCTTATGGATACCAAGCCACAATGGCAACTCCGAACTGTATACTTTAACTGGATGCATTGTACAGGGTGTTGAGGCAGTGGAGGGAATAGTAACTTGTTTTCTGTAAAATACTTGGTTCAGAGGTTTTTGTTGAAGTGAGCAATGTCCGTGAAGTTCTGGATGAGCACCTGGCATCTGAGAAGTGCACGGCAATACGTTTGCACCCATTTTCAAGGAGGTAATTTGTCTCTCATTTTCTACATGGCTGATAGAGAAATGGATGAACAGAATGGGCTGATTCCTAGACAAATTTACATGCAAGCTCTATTTAATACATAATTTTAGAAGATTCAAGTCCCCTGGAAGTCCATTTCCAGGACCTCTCGGTCAGTATTTCTCAGGGGCTCCTCACCGGAATTCCCTAACAGAGAACTGTGTTGGGAATTTAGATGTCAGCGCTGCTCCCTCTGCATTAGAGTCAACACATGAGAACTGTCCTGCATGGTTTAAATTTACCCCATTAGGTGATTCATGTGCAGCATTGCCACAGAGGTTAAATGACTATGGTCAAAATGTTCTGCTTGATGTCCTAGGTTATTCGCGGGAATGAGAGACTCCAGCCCATGAGCACTCAACATGTGTTTTTATGTCCTTGGCTTATGTTTCCCACAAGACAGCAAGCTCCCATGTATGGGAAACTGCCCAGTAGCTTCCTTCATATACCAAGTAGCAAAGGTACTCTGACTTGAACGAGGGCATCATAAAGGACATTAACTGCCTGGTGTTATAGGAAAATTCGCCTTGTGTGATGGCTTCAGTTAGGGCCCAGCAGACACTGTAAGTATTTGAGTTCGTAATGACTATTTTGCAATCCAGTTCTCGGAAAAATAAAACATCGGAGATTTCTTAAGTTCCTCCATGAATATCAAAGGCTCCTTATTTAGTAAAGAATACAAAAATGCGTAAAAATTAGTCCAATTGTAGATTTGATTGTGCTTAAATCTAACTTTCAGCAAATGTGTTAAGCACTTTATCTGAATAGGAAATGTCTTAAACATACGTTTTGCTTCATATGTAATTTATATATACATATAAAAATATATAGACATACTAATATAATATATAATATTATATATATATATAAAAGAATCATTCCAAATAATTCCAGTGCTCACTGCCTGGAGATAATCATGTAAAAATTTTCGTGAATATCTCTTCATATCTCTACCTCTTGATAGATAAATACGGAAAGAAACACAATTTGATTTCATTCTGTCGAGAAGCCCTTCCCTGATCTTCTACCCCCATCCCAGTCTAGATTAGGTTTCCCTGTTATAACCAATTCATAACACCTGTATTTTTTCTTCTTCTTTTTTTTTGTCTTTTTGCCTTATCTAGGACCGCACCCGCGGCATACGGAGGTTCCCAGGCTAGGGGTCTAACAGTCTTGATAACCCTTATTAGAAAAGAAATTCTTTTGTTAACTACTATAGGTGTTTCCTATATGTCCACCATGAGATAAACTCAATCAAGTAGATAAACTGAATGAAGTAAGAACAGTGTCTGTCTCATTCATCGCTATATCCCTAGCATTCAACTGGGTATATTATAGTTGGATAAATATTCAATACATATTCCTTGAGTTAACAAACTGTAGTCTTACAAAATATAACAGTAAAGGTCTGTGTGTATGTGTTCTACTAAAGCCCGTTAGCTGCCATCTCAATCATTTTGTCAAGTGCAATCTTTTGTTTGTTTGTTTGTTTGTTTGCTTTTGCTTTTTAGGGACACACCTGCAGCATACGGAGGTTCCCAGGCTAGGGGTCCAATCAGAGCTACAGCTGCCAACCTACAGCACAGCCACAGCAACTCCGAGCCACATCTGTGACCTAGACCACAGCTCATGGCAATGCCAGCTCTCCAATCCACTGAGCGAGGCCAGGGATTGAACCCGCAACCTCATGGTTCCTAGTGGGATTTGTTTGTGCTGCACCACAGTGGGAACTCCCAGTCAAGTGCAATCTTGAAAGCATCACGTGGAAACAAAGAATGCTACTAGAGCTCTCATTAGGAACCATGGCAGTTTGCTTTTTTTTTTTTTTTTTACCTTTTCTAGGGCCGCACTTGTGGCATATGGAGGTTCCCAGGCTAGGGGTCTAATCAGAACTGTAGCTGCCAGCCTGCGTCACAGCCACAGCAACACGGGATCTGAGCAGTGTCTGTAACCTACACCACAGTTCATGGCAACGCTGGATCCTTAAGCCACTGAGCAAGGCCAGAGATCGAACCCT
>PVHT020003785.1:4292106-4573101 GCA_004024745.2 Catagonus wagneri
TTTTTTTTTTTTTTTTTACCTTTTCTAGGGCCGCACTTGTGGCATATGGAGGTTCCCAGGCTAGGGGTCTAATCAGAACTGTAGCTGCCAGCCTGCGTCACAGCCACAGCAACACGGGATCTGAGCAGTGTCTATAACCTACACCACAGTTCATGGCAACGCTGGATCCTTAAGCCACTGAGCAAGGCCAGAGATCGAACCCTCAACCTCATGGTTCCTAGTTGGACTCGTTAACCACTGAGCCACAATGGGAACTCCCCATGGCACTTTGTAAACTTGAAACAGAATAGAGAAGTCATACACACACACACACACACACACATACACACACACAGTTTGTGAAAAATAATGGGAGGCATGGAAGATACCTGGCTGAACTGAGCCTGGTCTGGTTATCTTTCCTGAGTGTCAACTGAGAGCCTTCTCTGGGCGGGGGCAAGATACTCCTCACCTAACTCCAAAACTTTTGTCAAACCCAGGTTTGTTGTCAGTGAAAATTCATTAGGCTTCCGGTGAGGGTATGACTAAGAGTTCCTTGCAAATGACACTGTTCACCATTTCAGAACTCTCTTGAGAGTACAAAAACTCAGTCTAAGTTGTTAGCAAAAAGATGTGTGGATTTGTGCAAAGCTTTATCTTCTTGGAGCCTTGGTTTCTTCATCCTTAAAATGGGTGTAATAATACCTATCTCAAAGTTTGGGAATAAAATGCTTTGAAAATAAAACGTAAAAGGGTTTTTGCATGGACCAGTGTTATTACTCCTAAATGGAAGACTAAGATTACCTTACACTTCTCCACATCTGAGACTTTCTGTCCTCACTTCCTGCAGGAAACTGTCTCAGTAACCGTCCCTGTTGAAACACTTGCTCTTTTCGACAGCAAGGGCAGAAACTGACGTAAGGCTATGAGATGATCTATCAGAACTATTACCGTTGTCATCTGTATTCTGGATCTTTATCCAAAGCAAATTTGCTCTAGGAAATAGAAGTCTGACAAGCACTGCATATATCGCCTTCTGAAGCTGAAAAAATCAAAAGAATTTGGGCGGAGTTCCTGTTGTGGCTCAGCAGTAATGAAGCTGACTAGTACTCATGAGGATGTGGGTTTAATCCCTGGTCCCACTCAGTGGGTTAAGGATCCAGCATTGCTGTGAGCTGCAGTGTAGTTCACGGACATTGCTTGGATCTGGCATTGCTGTGGCTGTGGCATAGGACGCCAGGTGCAGCTCCAATTCAACCCCTAGCCTGGGAACTTTCATATGCCATGGGTGCGGCACTAAAAAGCAAAAAAGGAGAAAAAAGAAAAATCTTTGATTGCTGCTATCGGATAAGAATTAGCTGGCATTACATTTCACTTTCTGCCTGTGCGGAATTAAAATCTGCAGCTTCACTTGGACGTTTTTAGTATTGACAAATAGCTTCATGAAAGAAGCCAGATGTACGGTGCCTATATTAAATGAGTCTGTTTATAGGGAATGTCCAGAAGAGTTAAAACCTTAGACACAAAAAGCAGATTGGTGGTTTCCAGGGGAGAAGAGAGGGAGAAGTGACCTCTTAATGAATGCAGGGTTTTCTGCAGGAGCAATGAAAATGTTTTGGAATTAGACAGAAGTGGTGGTTGCACAATGTTGTGAGTGTACTAAATGCCACCGAACTGAACACTTTCAAGTGGGTGATCTTATGTGAACTTCATCTCGACTGAAAACGAACAGGGAGGAGTGAAGAAAGGGACTTTCCAAATTATGTTCTTGAGAAAGACCTTTCTCAGTGAAAAGATGAGTAAGGTGTGAGGCATAGGTCAATTCCTAGAAAAGCTGAAGTGAAAAAAATGTCGAAGGGCAGAGGGTACTCCGCACAAGAAGCCTTGGTGGGAGGGGGTGTAGAAACTGCTGCGTTGAGACCACCCTTATTTACTGCTTCAGGGTTCCACCAATTCAACAGATGGGCTTGGCAGACCCTCCCAAGTGCAATCAAGTCCATTGATTATTTATTGTGCATTTCCTATTGTTAGAAACTCAGCTCTCCCGAGAGTAGAACCTTTGGATATTTTACTAACTTCTTAGTGAAGGTGCCTGGCTCGTAAATAGGAGGTGTTCAATAAGAGTTTCCTGGAAGAGTGAAAATTCCATAGTTCCATTTAAGTACCTTCCTTTCTCTAGCAGTGCAAAGTACGAACACAGTCCAAGTGAAGCAAGTTTCTGCAGCCGTTTTTGAAAAGTGTGCTAACAGCCCTGTATCCTCTTGCCTGAGATGAGAGCAGAAACATTCATGTCCAGGTGCGGTGATTGTCACAGCCAAGCTATTTCAGGCTGGCCGTGTACCCCAGAGGCCAGAAGGCATAGCCCTCCTGCTCTGCTCGCTCTGTCAGTCAGACGCTCTCTGCCGGGGCGACAGCTCAGTGGAGGAGCACCTCTGAGGAGTAGAGGGCCAAGTCTGTTGCTGAGAAACTGTGAAGATTCTTCCAGTAATGGTCAAAAAAATCCTGGTAGTCTGTCACAGCCATGGTGTGAGAACTCTCCAGGAGATCTGTGGAATTTCATTGCTAAGCTTCCTGCATAACTGTCTTATCTGCTTAATGAAACCCATGAGTCAGCCATTACCAGTCGGCACTGGGTCATTTATTTGGAAGCAAAGAGAAGCCCATGGGAGTTCAAAGGCAAAGTTCAAGGCAGTTCTGTTGAGCTAAGTCCTATCGCCTAATGATACGCATAAAAAATGGTCTTTGTTTTTTAGGAATGCTCTGCAGACTGTCCTCAGCCTGGTGATGACCCAAGAAATATTCCCCAGAACTTGCTGTGAATGTAAAAGGATGAAAAAAAAAAAAAAACAACACAAAATTCTGCCTTTTATTAGTTAATCTTGGAATAGAGGAGACTTTGTAAAGCTTTTATTGAAAATAGAAAATACGTACCATTTTAAGGGAAGTTAAGGATAACTTCTGTGCCTTAGTCTTTTTTCCGCCACTAGCATGTATTTGCATAATGCATTTTCCTGAATTGTAGTCCAAGGGCTTCAGCATCACAATTATCAAGGGTGCTTGGTGACACACACATTCCCAGGCACAGCCTTGGACTTACTGGACATCTCTGGGAGCGGGACTTGGGAAACAGGCATTTTAAACATTTCCTCAGGTGGTTCTTACGCACATTAATAGTTAAGAAACGGTATCGTGGTACATTATAAGTTATTACACTTGCACATGTATTTTCTTCTTATTCCTCTCAAACAGATAAAAGGTAGGAGAGAAGTGTCTTTCATTTTACAGATGAGGAAATGGAAACCCAGAGATGTTAAATTCAAGGTTGTAAGTTAATTTATGTCAGAGCTAGAATTTGAACTGGAAGTTGCCTGATTCTAGATAGAACCCTTAACCTACTACTCCATGCTGTGCTGTGCCTCTACTGGGAAAAAAAAATGAATTAAAATATGAAATGCCTGGAATATGTTTCTGTAGGGACAACAGTCACAAGCAAGCAGGGCAGTTTGTAAGAGGAGAAACACTGCCACCTTGTGGCCACGTGAAAACAAAGCATAGCCTCTTTATGGAACAGGGGATCATTTTTCTTGCGGACTTGATGTACCTTTCGTGGATTGTGCATTAAGCTGCCCTCACTCTCCACTGATGCATTTGAAGGACCAGGTGACTAGTCTTTTGAACTCTTGCCTTTGGTTTTGTATCTGAGATTTTTTTGCCTCCTAGCTGAAGTTAATTTACTCATCTAGAGTAGATACCACAAGATCATTAATTCCTGTAGATCCAAGGGACCTTAATGAAATATTTTCTTGGGCTAGCATATCCTAGATCTCTAGATCCTTGGTGGTTTTTTTTTTTTGCTTTTTAGGTCTGCTCTTGAGGCATATGGAAGTTCCCAGACTAGGAGTTGAATCAGAACTATAGCTACTGGCCTACGCCACAGCCACACGAACGTGGGATCCGAGCCATGTCTGCAACCTACACTACAGTTCACAGCAATGCCAGATTCCTGACCCACTGAGCGAGGCCAGGGATTGAATCCATGTCGCAATGGATACCAGTCGGATTTGTTTCCGATGTGCAACAAAGGGAACTCCTTTGTCTTTTTTTTTTTAACTTAAAAATGTTTTTGCCATAGTGATAAAATCTTTCTGATGAAACCAATGTGAAAGAGAGAGTGAGAAGGGAATACATGGGATGGAGGGAAGGAAGAAGAAAGACAGCAAAGAGAGTCAATGAGAAGGGAGCGCAAGAGAGAGGTGATTTCATGCAGGTGCTACCGAAGAGGGGGGAGAGGAGAAAGCTGAGAAAACTCAGGTGAGCAGGAAGGAAAGGAAAAGGTCTGCCTTCCTGGTTGAGTAGCCACTGGTGGCATCCAGGCTCCGTGTTTCTGGGGTTTATGACTTCAATAGGAGCTAATAGTTGATGATGAGAGACACCTCGCAAGGCAGCTGGTGTTACCAGTTAGATTCATATCCTCTCATTAAAAAAATAAAGACGGAGTTCCCATTGTGGTTCAGTGGATTAAGAACCCGACTAGTATCAGGAGGAGGTGGATTTGATCCCTGGCCTCACTCAGTGGGTTAAGGATCCGGCAGTGCCACAAGCTGCCCCGTGGACCACAGATTTGGCTCAGACATCAGGTTGCTGTGGCTGACATAGGCAGGCAGCTGTAGCTCCGACTTGACCCCTAGCCTGGGAACTTCCATATGCTACATGTGTGGCTCTAAGAAAAAAGAAAAAAAATGAGGAAAGAGTGATCACTGTTGGCATCAGGAAACTAATCCCTCCCTTCAAGAATTCTTCTGGAATAAAATAAGTTAGGGCTTGGTCTTAACTGTATTGATAGTGTTTCCAGACAGATGCTTGACTTGGTGGTTAGAAATTAAATGGAAGACTGCTAAGCAAAATCTATGAAAGTCTCTTTATAGTCACTTGGTTTCATAGTAAACTGATCACTTTCTCTTTAAAAATGCAAAGTCAGCAGTCTCTGAGCATAGTCATTATTCCCACCATACAGTTTAACAGTTGGCTTGCAAAATTCCTAAGTATTTAGCAATTGACTCTTGTGAACTGGTATGAGTAATCTTTGCTGTACCATGGAGCTATAACTTTGGACTGCCTGTCCTATAATGTACCACATTTTTCTATTGTCATTTTAAGTAGGTACCCAAAACATCTTGGCACTCCTACTCAGAACCCTCTTTCAAGGGTCCTTCTTGACAAGGGCCCTCCTCCCCACCGCATGTTTAGAAACTCAGGGGAGCCTGATCCTAACCCAGGCTCAAAGACTGGGGCTCGTGGATTAGCCAACCTGCATATCCCATTCCCCCTATATGACTGTAATCTTTTCTGGATGTTGTTCTATGCAGACAGGTCCAAGCAGCTTGTCACTATCAGTTTGACAAGCAGGTCTATATAAAGAGGGTTAATCCAAGAGAATCATTGAGAATCATGGCTGGAGGCAATGGATTTGGTTAATCCTTAAGCTTACCCTGTCTGAAGGCCCAGTAAAATAAGCCCATCAATTTGCATTTTGCTTAAACATCGAAGTTTTTTTTTTTTCTATAACTATCTTCAAGGTATAGAGTCAAGCACCATGGTATATATTTCATATGCATTTTATTTAATCCTCCTAAAACCCCAAAAGATTGAAACAGTTTCCCCATGTTATGGATGGGGAAACTATGGCTGGAAGAGATGAAAACATTTGTCTCTACCATTATGGAGAAAGTAAATATTTAATCCCAGATCTGTAGGACTCTAGATTCATTACTAAATAAAACTTTCCATTGGGAAACCCCAGTCTGTTCTTCTCTCTTGATTTCTGCCAAAGGGTTCTATGCAACTGAAAACAACGAGTGTTACTTGTAACTTAAAAATGCAAAACAAAACATTGTTTCTGATCATTGTTTGACAAAATTGAAGCCTTAGGGTTAATATAGAACTGTAAGTGCACTTCCCGAGGGCCACTCCCTCCCAATCTGAGCAAATAGGGACACATTTTGAAAGGACAACTACAAGGCTTAGCCAGGCTAAAGAATAAGAAAACCTCCTGAGAAGAATGGAAAACAACTGCAAGATAATTAGTGACCTGGACCCAAGCCAAGCCTTGTGCAATCAGTGCCTGGAAGGAAAGCAAAGTTGGCTCCTGATTTAAGTGAAAAATAAATGTGCCCACCTGAGGCAAAGGACAGGAACAAATCTCCCTTTTTAAAACTGGGGACACAGGCAGAGATTTCTGGATCGTGGAAGACAGCTAAAACAGAGCTACTGCCAAACACTGCCTGAAACCTCAGCTATGTGAAACTTGCTAGGAAGACCCAGACCCGACCTATGACAGGGAGCTGAGCCAAGTTGCCCCCCAGATGTGAGACTGAGTATGTGATGGCTCCAATGTCACCATGGGGTGAGAGTCACAAAATGCCTCCATAAATTGTAGCTTGGAACTGAGGACTCTGGAAGCCCTGGTAAAAAAAAGTCACAAAACTACTGGACAGAGGTGAGTGCAGAAAAGTAAAGGGCAAAGAAAAAAAAAAAAACTGCATTCAAGATGAACCTACAAAGCTCAAAAATACAAGAAGAAAAAAGACACACTATAAAATCAGCATGAAATCACTGCAGTTAAAATAACAAAGCAAATCTAAAAAGGAACTTAAAATAACTAGAAGATCTTAAAGAGATAGGTGGTGGAATAAAATCTATTAAACTATAATAAATTGCCAATGAAGAATAAGCAGAAATGAAACAGGTACTTGTGAAAATGAGAAAAAAGCAATTAGAAATGTTAGGAACAAAAAATGTAGACAACAAAATATATACCTCAGTGGGCAGAACACTCCATCCTGATTAGTAGGAAAGAAAATAGTCAATTTGAAGAGAGTGATATAGATAGAGAGAATTACATTAAAAAATTAAAAAGCAAAAATAAGACACCTGAAGAATAATTCAAGAAGCTTCACCAAATAGCACTATAACAAAAAAACAAAAAAAAGAGAGAGAGAGAGAGAAAATAGTAGGAGTTTCTGCTGCCGCTCAGTGGGTTAAGAACCCGACACAGTGTCTGTAGGATGCAGGTTCAGTACTTAGCTGGGAACTTCCATACGCCGCAGGCATAGCCCTAAAAAGAAAAAAAAAGAGAGAAAAAGAAAAAAAAATAGTAGAGACTCTTCCATAGGACAAAAGCTACAGCTCTATCTTTCTGGTTGAAAATTTACTCTTGTTAAATAGTTAAGTAAAAATAAACCCACACTGGAACTCATTGCCATGAAACAGCAGAACCTAAAAGAAAAAGATGGCTTTAAAAAGTATCAAAAAAAAAAAAACAAAAAATGAGAAAAAGAATATATATGACTGGGTCACTTTGCTATACAGAAGAAATTGACAGAACATGGTAAATCAATCATAATAAAAAATTGAAAAAAAATAACATTTACCAGACTTAAAAAAATAAATGTTACCTTTGAAGGCATGACATTTAGATCAGCAGTTCACTTTTCATCCACAGCAATGGATGTAAGAAGACAGGAGATTAACATGTTCAAAATGCTGAGGGAAACTTGCAGGTACCGTGGCACCAAATTCTATACTCATTTTTCAGGAGTGAGGGTGGAGAAAATTCTAAATTGCATCAATCCTATACCTTGTCCAGACAGTTATACAGAAACGGATGATTCAATAGATTAAAAAAAAAAATGTCTAAGTTGGGAGAACTCCACAAGCAAGCCATGAGGAAGACCAAGGCTGCGTAAGCAAGCCTCACTGCGTGGCCTATGACCTCCTGCTACAAAAGGCTTCTTTGCTGCCGCTCATGGGTGACCTCTGAATGACACTCTTACCCAGGGTGTCCCACCAAAGAGTGGACCAGGTTCACCCCAGTGAGGTGAACCAAGGGCCACCTCAAACTCTAGAATGTGACTGATTATCAGGAACCGTCCCACCCAAGTGTAACCCCGAGTGTACCACCAAGTCCAAAGACCTCAGCTTCCCTCGTCCGCCCAAAGGAACTTGAATTTCTTAGATGGGAATTCACTAGAGCAGGAACGGGATGTTCTTGCAAAGCATAAGGCACATCTCAGAGATACTGTGGATTCCAGAGCACCGCAATAAAGCAAGTATCACGAATCACATAATTTTTTGGTTCCCCGGTGCGTATGAAAGTTATGTTTATACCATAGTACAGTCTATTAAGTATGCAATAGCAATATGTTTAAAAAACCAGTTGTACAGACCTTAATTTTAAAATGTCTTATTGCAGTTCCTGTGTGGTCCAGTAGGTTAAGGATCCAGCATTGTCATTGCTGTGCCGTGGGTCATTGATGTGACTGGGGTTTGATCCCTGGCCCAGGAACTTCCACATGCCGCGGGTACAGCAAAAAAAAAAAAAAAAAAAAAATGCCTTGTTGCTAAAAAATGCTAACCATTATCTGAGCCTTCAGCAAGTTGTAATTTTTTTTGCGACAGTAATGTCAAAGATCACTGATCACGGACCACCATAACTAAAATAATCATAAGAAGAAAGTTTGAAATATTACAAGAATTACCAAAATGGAGTTCCTGCTGTGGCACAGTGGATTAATGTGGCTTGGCTCTGCAGAGGCAGTGGTTAGATCCCTGGCCCTGCCCAGTGGGTTAAGGATCCAGCATTGCTGCAGCTGTGGCACAGTCTGCAGCTGCAGCTTACATTTAATCCCTGGCCCAGGAACTTCCATACGTAGAGGGGCAGCCGAAAAAAGAAGAAGAAAAAAAAAGGAATTACCCAAATGTGCATGAAGTGAACAGATGCTGTTTTGGAAAAATGATGCCGACAGACTGGCCCGATGCAGAGTTGCCACGAAAGCTCGGTTTGTAAAAAACACAGCATCTATGAAGTGCAGTAGAGGGAAGCACAATAAAATTCGGTCTGTCTGCTTCTGGCCATGAAGATTAAGTTGTTCCATACTTGCCCTCCTTCTGTCTAGAACTAGGACACTGGGTAATAGTTGGGACAGAGAATTCCTCCGAGAAGAGAAACTAATGAGGTGAGCCCTGTGGTCACCAGCCTTTCTGCCCAGGGGCGCTTTCCAGATCCTAGCACAGCAGGAACTCTAAGGACATCAACAGTTACCTTGTCCCATTGAGGAGTACAGAGTAGGGGTCAGGAGGTTGAGGTTGCCAGACTTTTCACAAGGGAGTACAGAAAAGAAGGAAGCTGCACAGAAAGTGTTCCAATATCTGGAGAGAGATTCTCTGGAGTCTTCGGCTGATATCAGACGTACACGCAGAGCTAAGACTCCAAGAGATGAGCAAAAACAGCTACTGGCCCTGGAAGCAGAACAATTCCCAAAGCCGATATAGGTGTGGGAGATGTTGACACTCCAAACAACTGGAATAGAGAGACTTCACTGAAAAGAGCCAGGACGTGCTGGACTTAGGAGTAATGCTAAACCAGCCACAGCGTTAAGGCTGTCAGACCTGGCCTCACAAAGACACAGCCCTGAACTATCTATGCTGTGGCTGCTGAATCTCTGAAATGTAGCCCGTCCAAGTGGAGACGTGATTGTAAGCATAAATGAAAGTCAAACCAGATTTTGAGGATTTGACTTTGAAAAAAAAAAAAGCATGTAGATTATCACATCAATAGTTTTTAGATTGCTTCCATGTTGACATGATAATATTTGGGAAATAATGGCTTAAATAAAATATACTATTAAAATTAAATGTAAAAAAGGAGGTAATCCAGTAGTCACTGCATAGCCAGAATGGAAAGTAAGGAAGAAAGAATATTTTAAATTCCCCATTTAGCTTTCTTACAATAAAGCCAACTCTTTGAAGTTCCAGTGCCTGATACATAATCCTGTCGTAGTAAATCCTCACATAATAAATAATTATGCGTTGTGTGAGAGAGGTGTTTTGGGGAGTAACAGCCTATGGAGGGAATTATTTAACTGCTAAAAGGGCTTTAAAAAGGAAATACCAGAGTTCCCCCTGTGGCTCAGCAGTAACAAACATGACTAGTATCCATGAGGTTGCAGTTCCATCTCTGGTCCCACTCAGCGCGTTAAGGATCCAGAGTTGCCATGAGCTGTGGTGTAGGTCGTAGACAAGGCTCGGATCCCGCATTGCTGTGGCTGTGGTGTGGGCTGGCAGCTGCAGCTCCAATTCAACCTCTAGCCTGGGAATGTCCATATGTCAAGAGTGTTGCCTTAAAAAGACCAAAAAGGAAATACCTCCTGAGAGACCAAAGAAAGGATTACAAATTTATAAACAGGTTACGATGAGCAATTTTTAGAAAAAAAGGAAAACCAAAACAGAAGGCAAGGCCCCACCAAAAAGGAGATAACCAGAAAATCCAAAAAAATACGGTTTTAATTAAATAGTTTTACCTAATATTTCACATTTCCAAACATAAGGGGAAACTACCTTCCACCAATGGTAAGCTCTTTAGCTAAATTCTGTTTCTGCTTCGGCTTTTAACAATAACTATATACACATAAATAACATTTATTAAAAATTCACATTTAGAAGTTCCCATTGTGGCGCAGCAGAAACGAATCCAATTAGTATCCATGAGGATTCGGGTGTGATCCCCGGCCTCACTCTGTGGGTGGGGGATCAAATGTTACCATGAGCTGTGGTGTAGGTCGCAGATGCGACTCGGATCCTGTATTGCTGTGGCTGTGTTGTAGGCCAGCAGCCGTAGCTCCGATTTGATCCCTAGCCTGGGAACTCCCATATGCCGTGGGTAAGATCCTATAAAGCAAAAAAAAAAAAAAAAATTCACATTTAACACAAACTTTCAAAAGTGTTCAAATGTAAAAGTAAAGAACTGATAGTGGGGAAAGTGACTTGTCTAAGAAGCTACAGGAAATAACAAGAGCAATTCCTAAAACCTGATAGGGTTTCACTTTTGCTCTGTATAAGCTGCCTCTGCAACAAGAGAACACACTGGGAGTTAATATCTTTTTGGGAGCACAGGGCAAAATAAGAATCTGTCTTATCAGCTTGCGTGGTAGACCTGGATTTACAATTTGCCACAAAGCTATCTAAGACTATCTAGGACTAACTAAGAGCAAGCTGTTAGTCTTTCCAAACCAAGCTAGCTGTTTCTAAGAGCAACCCAGCTTTTGGTGACTTGTTTCTTAAGCAGTCCCTCCAGATCTGGGGGCGGAGCACAGGCAAAGAGCACATCAAGGAGAAAATGGAGAAGTCACCATGCTTTAGTAATTCTTCCTGATCAAAATGTTTAGACCCCTAAGAAGTGGATTATCTCGATCCATAAAGTGTCAAACAAATGCAACACATTCAAGCATTATAACAGTCTGCATTTTCTATGTGATTTCAAAATTGAAAGATCTCACAATGAAATGCCGGTAATCTGTGCAAAGAGCTTTGAGGTAGAACCTTATTAAACTCTGCATTCAGATGTATATGCAAACTTTCACTAAATATGCTGGGGAGGTAATTTAGAGGCAGTGACTGTGTCATTGCAACAAAAGGTCACAGGGAGTGACTCACGGAATGAGGTGCGCATTTGAATTTACATACATTAGTTACCTTCACACAGATTCATATGTTAGATACTGAGCATGATCTCAATCTTTTGTCCTTCACATACACTCTTACTTGCACGCTTAACACACCATTGTATTCACTCTTAACTGTGTCCATCTTCCCAACTAGATTTTAAGCCTCCTTGAAGGAGGCAGAATCATGAGATGTTCAAAGCCTGTGAATGTATTAGCCCTGCAAATCTAATTAATAAAAAAAGAAAACACACATCCAGTAAAACAAGCCAAGCGATGTTTACAGCGGGCAGCTACGAAGAACTTAATTTGAACATTAATCTTTCTGTTGCTTAGTATGTTCTCAGAACTGAGTTAGTTGTTTTTTCACCTCTAGGTCAATCTTTCATTCTCATTTTGGAGGTCTGCGCTTTCTTGTTGACTAGTAATGTCCTTCTGGACTATGTCATTAATTTTATCTGCAAGAGCAGAAAGTTTGGCTTTTTTGAGGCCTTGAATCAAAGTGCAATATGCGTCTTTCTTCCCATGAGAGAGATACCATTTACGGAGCAGCTGGACTTTCTGTTCGGCTGTATCTTTGGGATTGTCGTGCATGATCTCATCTATTTTGGTTTCCTCGATACCATTCTTCCGAACGAAATCTTTAACTTCAGTTATTGTCATTTGTTCGGCAATACGGGTGATATATTTACCCAAGTCAACGTCTGAAAAATGGAGAACAGTCTCTGAAAATTTGTTCTGCTAAACAAAATACCCGCTACTCAAATCCATGTTTATTTCTCCTCGTATTGTACTTAAGAATGTGGGTAAGTCCCAGAAGTCTCAAGAGCTGATCAGGGAAAACCAGAACAGAAACAAATTTGAGTGCCAATTCCAGGTCCTTCTGTGGCCCCAGTAATTTGCTCTGTGACCTGGGCAAGGTACATAATCTCTGTGTCTTCTTTTCTCATCTCTAAGGTGTTCTTTTCTTACTGGAAAAGAACACATCTAACATCCCTTAGGGATCTGATGATTCATGACCCACAAATCTAAAAGGCAGGTAAAGAGTTTATGACAATCTTATCGCCGAGTCACAGGTCAAAGAACAGCACTGAATAGAATCATGACTGTTGTTATAGAACTAGGATACACCAATAACAATGAGTCCACAATTCACACTAGCCCCTGTGTTGATTTAGGCCTGAGTTCTACCATATACCTAACCGCTCGTGAAGGAAAATGTTCTTAAGCCTCAGAATACAGTGTCCTACTGATTTGTTTTTAGCTAAGAGCATTCATTACTTACACATTTAAACATACTGCAGAATAAACCCTGAGGATGAGCAGAAAGAATTGTAGTCTCAAGGAATAGAAACACTCCACAATAGGTCACTGAAATTAACATTAACTCTAAAGTTAGCCTGTTGCTTCTAAGGAAGCCATCTCTATGAAATTAAATGATCAAAGTCTTACCTTTTATCATTGGCATATCTTCCTGGGGAGAAAAAAAAAATGGAGGGAATAAGAGACATAGAAATACATTTAGACTACTCTAAATGTAATCTTCTAAATCTTCCTTACTACTGAGGAAGTATAGTTACCTGAGATATAATATTAGCATCATTCAAATTTTTATTCTGAAAGGTTCCAGCATTACCAGAAATTAAGAAATACTGGCTTATTTTTAACATGACAAGGAACCTAAGAAATTCAGGAAATGTGCTGAAATTATTCTTTATATTGACTCATGAAAATAAAGATAGTAGGCCTAATCATTCTAAAACTTTCCTTACTGTAACTATTCAAATTTTTGACACATTAGAATAGTTTATGTTGAAATTATTTTCCACCATCTTTCTTTCTTTCTCTCTTCCTCCCTTTCTTTCTTTTCTTCCTTCCTTCCTTCCTTCCTTCCTTCCTTCCTTCCTTCCTTCCTTTTTGTGTATGTGTCTTTTTAGGGCCACACGTGTGGCATATGCAAGTTCCCAGGCTAGGGGTGCAATGAGAGCTGCTGTTGCCGGCCTACACCACAGTCACAGCAAAGCGATATCTGAGCGCTTCTGCAACCTACACCACAGCTCACAGCAATGCCAGATGCTTAACCCACTGAGCAAGGCCAGGGATTATTGAACCCACACCCTCGTGGATACTAATCAGATTCTTAACCCACTGAGCCACAACTGGATCTCCTTAATTCATTTTTGATGCCCCTCTAGCCCATGCACACACAAACACAATAAATGTTTTTTTCTAAAGGTAGCAAGTCAAAAGCTGAATTACTGCTTTATTTTTTTAAGAAAGCTGATGCACATTTTGACACTTACAGCATTTGAGGCCATACGATTCTGGTAACCATTCTCTTTACTCCTGCGTCGTCTAATCACCTCTGAAAGATCCAAGAAATTTTTATCAGACTCAGGTTTCAGCCTTGTGGGAAGCATGTGAGAACATACTCTCAGACTGAGAGAAGTGTGAGAGGAAAGGAGAAATTCATTCATTGAAATCCAAAGTGACCCAGCACTGTAAGAGGCAGATTTATACTGATTTTGAAAATTTGATCCCACCAGGTCAAGTGGTCTTGAGATATGCCCCCTTTTTTGGGCCATTTTATTTTCCATTTTTTAAAGTTTTATTGAAGTAGATTTACAACATTGTGTTAATTTCTATTACACAACAAAGTGATTTAATTATACACATACACACCACCTCTTAAAGGAGCCATCTAATTACCATGCATTAGCCTAGCCTGGAGCTGTCTTTTGACATTGTATGGCCAACACCACTCACTCTTTTGGCCTGGAGCTGGGTGGCATGGCCACAACAGGGCACAGTTGCCATAGGCTATGGAAAGTCGACCTCAGTTTGCCATGGAGTAGCATTTAAAGCCCAGAAACTCAGGTACACACTCTGCAAATAATTCAAATATGCACATTACCAAAAGCAGATTCTGGCTGAAAGTAGGGTCTGGCTTCTCACCACTCTAAAGTCAATAAAGAGGAGTTCCTGTCATGGCTCAGCGGTTAATGAAACAGACTAGTATCCAAGAGAACGCAAGTTCAATCCCTGGCCTTGCTCAGTGGATTAAGGATCTGGTGTTACTGTGAGCTGTGGTGTAGGTCACAGACACGGCTCAGATCCTGCTTTAGCTGCAGCCGTGGCTGTGGCTGTGGCTGGCAGCTTCAGCTTCAAATGGACCCTTAGCTTGGGAATCTCCATATGCCATGGCTGTGGCCCTAAAAAAAGACAAAATAAATATAGAAAGTCAATAAAGAGGCAACTTTGGTGGAAAAGAAAGTTGGCTTTATTTTGGAGGCCAGTAACCAGGTGAGGGGAGGGGAGCTGGCCTTCGGACAGGAATCCAGACCAGGCCCCTTCCTGGGTTGCTTTAAATAAAGCAAACTTTCCTTTCCACCAGCAATGCCTCTTTTGGCTTTAGAGCAGTGGGCAGCTAGACCCCACTTTGGTAATATATACACTCAATGAGCATATGCCTCAAATCCAGTATGAGGTAAAAGAAAGAAGTCTCTGTCTTCAAGCACAATTAAAGTGGTGAAACACTGAGTACATAAATTTTAGCTAAACAACCTCTAAAGGCAAGGGCACCATTTTATCTTCGGCTGTCCTGGAGAAACAGTGACCAATTCCAACAGAAAAGGAAAAATTGGATGCTTCAAAATTTTTGAACGTTGGCTCCACTTGTGTTGTAAGAATGAACTAAAGGGATTTTCTTTAGAGTAATTATAATTATACCCAATTTTGACTCACTTGCTAACTTCACTAAGTAACACTTACATAAAATGTACTGCCACAGTACTTTAAAGTAGAGAAAAGATCAAAAAGCATGGAGTCTGCACAAGGGAGAGGAGGCACAGAGAAGCAGGAATTTATCAAGTGTTCCCTGCAAAGCTTTTCTTGGGAACGCCCCTGGCTTCTTGATTTCTCTTTAGGCTAGGGATGATCTCAGTGCAGAGTGAAGGACTACTTCTGATTCTTGCCCAACTCACCTGCTGCCTAAGTGAAAATACCCTTGTTCCTGGGGAGGATGGGAATACCCAATCAGTCCATCAGTGCCCCAGAATGGCTGCTCAAAAACAATAGCCAAGGGGTGTGACATCACAGGTCTTACCAGCTCTTAGAGGCGTATTCAGAGGCAGGAATTAAATATTGTAACAGAATTGCCTACCTGGTGGGAGTTTAGGGGGTAGGGGGTGTTCGTGTGAACAGCTACTTCCCAAGTGACTTCAACCTGCAGTTTGAACAAAATAAGAACTTACGTGTGTATACTAGTGCAGATATTGGAATGAGGATCAGGAGGGCCCATAACCCGTGTAAGTTAGACCTGGATCCTGTAGATTGGAACATCGGACATAGTATTATTAAGATTAAAACAATCTTTAAAAATCAGAAGTGCTTGGCTTTTCTGCATATTCTACAGTAGGACTGGGAGAAAGGATATAATCATGAAAGAAATGACAACCTTCTTTGCATTTGGTGTTGCTGGTTGGTGTGCAATGCTCAATGATTCCATGTTCACACCTAGCAAAAGATACAGAGAAAATTTAAAAATCCTGGTGGACTGATTCCTTGATCATTTTCTTTTCTTTTTTGCCTTTTTTTTTCATTTTTGAGGTTTTATTGAAGTACAGTTGATCTACACTGTTGTGATAATATTAGCTGTGCAACAAAATGACTTAGTTATATGTGTACACACATCTGTTCCCTTTCAGATTCTTTCCCCATTGATTCCTTGACCATTTTCAACAACACACTATAAATCCAGGGCTATTTTATTCATTTCTGCGTCTGTGGCAAATATAGTCCCTCAAATAATTCCAGATGAGCCTCTACAGTGGTGCAAATTCAGAACATAATTTGGATGTTTGGATGAAAACTATCCAAAAGAATGACTCTGGTTTAAAATATCTTGAGGTAAAAGAAGGTATTAAATTAACATATAAGAGGGAGTTCCTGTCATAGCTCAGTGGTAACAAACCCGACTGGTATCCATGAGGATGCAGGTTTGATCCTTGGCCTTGTCCAGTGGGTTAAGGATCAGGCATTGCCTTGAGCTGTGGTGCAGGTCACAGACTCGGCTCAGATTCCAAGTTGCTGTGGCTGTAGTGTAGGCCTGCAGCTACAACTCCAATTTGACCCCTAGCCTGGGATCTTCCATATGCTGCCGGTGAGGCCCTAAAAAGACAAAAAATAAAATAAGATAAAATAAAATAAAATAAAATAAAATAACATGAGATGATGAAAGAGACACAAAAATAAATCAGTAAAAATTAAATCAGTAATAAGCTGTGCTCTTAAGATCATAAATTTCCAAAAGCAATTTCAAAACAGTCCCACAGAGCAATAAAATGGCCAGACAATAGTCACTGCCCAGGATGATGCTTAGGGGTCTACCAGGTGGCCCTTAAAAGTTTCCCCTTTTAGCATAAGGTAGTGATTAGGATACTAAAAAGGTCCCTGAAGGATTTTCTTCAGACAGCTAAACACTGACCATTTGTCTGAATTATAGCTTGGCTCTGCCCATTCTCTAACTAGGTGAGCTTGGGCAAGTCACTTCACCACCATGAGCCTTCCAATAACAAGGAGATAATAAATAGCCCTGCCTCAAAGGGTCATCGTGAGAAGAAAATTAAATCAAGATGATGAAGTATTTAGAATCATCATCATCATCATCATCATCAATATTTTACTGTGTAAGTTCCTCACCAACCCACCCCCAATCCCTGCTTCTGCAGTCTTCACAATGGCACTCTCAGACACTTGGGGCTGGAAAAGAGAGGCTAGGTTAACTGCACATAATTTAAATTTTCTAGTAAATGAGGGACATAAGGTATCATGTTCCTGCTTTTCAAGTTTACTAGGTGAACCCCTAAAAATTTCCCAAGCTGAATTACAAATTTAAGGAGAAGCACAAGAATATAATCCCCCAAATTTATTATTTATGCAAAAAGGCATCTTACAAAGCAAAAGCTATTTTTGTGACACCTACTTCCCAATTTGATCCTCAAAGAAATGAGGCCAATATAAGTGAGGAAACCGAAATTCAGAGATGTTAAATGATCTGCTCAAAAATCACCCAATTAATCAGAAGAAAAGTGAAATGTACAATCAGGTGTTCTAACTTCAGGTCAAAAGCAAGCTCTTTAGCATGAAAGACAGGCCTTTCATGATCTGGCCCTGGTTCCTTCCCCGTCTTTCCTACACTCCAGCCAAGTCCTCCGGTGCCCAGAGCTTTCTCTTTTCTCTTTGCAGCTGCCAGTCTCCTGTCTGAAATGCCCTTCCCATCCATCCATCCACGTACACCTGGTGAGACTTTTTCTTTCTTTCCTTCAAGACTTAAGCCATGTAGGAAGTTCCTTTGCAGTGCAGTCGGTTAAGTATTTTGCATTGCTGCAGCAATTGCGTTGCAGGTTCAATCCCTGGCCCAGGAACTTCCATGTGCTGTGGGTACAACCAAATAAAAAATAAAAAAAAAAAAGGAAGAAGACTTAAGCCATGTGTCTTATCCTTTGCTATCTCCCAGACAGAGCTGAAGGTTTTCCTACATAATTTGTAACATCCCAAGCACAAGTCTCTTGTTGCCACATACTGCAGACACGATAACCATTGCTTTTCTTAACGCCCTCTGCCTCTAGCCTTAGACCTTCAATGCCAGGCACACGTCGGCTCATATTGTTGACCTGAGCAGCCAGCACAGTATCAAGCACATAGGAAGTGTTCAATAGATGTTTGGAAATTAGATGTTTGGGTGAAGAAATGGTTATCTAATTGCTCACAGGCAAAGCCAGACTAGAACCCAAGTTCTTGACTCTTAGCCAGCATTGCTTCCTCTTAGGAAATCATTATCTCTCAAGATACACCTAGCGATTGAATCAGAGAAAGACTAAAACTTACGTGGTGCAAGGGTTACAGTGTTCGCACTGAGAAGTGTTACAGAAAAAGTTGGGTTTACATCTGCACTTGGTATTCTGGGTCCGGGTACAGTTTTTTTCCACTTCTAGGCCTAGAAAACCAATTTGCAGACTATTAATTAGAGCGGCTAATTTGTAAATGGACTATAAAAAGGATGGACACGAGCTGCATGGATTTTGAGATCCAGCGCTTCTATCTGCAGTCACACCCTCATGCCCTTAATAACACAGCTGGCATTTAAATGCCAAATAGGCAACCCCAGTTTGAAAGAGTTGAAATCTTTTAGCAGAGTTTTAAGGAGACAGACAATCCAGCAACCAAGACAACCCCACCTGTGCTTAAATGGCTCTCCTGTTCTAGTCTAGAGCTGGTCTACTCAAAGTAATGCTTATAGACTAGCAACATCGCCCAGGAGCTTGTTAGAAATGCAGAACGTCAGGCCCTGCTCCAGACCTAAGCAATCAGACCAACGCCCAAACCCTCACTTAGAGATGCTGATTTAATTGTTCTGAGCTAGGACATAAATGTTGGCATTTTTCACAGCTTCCTACGTGATTCTGATGTACAGCGAGGATTGAGAAACATTGCTTTAGAGCCTGAACAGCGACAAGAAAAGCTTTAATGTTCAAAGAGTTCTTTACGTCTAACAAAACCGTTATATTTCTATTAAATATATATAACAATTTAGATATATAATATAATACGATATATAATACACATGCCATATTTGTATTATTTATATTAAAATATAACTGTCCATTATATTTTAATCTGAACCCTCAGGATAGACCAGGATATCCCTGAAGACTCAGGTCCCCAAATGGAATTATTAGGACAAACCAGATCCCTACAGAAGGGAGAACAGCCCACCCAGCTTTTAGGTTTCTCTGTCTTTGTATCTGCAGCTTCAGAGCTCTTTCTGGCCAAGAACAAGAGCCATTATGCAAGCATAAATCAAGGCAAGAAGACAAAAGCCTCCGCAATTTAGATTGGGGCTGATGAATCCTGTTCACCAAGTTTACATTTAGCCATTCTCCTACGTCTGGGAGAGCTGCCTAGACTTGACTCCTAAATGTCTAGACCAGTGATGTGCTCAGTACCTGGTCACGCTGCCCGCCCCGCCGCCCCAGCCACCAGCCCCATCCTGTCCCTCCTGTAGGCCAATGTAGCACCAGAATAGGTCCCAGTTTCAGACTGTATATAAACTGGTGCTGCATGCAGTACCACAATTTGATCCCTTTTGATTGTTTTTAAGACACTTACCGTGTTCTCCGTCACAAACGCTACATCTTCTACATTTTGAAGAATGATGGTTCTCGTCTGTGTACTCCTCCCCCTCCGAGCAAGGCACACACAGTGGTGCACCGCCAGGGCTCCTGCAGTCAGCATGCTTCCGTTGGCCTGCCCAAGAAACAAAAAAGGGGGCAAGCATTTGAATGCAAGGGAGATCTGCAAAGCATGGGAAGTATGCAGGGATGATAATAAAACACCACTAACACAGACATGGAGGGGCTGAGCTGGTGCAATATAAATATGGGAAGAGGTTGTTGTAAAAATCATGTCAAGACACAGAATTTCTCCCAAGACAAAAGCTAAAGGAGTAACTGAGGAATCCACTTACAGAAATAGGACGACTAACAATAGGTGCATATAAAAAAGAGGTCAGGATGACCAAAGGCACTAGCAGAGATGTCGTTACCAACATTTTGGGGAGGAGAGAAAGTTGGTAGATTGGGGCTCATAGCAGAGATGACTGCCATAGGCCACTGAGATTAATTCATTCTCCTTGCTCTGACTTCTCACCTAAATTTCAAAAGTTCACAAATCCTGACAAGGATGGCATTATATAAGGAAAAGAACAGTTGAAGTTCTAAAGACTTTGGTCAAATCCTTAATAGCAATAATATCTTTAACAAAGTGCTTAATCTCGGGAGTTCCCGTCATGGCTCAGTGGTTAACGAATCCAACTAGGAACCATGAGGTTGTGGGTTCGATCCCTGGCCTTGCTCAGTGGGTTAAGGATCTGGCGTTGCTGTGAGCTGTGGTGTAGGTCACATACGCGGCTCGGATCCCACGTTGCTGTGGCTGTGGCGAAGGCCGGCAGCTACAGCTCCTGTTAAACCCCTAGCCTGGGAACCTCCATATGCCGCGAGTGCGGCCCTAGATAAGGCAAAAAGACAAAAAAAAAAAACCAAAAAACAAAACCAAAGTGCTTAATTTCTCTAAACCTAAATTTCTTCATGCATATGACGGAGATAATAATTCTGCATGGCTAAGTTAGAACTGGACAGGACCCTCCTAGTAAAGTGTTCGCAGCTCGCTTTCTCCCCCCTTTCTTTCCATTCCTTTGCCATTAAGGGACAGTGTTCATGTTCAGGGGCAAGCATGAACCTATTTGTAACAAAATTTATTATAAGGTTTGCTATCTTAATATGCACAATTTTAAATTATTTGCATTTGCTTTCACTTACTTTAAAAACAAAAAGAGTCATTAGATTGGTATTAGTAAGCATTATGCAACAACATCTTCTGGAAAATTCATTTAAGAAATGTTTATCAAATACCTATTGTGTGTTGGCCACTTTCGAGGACCTGGAGATGCTGCAGGAAATAAGACAAAGCCTCGATCTCCGAGGACTTCACATTCCCAAAGGAGAAGCAGGAAATGCTCAAAGAAATACAAGATGCCAAGTGCTGATAAGTGCAATGGGTAAAGCTTGTTTAGGGAAGGGAACAGAGAATGAAAACCAAAGAGTCAGAAAATATAAAGAGGATTCAAAGAGAAAAGAATGACTAGAGACTGTTATAACTAATTAAAAAGAAAAGGCAAAGTCTAATCTGCTTCTCTTGCAGGCACAACAAAAATAATTTATGTTGTTTTTCCCAGGTACATAACTTTCTTAATAACCTCACAGCATTCTCTTTTTTTTGTTTTTTTGTTTTTTTTGGCTGAGCCCAAGGCATGTGGAAATTCCCTAGCCAGAGATCAAGTACAAGCTACACTGATGATAACACCAGATCCTTAATTGCTAGGCTACCAGGGAACTCTTTTTTTTTTTTTTTTCAGGGCCACAGGTTTGGCATATAGATGTTATGCAGTTGCCAGCCTATAAAACAGCCACAGCAAAGCGGGATCCAAGTTGCATCTGTGACCTACCGCACAGCTCACAGCAGTGCCAGCTCCTTAACCCACTGAGGGAGGCCAGGGCTCGAACTCGCATCCTCATGGATGCTAGTCAGGTTCGTTTCCACTGAGCTACAATGGAAACTCCTTTTTTTGCCTTTTAAAAGCCAATTTATTGTAACATATCAGACAATTACTTTACATGACTTCAAAGAATAGTCTCATTTCAGATCCCGTGACAAAAACAAAAACAGATTAATAGATTAGTATACAGAGAAGGTGAAAGAAGGAACACTGGAGATCTATATTAAATTTGAAAAGAGAATTCCTCAGCAACAGTAGCTCTTTGCTATTCATAAGAAACATGTTATAAAACCATCACAAATACTAGGTTTTGCTGATTCCAGTATGCCATGTGGTTTCCACTCAAAAAAAGGCAGGTAAATAGATGTGAATCCATCAGATCCATTACAATTCTTATAACAATAACAATAAATGATAATATTAACATAACATTTATAGAGCCAAGCCCTCTGCTAAATACTACTGACATTTTTCTATTCCCATCCACAGCAATCATAAAAGGTCAGAACTATTTTGTTTTTTGGCTTTTTTTTTTTTTAGAGCCACACCCTCAGCCATGATCTGAGCCACATCTGTGACCTACACCACAGCCCATAGCAAGGCCAGATCCCTAACTTACTGAGCGAGGCCAGAGATAGAACACACAATCTCATGGTTCCTAGCCAGATTCGTCTCTGCTGCACCACAATGGGAACTCGCAGAACTATTATTATTTCTACTTTATAGTTAAAGAACCAGACTCAATGAGATCAAGTAATTTTCCCAAGGACATGAAGCTTGTAATTAGCTCTAGGACCAACCATCCTCATTTGCCCAGGATATGGGACTTTTAGTACTAAAATTGGGGAAGTCTCAGGCAAACCAGAATAAGTTAGTCATTCCATAAATGTCAGATGGAGGATTTGAAACCAGTGTCTGACGCCAGAACTTGAGTTAATAGACACTACTCAATATCTGCCTGGTAAAGATCTCAGCTACCACATTACACACTAAGTAGTTTGTTCCAAAGCATCACCAAATTTCCATTCTGAGACTGGAAGCTTCTTGAAGTCAGGGGCTCTGTCCCACTTCTCTTCCTCCATCTCAGCTCCAGTTCCAACAGCTTCTCTGCTGCACTGGAGAATGGGTGTCCCAGAGGGTTATCATTCACTTGCTTGGCCTTTTCCTTTTTAACAAGGTCCCCCAACCCTCTCTGAAGTTACAGCTTCCCCGTTTGCCTTCCTGGGATTGCTCTACTGGGGAATTATTTACTTTGTATGTCCATCTGGCTGTCAGAACCCTAACTGCAGATGTATGCGGTTCAACACATTACACTGTCTTTTCTTTTTCCCTCATTTAGGACTTGGTAAAGGACAATCCCTGATTGTTACCCAGTATTGATTTTTCCCTTCCTCCATAGGAATATGCAAGACATATTATCTTTATTTTAATTTGCATCTTAGGTTTTAAAAATCTGAGTAAAGGTCTCACTTCATAGGACAAATAGACTGTGCTTAGCAAGTTATATAAAAAAAAAAAAAAACAGGAAGCCATTCTTTATTCCTGTTTGGAGAAGAGTAAATGTAAATAGATTTATGTATTAACAAGTTAGATTATGAGAGATTTTTCATAAGTGTTATTAAAACCTGGAGAGGAGGCCAAGAGACTGGTAGAATCTTTTTATAAACAGGGTCATGCCTGTTTAGCAGCTTGAGTGCTGGAAACCTGGAAAGCCAAACATGAAACCTACTAACACCCTTTACGATTCTATTAATGAATCGCATATGCCCATGTGCTATTTTCCTTTATCTTCCTGTCCCCCTTCACGATGCATATATAGCTGTATAAAATAGGATTAACACTATTCCATGGTGGAAAAATAAAGTCTGCACAATTGCATTTGACTTAGCTTCTAACTTGCCAGTGTTTGAAGGATTTTCGACCTGAAATTTGTTTGCCTTTCGAAATACTGATTGTTAAAAATGGTTGGTTTTTGTCCATTGCTTTTCTAGCTCATCTAGTTATTTGGCTGCAAAATGTAGATAGATTTTTTTCAGGCTTCAGTGCTAGGACAAACCGCTTTCTTAAAGACCCTGTGATTGAAGGGAAGTGCTGAGACCCAGCTCCTAAGGATCGAAGTCCCTTGCTTTCAGAGCTCCATGATTATTAGATATGTTCTAAGTGGTTCTGAAGTGATAAGCTTTAATATCCACAAATGACTATTCTTTTGCTATCGAAAAATGGAGCTAGGAGTTCCTGTCGTGACTCAGAGGTTAACGAATCCAACTAGGAATCATGAGGTTGCGGGTTCGATCCCTGGCCTCGCTCAGTGGGTTAAGGATCCGGCATTGCCGTGAGCTGTGGTGTAGGTTGCAGACGCAGCTCGGATCCCACATTGCTGTGGCTGTGGTGTAGGCCGGCAGCTACAGCTCCTGTTTGACCCCTAGCCTGGGAACCTCCATATGCCATGGGTGCGGCTCTACATAAAGGCAAAAAGACAAAAAAAGAGAGAGAAAAATGGAGCTAAATAGATAAACCCTCTCATTTCTGAGGTACCTGTCGTTCATAACTTATATTCACTTATATTTGCATCAAACCAGTGTGACAGAGAAAAATAATGGTCTTGGAAATATAATGTCATATTTTTTCTTCTCAGTCATGCCATAATGCAGGAGAACCAAATGCTCTAAAATACTCTTCATTATTACTATGCGCTACTCCTCACCCTGATTTTCATTCTAATTGCTGGATTTTCTGTATAACCTACCAGGAGGACATGGCTGACAGCAGAATTGGCCCTCGCGATGCTGGCCTTCCGGGCATTCGGACTCCCTTTTAGTAATATTCAGTTTCACCATTTCAGAGTCGATATCAGTCACTTGGGCATTATCACCTTTAGACAGTGGTCCAGCGAGAGAGGTAAATATCTGTAAAAGAAAAGCATGAAGAGAATTTTACTGACTTCTGAGCTAAGCAACTTGGTACACAGGTGTGTAAGCCACCCCACGTGGCTGTCTTTCACTTGCTGTGCACAGGCAAAATCAGCATGGGCTCCATCCTTCTGTTGTATCATCTGCAAAAAAGGAGCAGATCAATTGTAGGACACTGGCCTCAACAGTGAACATGGCTTCCCCTTCCTAGCCCTATGCCTGGGGGGAAAGTCACTTAAATTCTCCAAGTTTCTGCTTTGTTTTTTTTGTCTTTTTGCCTTATCCAGGGCCGCACCCGCGGCATATGGAGGTTCCCAGGCTAGGGGTCTAACAGGAACTGTAGCTGCTGGCCTTCGCCACAGCCACAGCAACGGGGGATCCGAGCTGCATCTGCAACCTACACCACAGCTCACGGCAACGCCGGATCCTTAACCCACTGAGCAAGGCCAGGGCTTGAACCCGCAACCTCATGGTTCTTAGTCGGATTCGTTAACCACTGAGCCACGAAGGGAACTCCTCCAAGTTTCTGCTTTGTTACCTAAAAATCAGAAATAGGAGTCCCCGCTGTGGCACAATGGGATCAGCGGCGTGTCTGCAGCACCAGGACACAGGTTTCACCCCTGGCCTGGCACAGTGGGCTTTTTGGTATAGTAATAATAACATTGACATGTATAAATCATTGCCACAGTAGTCCCCACCTCTTCTCTTTTAGCCCTTTCCCCTTTCTCACAAAAACCTACAATTCTTTTAGGTAACAAGGTACCATGGGACCTCCAAGGAAAAAGGGATGAAGGAGATGCGGTTGCCATGTTTTCCGCCTGAGATGGATGAATTTAAAAATGCATTTCTGGAGTTCCTGTCATGGCTCAGTGGTTAATGAATCCGACTAGGACCTATGAGGTTGTGGGTTCGATCCCTGGCCTTGCTCAGTGGGTTAAGGATCTGGCGTTGCCGTGAGCTTTGGTGTAGGTTGCAGACATGGCTCAGGTCTGGCATTGCTGTGGCTGTGTCATAGGCCAGTGGCTGTAGCTCTGATTTGACCCGTAGCCTGGGAATCTCCACATGCCGCGGGTGCAGCCCTAAAAAGCAAAAAAAAAAAAAAAGTAAAAATGCATTTCTAACATCCAGACTCCAGGAGGAAAAAGGACACCAAAATATCAAGAAAAAACCTGACTTGTCCAGGGTCACTCATGAATAAAAGTAGGGAACTAGGACTTGTCTAAGTCTCCTGACTCCTATTACAGTGTTTTCCCTCTTCACCCAAGAGACAGGGGACTCACCATAAAATAGAGCTTACTTTTTATATGTGAACAATTCTATGTAAAGGACGACTGGAACTGGTACACAGATCAGAGGGATTATGCCTAAATATGCTGTCTTCACTATCAAACCACTGCATCTTTAACCCAACAGACACGTCTTAAGCACCTACTGTGTGCCCAGTTCTGTGAATACAAGAGACTGGTAACGTTGATTATAATCGAAAATGAATGTTGAGTTTCCAAAAGCAGATTTGCACAAGGGTGTGCTACTTGTAATATGTTAATCATTTGGGGATTTTTTCTTAACGCTATATTTGCATGACTCTTACTTTTAAAAGCACATTGGGATCTATGATCGTATTTATTTATTTATTTATTTATTTTTGCTTTTTTAGAGCCATGCCTGTGGCATATGGATGTTTCCAGGCTAAGGGGTGGAATCGGAGCTCTAGCTGTCAACCTACATCACAGTTCACAGCAATGCCAGATCCCTGACCCACTGAGCAAGGCTGGGGATCAAACCTGCATACTCATGGATACTAGTCGAATTCGTTTCTGCTGTGCCACAACCAGAGCTCCATCTATGATCTTTTTCTAAAGAATAACAAACAGCTTTGAACAAAAGATATTTATAAGTATCTCTTTTCAGGATGATAGTCCCCCAGTTCTTACTTTCTCTACAGAAGGTCATCTTGTCATTTTGTTTGTCCCCCTTCTAGATCAGAGAATCAATAGCTGTTGAACAGTAACTGAATTGGGCATGTTAGGAAGGAATAATGTGATTGAAATCTCACAAAAGTGTTCATTGCTAAGATGGGATGGGCTTTCAAATAAAAATCATTCACCTTTCAGGTTCCTTCTTCCATAATTAACTTCATTTGATTTGACAGTCAGGGTTACATATACCAACCATGTAACATTCCAGACATTGCCAGCACATGAAGATTCTCAAACAAATGTAAAAAGCTCTCCATAGCTAGAGGAGATCAGTAAGCCCTGTTTACTGCAGCTAATAGAAAACCAAACCTAAAAAACCAAACGGAGCAGGAACAATTCCTTTCTACCCTCAGCTGCCTCTGTTACTGTGAAGAGGGAGTTAACAGTGAAATATTACTGGCTTTCCTCTTTCTATTCTGGCTTCTCACCAAAAGGTGAAGAAAATGACACAGATTTAGACTCAAAGAAATTTTCTGAGCCGAAATTGGACTAGCCAGAATTGACAAATGAAAGGCGCTCAAAGTTGATACCCAACAGTATGTGAATGTGTGTGTGTGTGTGTGTGTGTGTGTGTCTCCTGTATGGCTACTGGTCCATCCTCCTCAATATGCAAATTTCATCCAATATTCATGTGACAATATTATGAGCAGGTCCATAATTCCTGGTTTAAATGATCAAGTGCTCAGGGGAGCAGTCCATTTCATTTTTATGAATTGTTATATTAGTGCTATTTCTAAAAAAAACTGTGCATATACTCAGCCTTCTGGAGCTGTCTAGAAGAAATGTACCTTTTAATTAATCATGTTTTAGTTTTGAAGTTTGTGGACTGGAAATCAAAACTGACTGTCCAAAATACATTCAGAATTTGAGAAATACGAATCCTGAAGTAGAACAGTGAAGGACACATATTATTACTGGCCAGAGAGCAGATATGATCATACCTGCTTCACAGAGTTGAATTTATGGAAACATTTCCTACTTAGTTCAGCATCAAAGAACTATGTTGATTGAAAAAAAAAAGGACTATGTTGAGATGAGTCTGAACAGCATAATATGATAGAAGCAGGGCTCCATTCATCTTGTATTTTTTAAAGTGTCTGCATTAGCTCAAGTTTGCAATATGCAAAGACTTAACCCAAACTCTCCAGGCAGAAACCGGGGTGTTTTTGACTGTGACAAGGCAGGAAACCCACAAAGAACTAAATGATTAGAATGCTCAAGAAATTTTTTTTCAAAAAAGCTGAAAAGGCCAAAAAACTAGTTAAATCAAAGATCTGAAAAGTGAATAAACTAAGGCAAATGATAACCAAATGGGAGAAAAAGAAATAAAATTAATCTAAAATCTCCATCATAACAAAGATGAAAAAGTCAGAGAGACCTCAATTTTATATTGGGAATAATAGCTAATAAATCAATTATTTGTATAACAAATACTTTGTTGAGTACCTACTATGTGCCAGACAGATGTCTGGGGACAGAGCAATAAACAGATAAAGACTCAGCTCTCATAGAGTTTATACGTAAATGAAGTATAGTATCAGGATTCACCAAAGAAATAGCATCAATAATGTGTGAGAGAGTGTGTGTGTGTGTGTGTGTGTGTGTGTGTGTGTGTGTGTGTGTGACTGACTGATTTTAAAGAACTGGTTCACACAAATGTAAAGGCTTGGAAAGTCCAGAATCTGCTGATGGGGTAGACCAGTATGCTGGGGAGTAAGAACAGAGTTGCATCTCAAGTTCAAAGGCAGTCTGGAGGCAGAATTCCATCTTCCTTAGAGGATCTCAGCCTTTGTTCTATTGAGGCCTTCAGCTGACTGATTGAGTCTCACTAACATTAGAAGGGTATCTAATTTACTCAAAGCCTACTAATTTATACAACAAATCTTCAGAGTAAATGCATGTTGAAGGTGCAGGGAATTTGGCAGGAACTTTCTGAAAAGCAGAAGTCAGTCCCAAGCCCTCTAAGTCTGGGAAAGCTCTAGACAGACTGTCCAGGCTGGGGTTCTGGCTAGCAGAGAAGGTAAAACTTCCCACTCCTTTTGTGCAACTTGATAAGACAGTGAATTTTGATTCCCTTTCTCAATTTGGGTGCTGAGTTTCTGAAAACAGCCATGATAGCCACTGTGAGTGTAATCCCTTGCAGGGGTGAGGATTTGCAATGCACAAATAGTTAGGAACCAGAAGATTTCCTATCCTACGATTGATCTTTGCATCTGCTCACTTTGAAACTTAGAAAAAGGATGACATGAGAGTTGGTCTCTTGTATGGGATGATGAGAGATTGAGAGAACAGTTGGATTTTCATTACTTATCTGCACCAGTGATGAATCGCTTTTTATAGCCAACCCAGTTACTACTACACAGAAGACAGTAAAGCAGGGATGGCCAGACCCGGAACTTGATAACCGATCCCCCAGGCACAAGCTCTCCACACTTTCCCAGGAATCGTAAACACTCAAGACCTAATAGAGAAGTTACAGGGAGTTCCCTTCGTGGCTCAGTGGTTAACGAATCCAACTAAGAACCATGAGGTTGCGGGTTTGATCCCTGCCCTTGCTCAGTGGGTTAAGGATCCGGTGTTCGTTGCCGTGAGCTGTGGTGTAGGTTGCAGACATGGCTCGGATCCCGCGTTGCTGTGGCTGTGGCGAAGGCCGGTGGCTACAGCTCCTGTTAGACCCCTAGCCTGGGAACCTCCATATGCCGCGGGTGCGGCTCTAGATAAAGGCAAAAAGACAAAAAAGAAGAAAAAAAAACAAAGTTCCAAATAAAGTAACATCACAGTGACTGAATTAAACAAATTACTGGAAGAAACTGAGACTCCAAAGGAGCAGTGAGGCAACTGACCCTCAGAGATGAGCTAGGGTATGAAAAGGAAGTTAAAAAAAATCGCGTTTTTTTTTCTGTTCTTAGTTAAGTTCAAAGCAAACAGGAAAAGAATTTTAAAAAGCAGATTAAAAAAAAGGGCGTTTGGCAGTGAAAAATGGCAGCCTTGAAACAGCAAGAATAAGTAGGCAGATGTCTGGAATGATTAGTAAGATGTTTCAATACTGAGCACAGACTTCAGACTTACTGCACATGTTCAAGCTGATTCAAGGGCGCCAGTAACAGTGGTGAAGAGTTTTAGAGATGACCCAACTCAAGCACCACAGAGGAAGCTATGCCCCAGACTGATGCTGCAACTGGTCACACAGCCAGCTCGGGAGATCCAGACTCTCATGGGCTGAACCGCGGCATCTCCCTCACCTCCAAATTCCTATGTCAAAGTCTTCACCTCAGGTACCAGAGAATGTCACAGGGTCTTGAAAGAGGAAATTACTTAAAATGAGGTTCTTGGATTGGCCCTAATATAATATGACTGGTGTTCCTATAAGAAGAGGAAATCTGGACACAGATAAAAGGGAGACAATTCGAAGGCCCAAGAAGAAGGCCATTTACAAGGAAAAAGGCGTGGAGCAGGTCGTTACCTCAGGGTCCTCGGAAGTAACCAAACTTGCCAGCATCCTGTTCTAGCCTCCAGAACTGAGAGAAAACAAATTTCCGTTGTTTAAGCCACCCAGTTTGTGGTGCTTTATTACGGCACCACAGGAAACCAATACAAGTCCAAACCACTGTCTCTTGAGTCCTTCAGATTCCAGATCTGAGGTGCATATGCACTTGGGAAACCCTCGTAGCTGAGCACAAGGGTTTTCCCTCTTGAACTGTCACTGAGCTAAAGAGACAAGAGACTGCACATGCTCTTCAGAACTGTTATCATCAGGGGCCAAGAGGAAACTGAACTTCTTTCCAGTCTTACAGGACCCACCATGGGACTGAAATTTAACTGTCCCCTACTGCCCAGGATACAACTGGGGCAACACACTAGTTCTTTGTAGGCTTTAGCTACTTAACATTTGGGAAAAAGAAATTCTAAAAAGACAGAGTTGACCATTTCTGACTATATAATGTATCTCTAATATATCTGTGCAAAAAGTAAGGTAATAATGGAGTTCTCTGGCGGCCTAGAGGTTAAGGATCTGGCCTTGTCACTGCTGTGGCTTAGGTTCGTCCCCTGCTACTGGGAAAGTCTATATGCCGCAGGTGCAAGCAAAAAAAAAAAAAAAAAAAGAGTAAGGAAATAATGATGACATTTTGTAATAAGTGCATTTTTACAAAACTGAAATAAAAATAAAATAGAATTTTCTACATGAAAGAGATAAGTGAAGTTTCCATTCTTTCTTTTTTTCTTCTCCCAACGTGTATAAATAAAAATACACATGGGAGTTACTTTAATGGCTCAGTGGTTAACGGACCAGACTAGGATCCATAAGGATGCAGGTTCGATACCTGGCCTCACTCAGTGGGTTAAGGTGTTGAAGTGAGCTGTGGTGTTGGTCACGGGACACAGCTCAGATCCCGAGTTGCTGTGGCTGTGGGGTAGGCTGGCAGCTGTAGCTCCAATTCCACCCCAACCTGGGAACTTCCACGTGCCACAGGTGTGGCCCTAAAAAGCCAAAAAAAAAAAAAAAATACACACGGTAGGAGTTCCGATCACGGCTCAGTGGTTTAAGGACCCAGTGTTGTCTCTGTGAGGATACGGGTTCAATCCCAGGCCTCGCGTAGTGGGTTAAGGATCTGTCGTTACTGTAAGCCACGGCATAGGCAGTGGATACAGCTCAAATCTGCTGTGGCTGTGGCACAGGCCTCAGCTGCAGCTCCAATTCGACCCCTGGCCCAGGAACTTCCATATGCTGCAGATGCGGCTGTAAAACAAACAAAAACACAGGGTAATCTTATTTCAGTAACATCTTTCTTTCTTAAGGCCAGTTCCAGGGAAGACCAGGAGAGATATTTGAGGCAATGGGAATAAGTGACTGAATCAAGATCCCTGACTGAAGGAAGCCATAAATAAAATAAAATGAGGAAACCCAGAGAATTTCATCTGGGAACAGATTTTGAAGTTAGTACTAGAGTTCGAAAAACAGATATACATACTACCATATATAAAACAGGTAACCACCAAGGGCCTACTGTAGACCCCCGGGAACTACACTGAATATTTTGTCATAACCTATAATGGAAAAGAAGCTGAAAAGTATATAGATCCACTGATTCATTTTGCCATATACCTGAAGTTAATGCACACTATAAATCAATTATATTTCAATTTGAAAAAAGAAAAATAGTTCTCAAAACCCTGAAAGACATCGGGATCATGCCATGATGCATTAAAAATAAAAAATGCATAGGTCCCACACAGACCTGAAGAGTAGGATGTGTGAGAATGGGGAACGCCTCATAATTATTCCCCACAAGTACCCCTGTTATTTTGATGCTCCCCCTAGCTGAAGACCAACGGGGCTGCAGGAAGCAAAATCTGAGCTTAGCAGGTGACAACACTTATATGTGACAAGGTAAGAGTGTTATAGACTAACAGCAAATGTGTTCTGCGCTTGCAAATCAAAACTTGACTTTTCATGGAATAAAATAAACCTCCAAAAATAAACCTGAACAGAAGAGACATCATCTTTGGTAGAGGAAGTGGGTGGTGAGAGGTCTGCCAAGTCCTAAACTCAAGTTCCAGTGTTCTTAAATGCCCAGAGGGGCCAAGGGGTAACACAGGAGTAAAGCCTCCAGGTAGAACAGACAACAAAGTGTGGGAGGGGCTTGTCAAAGTGAGAGGTCCACCTGGACCACAGGGGCGGTGGCCATTGGAACCAGAGTGGGGGGATCAGGGCATGTGGGCCCAGATCTTCCACTTTTCAAGAGAAGCCAAAATCCTCCAACATTTAACTGGTGGCAACTAATATGAAAAATACACACCTGTGTACATACATACTGTATATGTCAATTCCATGCAGGGCAGACAAAACATAGTCTAGGGCAGTGAAAGCCTAATTTCTTTTTTCTTTCTTTTTTTTGTCTTTTTTTTTGCCTTTATCTAGAGCCACACCTGTGGCATATGGAGGTTCCCAGGCTAGGGGTCTAACAGGAGCTGTAGCCGCCGGCCTACACCACAACCACGGCAACGCAGGATCCAAGCCATGTCTGCAACCTACACCACAGCTCACGGCCACGCTGGATCCTTAACCCACTGAGCAAGGCCAGGGACTGAACCCGCAACCTCACGGTTCTTAGTCGGATTCGTTAACCACTGAGCCACGACGGGAACTCCAAGCCTAATTTCTGAAATCAAGCCTAAGTACACACAGACATTCATGTGATAAACAGTCTACTAGGAACAAAGATCCTTTTGTGAAGATGGCTAAAAACCAAAGCTCAATCCTGGGCAAGGGGCAAGAGCCTCACAACACATGTTTGGAGTTCATTCTCTCCCTCTCTCTCTCTCTCTCTCTCTCACTCTTTTTTTCCAAGATCTCTGACCTCAGAAATCAAAAGTATTGACATTTCTCACATCCCATGTTTTTAATGCTTCCCAGAACACAGAGGGCACTAATTCCATAATGTCGCATCACTTGACTATAGAACATTCTGATGTTAATGGCTCTGAAGCAAAGTTTATTCTAATTTTCCAAATTTAATTCCAGTTCAAAGCTCACCCAAACCTATGTGCAACAGGCTTGCTTGCCTTGCTTGCCTTGCTGGGCTGAGTACATCTGCCAATTTATAGTCATATTTGCTTTTACAAGACTGACCTTACTCAAAATGTGTAACTTCTTACAACAGTCATTATCACCCCCTGCCCCCCAGGCCCCCCCTTTCTTAGTGGATCTCGGGTCATGTGTCCACTATAGCAATGGCTGCTATTTCTAAGGGCACATGGTGGAGGATAGCTCGATTGCACAAAACCTCACTTCAAATCAAGAAGGGAGTTGTGATCAAAGGGAAAATGAGCCCATTTCCTTCTGAAGAAGGCGAAGTTAACAATCTTAGAATGATCAGCTTTCTAATTCGGGCCTTACGACTCATACCCTCACTTCAAAGAACATAAAAGTAGGCAAGAGCTTCTGAATTATTTGTCCCTGTCAAAGACTAAATAAAAGAAACTTAATCGGTGTTAGGAGTCCAACTACATAAAAAAACTAAGAATATTTAATTTTATTTTATTTATTCATTTTACTTCTTTCATTTTAAAATAAGGGTCCTCCAGAAAATGAAAAGGACTCATTAGGTAGTTAAATGCTGTTTCTCCACTTTTGTGAATAGATACACACATACTCTCACACACACACACACACACACACACACACACACACAAAGAATATAATACTATCCGTTAAGGTACTTACAATGGTTCTACAAATAACTCTTTGACAATAAGCTATATATATATTATTATCTTTATATTATTATTTAGATTATTATTTAGATTATTATTTTTCATCATAAGTGTATAAGTCTCTGGTACCTATTACAAAACATGTGCTCAATTCAGGGACTTTTGGAACCTAAGGTAATTTGCTAAAAGGCAAGTAAGTCACTGGGGGTTTTCAAGTGGGGGATTTCCTTATTCAGGTTTTTGATCATCTCTTAGAAGATGATTATTCTGTCCTTGGCAGTTGTGGTATAGTGATCTGGCTTCCCTAGAGCATGCTAGCAGCCTTCCAGACTCTCCTTTGAGAGATTGTACTGACATGATTAAGAACTATTTAGAAGTAAATTACTTGTCTAGTATCCCAAAGAAACTTAGAGACATCCAAATCCCAGTTCTCTTTGTATCTATTCATACTTTTCCTTCTCCAAACTCAGTGCAAGAATAAAAACTTTTCCTAAACTAAACTCTAATTTGCCACTAAGGGTGGTAATTGTATCATGGAGATGGGTAATAGAAGATTTTTCATTTATCTAATTGTTCTAGTTGTGGGGGACTGAGGGTTTCCTTATATCAGTTTCATTTTTGCCTCCCAATCTTGACATCATTTACAAATTTGTGTCTTTCCATCCTGCTTGTTAATGTTCTCAATTATACTTCATAAGTTTATTTATTCATAAGAATTTTCAAGTATTTTACGATATAAGAAACACCTCTTAACCACAACAATAAACAGAAACACACTGCAGCTTATTTCATGTTTCTTAGGCTGGTTTAAGGAAAATTATTGAACTATAAATTAAACAACTGTTCTTTATTTTTTCTCTATTACTCTTCTGTATGATTACTTATAAATATCCTGGTTTCTTTGTCAACTTCTCTCTTCTTTCCCTCTGCCATAATTTTGACAACTGCTCTAAGAAATAAAGGAGAAGACAATGGCTGTCTAGTAATTGCCTAACCACAGACCTAAATAGTATAGCACAAAACCTATCAGGACTATGCAGTATTAAAAGAAGATGCAGCTATTTACTACACACATTTCTAAAGTAAATTTGACTCTTTTTCTGTATCCTCTAGACATTTGTGAATTGTTTTGGGATTTCAATCTCACTTATTGTAGGTGCCATGGAAATGACGCCCAGAAACTAGGGGAGAGAAAACTAATTCCAAGAAGGAGGAAAGAAAAAGAAGCAAAGAGGTGAAGGATGGGATATGTGCTGACTATAGATCGCACCAGAGAGAAGAGAACTGGAGAAAATACGGAAAAGGGAAGATATGGCAGCTCCCGCCCACCTACTTCCAGGCTGTTGACAGGAGTAAGCCAAACTTGCTTCTGTATTCCATGTAATTAGCACTCCCACCCCGTTTTATTTATTACTGTGACTAGTAAATAAGCATTACTAAGTGCAAAGTCACAAAAGCAAGCATTTTCTGGAGACACAAAATGTGACATGATGGATGGTGTGGAAACTTCTTTAAGAAGAGAGCGCTGGACTAGCAATGGGTGCAAAACAGGATTCTGAGTAAATTTAAAAGAGTCATATTAGAAAAGATTTTTTTACACATCTGTATTGATATATTTTATTCAATAAACCTTAGGCCATATATCATATATTAAAATATTAACTTATATTTAATACATAATGTTATAGGTATTATAATAATATGCATATATAAACAAATGTATGTATATATATATGCATATGTGTCTGTATACATGTGTGTGCATTCTTTCAGAAAAGCAGTTTTCTTGGTGCTTTAAACTTGCACCCCTAGTAAAGATGTTACAGTATAAAAGTTAAGCGTAGCTCTGGTGTTGATAATTTTGCTATTCTTATTAGTGCTGTTGTCCCAAGAACTAAGAGAGATTTTCAAAACAACCAACACTGCAATAAGGGCAGAGTTAAAGAGAAGGAGAAGAGTGTGGTCTGAGGTTGCATATATGGTTTCTCAATTTTGAATCAAATTTTCTTGGAGGAAATTTCTAAAGGAGCCCAAGTACGGTAGGTAATATCTGAAAAATTCAGAGAGAATTCCTTTTTTTTTTCTTTTTTCTTCCGGATTCTAAGATGGTTCCAGACATCACTGATTTTTCCTTTCAATTCTTGGTATAATCTGGACATCGGGTGCAATCAAGAGATCGCTCAGGCTTTGGAATTGGACCTAAATTCCAGCTCTGTCACTAACTGGTTGCACTCGGTCGAATTACTTAAGCTTTCTGCACCCCATTTCGCCATCTGTAAAATGGATGTGAGGACATCTTCCTGACCATGCAGCCGCTGCTGCGAATTGACTGAGATCACGTTTATAAACACTTCTATCACAGTGCCTGGCACTTTGCTGGGCCCAACAAAACAAGAAGACATTGCCTTTCAGAGAATTTGGAACTCAAATGAACCTCTTGAAGCCAAACGTCTTTGATTAGCGATCATCAAGCTGACGTTTCTGAGGCAGGGACTCTCGAAAAGAAGTGACTTCTGCTTGGGCTTCTAGGCCAAGTACCCTCTCCGGTTCGCCACCCTGCGCAGGCGCGGTGGCAGTGGGTACCACCGTCTGAGCAGTGAGGGCAAGGTTCCTTCCCTCCCCGACTTCAGCAAACTAAAGTTAAGAACAGGACATTAAAATAAATAAATAAAGGCCAAACCTGAGGTCTTGACTTACGATCGGTAGGAGAGGGATTCCCGGAAGGGAAACAGTTTCCTTTTCTGTGTCGTGATTAGGAAGGTAAACAAGCCTCTTGAGGCGCATTCAGCCCCAAGATAACCTTTTTAAGAAAGAAACAGTGAAGTCCAAAGCCTCGAGTTTAACCATTGCCTCGGGGCTGATTTATTCCCTAAATCTGGGAACTGTCAGAAAACGTGTACTCAGATTCTCACTGTCCCACGGCTCACATATACACCCGCGCAGAGGCGGACCTTTGTGGTGACATGTAAGGACTTGTCCAGAGGATCCCTCCTCTCTCGGCGAGGGCTCTCCCTCTGGCGACCCCAAACCTCCCAGGCCCCCGCCCACCCCCGGCGCCCACCTCTCTACGCGCCGCTGACAAGGTCCCCTGGGGACACGCGGTGCTATTTCGCCTGCCCCCTGCAGGGTCGCCGCTTCGCCTCCAACCTCGGGAAAAAGGAGTTCCCCGGTTTCCTGAGACCCCGACCGCAAGGAAAGTCCTAGCAGTCCTGAGGAGCCAGCCTGTCAAACACCCGCCAAGCCCGGACGCCCACGCGCATTCCCCTGCAGCCAGCGGAGCACGTCCCGCGCGCTCCTCTGGACGCAAACCCCTTGACCCAGCTAGGAGAGGCCCCCGCTGGGGCAGGAGAGGACTCACCAGTGACAGGAGAACCCAGATCCCGGACATGACTGTGGAGCCTCTCCAACAGCTAGCAGAGCGGGTCATACACCCCGTGAGAAGTGACTGTCCCGCCCGGCCCCTCCCCGCGCTCCAGCCAGCCCAGGAGCAAGTTCCTCGCCAAGGGCCCGCCCCCCCCCCGGCGCTCAAGCCCAATTACTTCTCGAGCCGCTTTCTTTCCTCCAGAAGCGTCTCTGAGCACCTGCGTTTGGTTCTTCTGAGAGACCAGAAAAGAACCAAAGAAATGCCCCCGGGCCCGGGGGAGGAGGGGGATGGGGTGGCAGAGGAAGCTTTTCTGGGGAACGCCCGGTTTGGGGAAGGCGCTTTTGATTCAGCAACTCAGCCTGGGCGCGGGGGTGGCGGGGCCGGGGTTGGGGGGGGGGGCGCCGGTAGATCGCGAAGAGAGTCAAGGTTTGTTGCACAAATGGGCATTCCCCGTTGGGGTTGTTTCCGCTGGCATGCCTGGTTCAGGTGAGAACCCTGAAAGCTGGCTTGCTGTGTCTTTGCTAAAGTCTCCTGCAATTCAAACCGGGAAGGCTGGAGAGGGCTGGGGTACAGGGCACAGACTTCCTGCCTCCGTGCAGGAGCCAGGGCCAACTGCTGGGAGCTCAGAGAAGACCCAGCCTTCACTCAGCTCCGCGAGCCTGTTGGGGAGGGGACAACAGAGTCTCACAGGAGAGCCAGACTAGTGTTTTGTAGTGACAGTTCTCAAATGAAAATCTTCAGATATCGTGCGACGGAGATTCCGAAGAGGGAGGACCCCTTGGCTTTTGTTTCTCTAGAGGAGAGGGAAGCTAACTCCTATGACAAATCATACGGCTCCAGCTCTATTAGAAGTTCATAATTACTTCCCCTCCTTTGTTACTCATTATTTCCTCTCCGACTTTCTTAAAAAAAAAAAAAAAAAAAAAAAAAACTTTAGTGCTTTGGTTAACACTCAAAGTCACTATTGTTTTGGAAGAGGTGATCTCCCTAGCTAGTTCTGCGAAGATTTTACAGAAGGGAAATTTGTAGAAAGGCATCGTTAGTGAGCATGTTTCTGAAAGAAGTTCCTAAGCTGGGCACAAGGGCTGGGGTCAGTATCTCTTTGGCATCCTCCCCAAAGCTCTGCACCTCACTCTGTGGCCCCTCTCCCTTCCCACTTGGCTGAATCCCATTAAGAACACCCTCCTTCCCCTCCCTTGGCCTAGCTCATTCCTGATCCATCAGGTTCCCTCTTGGAGGACGATTTCTTCTTCCAGGCTTTCCAGGCTCTAAAGTCTGGGTGAGGTCACTTTCCTAAATGCTTTCACTGACCTTGTGTTTTGCCCTGCAGGTATGGCCCAGTCTTGCAGGTGTTGATTTGCCTGTCTCTGCCTCACCTCTCAGCAGCTTGTTAGTTAGTGTTATGAAGAAGACCCTGGCTGGCCAGTCCTGTTCCTGTAGTTCACAGCACAAAACAGAAGTGAATGGGCGGTGGGGGAGGGCGGAGTGGGATGGTTATGGAGACTCTGTGTATTATCTGTGCAACATTTCTCCAAACCTAAAACTCTTTGGAAATTAAAAGTGTATTGAAATAAATCATAAAAAGAAGGAAGGGAAGAAAGGAGGGATGAAGAGAGGAAGGAAGGGAGAAGATAAAGAGAGGACAACTGACAAAATCAACATCTCTTAAGAGTGAGCCAGCAACTTTTACAAATGATTCCTCCTTATTTAATATTTACCATTTTAGCCCAGTGAAGTAGGTGATTATTAAACCTACTTTATAAATAAAGAATTGGAACCAAAAAAAAAAAGTTTAAGCAACATTGGCGATTTAGTTAGTTTATAAATAGCAAATCCAAGAATTACGTTTAGATATTCTTGTTCCCAAGGCCTTGCACCGCCTAAGGTCCTCCCCATCAACACACACACCTAATTGCCCTCAAGTTCAACAGAATAGTAATCGCTGCCTCGTGGGGAGAAATGTGTTTTATGAGCAAAGAAATTTAGAAAATTCGGGGTTAACTTAAACAACTCTCTTAATCCAGGGCTTCTCAGAGCCTTTAACATGCTAATCTGCCTTGTGAATTAGGGGCTATGATACATACAGTTCCCCGGCCTTCTTGTTTTCTTTTTGGAGTCCTTTGAAGAACACCTACTGAATGAACACCTTATGGACCCTTGTGTTCTAAGGAGAGGAGTTGAAACATCTCTGAAGGTCATTTTTATTTATTTATCTGTTTTATTTCGTTTTATTTTTAGGGCCTCACCTGCGGCATATGGCAGTTCCCAGGCTAGGGGTCGAATCAGAGCTGCAGCTGCCGGCCTACACCACAGTCACAGCAGCTTGGGATCCGAGCCACGTCTGACTGCAGCTTGCAGCAATGCCGGATCCTTAACCCACTGAGCGAGGCCAGGGATCAAGTCAAACTATGTCAGCTGTGTCGGATTCTTAACCCACTGAGCCACAATGGGAATTCTGTTATTGCTATTTTTTCCTTCCTTCCTTCCTTCCTTCCTTCCTTCCTTCCTTCCTCCCTCCCTCCCACCCTTCCTTTCTTCCTTCCTTCCTTTCTTTGCTTTTTAGGGCTGTACCTGCGGCATATGGAAGTTCTGGACTAGGGGTCAAATTGGAGCTTCAGCTGCTGGCCTGCACCACAGCCACAGCAATGTGGGATCTGAGCCGTGTCTGCGACCTACACCACAGCTTATGTCGATGCCAGATCTTTAGCCCACTGAGTAAGGCCAGGGATCCAACCTGCATCCTCAAAGATATTAGTCTCGCTCGTCACCACTGAGCCATAATGGAAACTCCCAGGAATTCCATTATTTTTATTTTAAGAACACATTCTTAAGGGCCTCCAAGGGCAAAGAAATACAATTTTAATAATGGAATTTTGGGCACTCTACCAGATATGGGAGATATTTGGGAATTTACTCAACCATACCATATAAGTTAAAGCTTGTGTCTTCTACTCTAAAGATATCCTTGCTATTGAACATTTCATTTCAAACAACATTTAAACACACATCTTTCTGGAGTACCCATTGTGTATCCATTGTAATAAATCCAACTAGTATCCATGAGAACAAGATTTCGATCCCCGGCCTCATTCAGTGGGTTAAGGATCTGGCGTTGCTGTGAACTGTGAGGTAGGTCACAGATGAAGCTTGGATCCTGCATTGCTGTGGCTGTGGTGTAGGTCATAAATGCGACTTGGATCTGGTGTTGCTGTGGCTATGCTGTAGGCTGGCAGCTACAGTTCTGATTTGACCCCCTAGCCTGGGAATTTCCGTATGCCTCGGGTGTGGCCCTAAAAAAGACAAAAAGTAAATAAATAAGCACACATCTTCCTGTTTTAAAAAGCTGGGAAGGGACTTCCCTCATGGCTTAGTGAGTTAAGGATCTGGCATTGTTACTGCGGTGGCTCTGGTTACAGCTGTGGCCCGGGTTCCATCCCTGGCCTGGACACTTCTGCATGCTGTGGGTACAACCAAAATAGTAATAATAAAACTGGGAGGAAGAAAGTCCTCAGTATCTTTTAACCACCGAGACAACTTTTATTTCTTCTCCCCTAATATTTTAAAAGTCATTGTCAACCAAATTGCCTTTACTAAATAGCAACAAATGGATTTTAATACGCCATGTACTTTCATGAATATCCTACATTTTTTTCCCCTTCTTACTGGTTACAGTACCTCCAAGTTGACTTTGAAAAAATTATTCCCCTTCCCTCTTCTTAGCTATTTGATGTGTGTGGCTATATTAGATGGAGTTCTCTAAAAAAACAAGACCAATAGGATATATATAGTTAGAGCTATAGATACGGCAATCTGTAGAGTTCCATCTATAGATAGATGGATAGATAGATAGATAGATAGATGTATATGTAGAGAAAAATATGTATTTTAAGGGATTGTTTTATGTGATTATGTAGGATGGCAAATCCAAAATCTGATAGGGTAGGCTACCAGGCTGGAGACCCAGGGGAAAATTGCAGTTTGCATCTAAAAGCCATCTGTTGGCAGAATTCTCTCTCAGAAGAGGTCAGTCCTTTTCTTAAGGCCTTAACTGATTGGTTGAGCCCCACACACTGTATGGAAGGCAACTTCTTTACTCGAAGGCTACTGTTTTAAATATTAATTCCATCCAAAGAATATACCCAGACACACCTATAATAGCACCAAACATTTGGCTGCTGTGGCCTAGTCAAGGTGACACATAGAATTAGCCACCACAGTGGGACTGACACCAATCCCAGGGCCTGTGTCTGTAAGTAGCAGTAGAGGGAGAAGGGAACTGGGAATTCCACCTGGTTCAGGCAACCGGCCCATCAGTTCGGTTGTGAGCTTTGCTGGAAGCAGCAGAACACAATTTCTTTTTTCTTTTCTCCACTGTATTTGAAGTGGGAATATTTGAGGTGTGGAACTGATGAGGTCGTGAAGAGAGCTTGAGTATCTGCAAGAGCGGAAGCCAGAGTCAACCCACACTGAGAGGAAAACCACACCAAGAGGCCGAGCCTGGCACTATCACCCGAGTCCTGGGTTGATTTACTCCTGAAATTGAAACCTAGATTACCTGCTGTTACTCAGCTCAGTACGTTCCCACTGTTTGCTTAAGGTGGATTCTTATAGCTAAAAGAATCTTAACTAATATGCCATCAGAACTTAGGATCAGCGTAAGAAATTCTCTTTTATCAAAATTAGTTGTTACAAATTGACATTTACAGTGTCAGGCTCAAGTAAGGGTAACGGCCTAAACAAGCCTAGGAGAGATGGCAGAACATCTAGGGCCATCGCTTCTACCAAATAATTTTTTGGTCACTAGAGGGCGCCAGATACTATATCAGCCAAAGGTCAGAAGGCAATTGAATACTGTTTCTATTTAGGACTATCTTTGGGCTCTTGGAAAATGGAAGAAAGAGGAGGGAATGCTTTGACTGGGATACTTTGTGAATGAACCTGATCATACAGACATTTTCGTCTTGCTGAGAACGTCTTATTTTTTATGAGATTAAGAAATGATGTAGCCAAAGCACCTAGCCCACTCAGTAAGTTCTACTTACTGCGTTGGCACTGCTCTTCCTAAAGAGATAACTTCACAGGGCAGGTTGCTAATTGGGGTCACAGTTCAGGTGAAAAGAAAGACTGGTATAGGAGTTCTCATCATGCCTCAGTGGTTAATGACCCTGACAAGTGTCCATGAGGACGCAGGTTCCATCCCTGGCTGGCAGCTACAGCTCCAATTCGACCCCTAGCTTGGGAACCTCCATATGTGGCCCTAAAAAGACAAAAGGAAGGAAGGTAGGAAGGAAGGAAGGAAGGAAGGAAAAATGAAAGAAAGAAAGAAAGAAGGAAAGAAGGAAAGAAAGAAAGGCAGGTTTATAGCTTACAGCCGCTTTTCTGTACTACTTCCTGTGTGAGTGGAAAGAAAGAAGGAATTAAGAAAGAAAGGTTTATAGCTTACAGCCGCTTTTCTGTACTACTTCCTGTGTGAGTGGATTCACCGGCCTGGAAGTGCAGCCCAAAGAAAAGTGCCTGGAGTCTGGCTGACCGGGGCTGGAAAGCTTGGCCACGGGGATGTGAAACAAGTTATTAAATATCTCAGTGTTTTCCAGTGTGAAAACTGATATACTCACTTACCTCATGAGCAGGAACTTGAAAAAGACAATGAATTAAAGAACATTTAAACGGTAGTGGTTAGGAAACAGAGCATTCTAGGCAGCGAGTGGTTAGAGAAAAAAGCTCTTCCCTAGGTTTTATAATCCAGTTGGGGACCCCTCACCTGAGTGCTCTGAAAGCACAGATATTCTATGAATCCACATTCTGGAAGTGGGCCTGCCCCCAGGTGTTCAGAACCAACACATTTGAAAATATACCACTTTTCAAGAAGTGCTGATCTGGGGCAAATGAGATTTAGAGCTTAGCTTCAGATAATGTTTCTTAAGCCTCATTCTACCTTTCATCATTTCTGTGGTCCATTTGTACTTTAATTTAATGACTATATCTTTTTAAGTCAGCTTGCTTTGTTTCTTAAGTGGTTTATTTTTAAAAAGAAAATGTTACATTATAACCATAAATGGAAAATCTGCATTCCTTGCCAAAGATAGAAGGTATCTATAAAAATAAATATACAACTATTGAAGCAAAACATTTGCCTGCATACCACTAAAAAAATCTTTCCCAAACCACCAGCAGTAAGGGCACTATGCTTCTGGAAATGTTGACTTAAGGCTTGGAAGTCTCTCTGTTTTCACCTTCCTCTCTACCCATCAGCTGACCATCAAAGAGCACCAAACCTGGGCATCAGGCCCATCTCTAGGTGATGTCAAGAGTGAAAGATGTCAGAGCAGCATAGAGTTAGAGGAAGTCACTGCCTCTTTCTTATGCCCGATCTGGTGCTGGAGGAGTCCAACTGGGGGAAACCCTCTACTGGGACACAAGTCTTTTCCTGTTAGCACAGGCTGAGTGGTGGCTCAAGGGAGATGATGTTTGGGGAAGAAGAGAGGGCTACAGAGAGTCCTATAAAGCTATAGAGAGAATGTGGAGTAAGGTGTTAGAGAAAAGGGGGTAGGAGAGCAGGAAACCAAGTTAGAACACAGAGCACTTGGAGAGAAGGGAGAAATAGATGGTTTTGTGCAGAAGATGGCCTTAGCCACCTAATACAGAAGAGTGAGAAGGGCAGACCCACGGATTTAAACCCTAGTTCAGTTACTTCACTGGTTGTGCATATCTTGGCCTAATATCTAATCTCTCTCAGTCTCAGGCTTCTCATTGGGCAAATATGAGGGATTTAAGTGATAATAATTTGCCTGGGAGTTGGTCTTGCGTTTGTGATTTCATTTGAATTTTGGCAATGTGCAAATGGTCCTCGCAGGACCACGAGGATCACCAACACAGCTTAGAGTGACATCTTATGTGGGCTCAGCCCAAAGTTCCCAACATCAGCCCTTTTGTCTGCTTATACTGCTGCTTCTTCTTCACTTGGTCAGAGAGCATCAGCCTTGCCTACCTCCCATCGCCTTGGCTTCTCCAATAGAGAAAACTCCAATAGAGTATATTTGGAACTTTCTGGGAAAGAACTACAAAGAAATCATGGACTCAGGCTCTCTGTTCCCACGACCATCTCTTGTTGCCTCTGATCAGGTGCCAAGGTGAGACGATGACCCTCTTTCTCTTTATACATGACTGGTAGACAGGCCCAAAGCTTTCATGAAGAACTAAATGTAGCCTTCCTGTCTAATTTGTGCTATACCGCTGGGTCATTTACTAGGTCAATTCCACCACGTGGATACTGGCAAGGATAAGAACCAAGGTCTTAATAGCCTGCTTTGTGATGTGCTTCAGAAATTATTATATAAGTGATTCAAAATCATAATGAGAAATACCCAATAAGGGAGGGTGGCATGAATATTTGATTTAAAATTGTTTTAAATTTCATAGACACGCTACCTGCTAGGAAGGATGGTTCTCTAGAAGACTCTCTAGAAGCAGGCCTGAGTCTGCTGGTTTGGATAGGCTGGAATGGAACAAAAGTGATGGGCACATGGGAGTTCCTCTTGTAGGTCATCAGTAATGAACCTGACTAATATCCATGAGGATGCGGGTTCGATCCCTGGCCTTGCTCAGTGGGTTAAGGATCCGGCATTGCCATGAGCTGTGGTGTAGATTACAGACGTGGCTCAGATCTGGCATTGCTGTGGCTGCGGTGCAGGTCTGCAGCTGCCGCTACTATTCGACCCCTAGCCTGGAAACTTCCATATGCGGCAGGTGCAGTCATAAAAAGCAAAACAAATAAACAAACAAAAAACAAAACCAGAAACAAAAACATAAACTGCTGTGCACAGGAAAAGGGTGGAAGATTTCAAGTGGGGGTAAGGATCTTTGGTTGGATGGGGTTGCATTAAGGCAGGAGCCAAGGAAGTGGTGTCAAGGTGAGATCAGCAGGAATGACTTGGGGAAAGACTTTTGTTGTTGTTATTATTGTTTTGTTTTTGTCTCAGTGGCCACACCCATAGCCTGCGGAAGTTCCTGGACCAGGGATCGAAACTACCCCATAGCAGTGACCCATGTTGCTGCAATGACGCCATATTCTTAACCCACCGTGCCACAGGGGCACTCTGGGGAATGATTTGTTTGATTTTTTTTTTTTCCCTCAAAGGAATGTTCTGCATTGTGCCTCGTTTGATGGATCTTCTCATTGTGGAGAATCACAATATGCTTGGTTGGATTGGGTTTCTTGTGGAAGGGTGAAGGGGTCAAACAGAAGCATGGAGGAAGGGAGTCAGTGGACCACAGATATTTATGTACACTTAGAACAAGACCTGTCAGAGGTCAACCAAGGCCTGGCTCAGAGAACTTGGGCTACATCTGCCTTTGAGGTTCTCATAGTACATTAAATAAAGCCAACCGGAAATCAACACAAATATCAGAATGGGTTGCCAGAAACTGTGGGATGCCTTAAGTACTCCTGTTTGGCAAATGGGTGCTTTTAACACTTAAAACTTCAGTGCAGAATCTCATTTGGGGGCTGGTGGCAAGAATTTATATTTGGGGCCCTTCTTGGATGTGAGACCCGGGACGTTTAGACCGACTCCTGACAGCCTCTGACCTCCACCCACAGAATCTTAGGTGGGAGATACCTTTGGGACCACCAGAGTAACACTTCCCTCTATGATCCAGACTCTCCTCTATGTCAGTCCCAGGCTTAGCACAAATCCTTCCATTGCTGGGTGCAACCGTTTCCCAGGGTAGCTGATTTTAGAACATTTTCCAGTGGTTAGAAATTCTCCCTGACATTATAACTTGTAGTTTAACATCTGCTCTGAAACGAACACTCCTTATAAACAGAACTGGAAGAGTGAAAAACGGGTGATACTAACTCTCCCCTCAACCCAGGGTGGGGAGAGGCATTTTTGCCATCCTAAACCTCCCTCCCAAGCCCTTCACGAACTTGCATGTTAAGAGTTTTTGTCGAGGGGACAAGGATAACGAGTTAGCCTGACTCCCTGATCATAATAAAGCTGGGGAAAGGGAGATCTTTATTGCAGCTTGCACGCTGAGGAAGGACACAAAGCAGACGTTCCCCCACTCACCTGGCTTTGCAATCTTCTTGGAATTTCCCAGTCATCCGAGGGGTTTATCAAAATTCTTTTAAGTTTTTCTTCAAATTTATTTTTATGTAAACCATGAAAATATGTTGGGAAGGGTTGCTTATGGAGAAAGGAATTGTGAAAACCAACAAAACTAAGGTATTATTATTTTTTTAATAAATAATGTGATGCTCTTTATTTCTGATATGTACATTTCAAATTCCACTCCTTAAGGAACCAGTGCTAACAGTTGGACAGGTATGGTTTTAAAGAATGCCTTTTTTTTTTTTTTTTGCTTTTTGCTTTTTAGGGCCTTACCCATGGCATATGGAGGTTTCCAGGCTAGGGGTCAAATCAGAGCTACAGCTGCCGGCCTACACCACAGCCACAGCAATGCCAGATCCAAGCTGCGTCTGCGACCTACACCACAGCTTATGGCAACGCCAGATCCTTAACACACTGAGCGAGGCCAGGGAACGAACCTGCAACCTCATGGATGCTAGTCAGATTCATTTCCGCTGTACCATGACGGGAACTCCCAAAGGTATTATTGATAGTAATATCTAGAGTTCTCTTGTGGCTCAGCAGATTAAGAACCTGACTAGTATTCATGAAGATGAGAGTTCGATCCCTGGCCTTGCTCAATGGGTTAGGGATCCGGCATTGCTGTGAGTTTTGGTGCAGGTCACGGATGTGGTTTGGATCCTGTATTGCTGTGGCTGTGGTGTAGGCTGGCAGCTGCAGCCCCAATTCAACCCCTAGCCTGGGAAGTTCCATACACTACAGGTGTGTCCCTAAAAGAGAAAAAAAGCCTAATAATATAGATATTAATAATAATATCTAATGCTTAATACTAACACTTGACACAGACATTTGTGTGTTCTTTGCATTCCTATTAACTTATCTAAGCCCCATAACTACCCATGAAGTAAATCCTCTTACCATCGCATTTCATAGCAAGAAACTTGTAGCAACTTACCAAAGTCACATGGTTACTAGGTGGCTGAAGTATACCTCAGGTCCATGCTGAATCCACTTCCTCTTCAAAAATATTACATTAATGGCCTTATGATCAAGATATAAACTCTTTAAGGAAGTACAGAGCCTGATTGTTTTGTTCTGTTGCACACGTGATTTCCTGTTGATTAATGTCATACTTTCTTCATTTTAGCTTTATAAATGTCAGGCTTAATATCCTAAGATTTTCCATGAACTAAGTGAACTCATTATTGCACTGAGCAGTTCTATCAAGTAAGAAATTTTTCTGTGTTTACATCCGTTCCTCCCTTTTGCGAATCATTCCTCTTATCCATGTACAGTGTATTGAAACAAAGACTGTAAAGATGAAGGTTGTGTGGTCATAACGCTACACTCTAACTCAATGCTTTCCAATCATTTTTGGAGATGAATCACCTAGCGATTTTATTAAAAGTCAGATTCTGATTCAGTAGGTCTGGAGAGGAGCATGAGGTTCTGTGTTTCTTACAAGCTCCCTCATCCTGTCCACGGCACATCTGAAGAGGTCACTTGAATTGGCAAGTTGACCAGCTCAGGGAAACCATCCATCAATCCAGTTGTCTGATCTCATACAGATAAAGACAACCTGACTCCATTTTTAACATTTTGACCAATTGTATTATTAATGGAGTATCTCTTTTATGGTATGAGGTAGGAAATGTAGGAAAATCAGCAAACTAAATAATGTCCTAATAAATGTATTTTTAATCCAGTTTCCATTTAGTTTGTTATTATCCTCCTTGGGCCAAATTTTCACTTAGCAGAAACCAGTTGTCCCTGACTACATAAATAAAACTTTCCTATCGAGAAAAAAGGGGGGAAAAACTTATTTCATTTTCAAACACACTGAGCTTTTATTTCCGTGAACAGAGAGAAAACTGGCCAGAAGCTTGCCGATCCCTTCAGCCAATCAGAGTAATGTGACCATAAATGACCATGAATTCCCCCCTCAGTGAATCTCTGCCTTCTTTATTTCTGTGGTGCGGACATGTATCTTACAGTTCCGTGAGCATACTCTGCCTTTTATGTCTCACTTTCCCCTTCTCAAAGAAAAAAGAAGAAAGAAAAAAAAGCACAGTGGGATCTCTCATGTAAAATTTTTTATATTAAACTTAGTATATACAGCATTTGATTACTTTTTAATGATTACATCTAACACTTATAGAGAAAATACCATGAGCCAGGTACTATTCTAAGGGCTTCATAAATATGTCATGTAGTGCTTATAAAAACCCTGTGAGATAGGTCTTCTTATACCCGTTATATACGTGCAATAAAAGGTGAGGCTCCAAATGTTTAAGGATCTTGTACCAGTCACACAGCAAGTCAATTCTAGAGCTGCGATGTGAAGCAAACAATTGCTTCCTCTTTTTTTTTTTTAATTTATTTATTTGAAAAAAAATTTTTTTTGGCTGCACCCATGGCGTACAGAAGTTCCCAGGCCAGGGATCAAACCCATACCACAACAGTAACCAGAGCCACAGCAGTGAGAATGCCAAAACTTTAACTCACTGAGCCATCAGGGAACATCCAAACAATTGCTTCTTGAATTTAACCGTGCGCTACTCTCTTCCTGAGTCAGTGCATAGTAGCTAATTGAATATTCACTAAGTATCACACCCTTTTCCAAATATTACTTTGTTTAATTCTCATACTCACATCTATGCGGAAAGTCCAACATTTCTTATTCCCATTAGCAAGTACCTTGATCTAGTTTCTGAGACAAGTAAGGGACTTGGTTCTGTCTGACTCTAAAGCCTGTGCTCTTTGCACCATATATAGCTTTCTCCCACCCTTTTAGTGAATTAGAATTTGTGTCCTGCTTTTTTTTCTTTTTTTTAATATAGGGCTGATCTGAAACCTTTGCATACAGTGGAACACAGACTAGAACATATATTCTCTGGTTATTTCTGGACGGATCTAAAATACCTTGCCTAATTTTTCGCCAGCCTTTTGCCTATCTCAGCTTTCCCACCTCTCTCACCTCTCTTCCTATGACATCGTGTCTCCTACCCGTCCACCTCTCTGTGGCCTTATTAACAAAGTAGACATTGGACAGAATTGGAAATCGTGCCTCTTGCATTTCCTTGGGGTTTCCCATGCCCTAGGATCGCATCTCTTCATGTTGTTTTCTTTTCCCTCGATACTTGTCCAACCGTCACGCAAAACAGAATTTACTTTCTTCTTTTCATGTTGTGAAGATAGTGAAAGTCCATAAGCCACACTGACAATGTTGCACCACGGCCAGAACTCCTCCCAGGCACTTCCTGTGCATACGAGGAGGTTCGTGAGGAGGACGCAGGCACTGTAGATGGCCTTGGCTGTTTCTATATGGACCCACCTGGCATTTGATTGTGGGGTTAGAACTAGATGGTTAGCAAATTATAAGGTCAAGTACCTTTAACATTTTCCTTCCTTTTTTTTTTTTTGTCTTTTTAGGGCCACACCTGCGGCATATGGAGGTTCCCAGGCTAGGGGTCGAATCAGAGCTGTAGCCGCCAGCCTATGCCACAGCAACGCCGGATCCAAGCCGCGTCTGCAACCTACACCACAGCCTTCGGCAACGCCTGATCCTTGACCCACTGAGCAAGACCAGGGATCCAACCTGCAACCTCGTGGTTCCTAGTTGGATTCGTTTCCACTGCGCCATGATAGGAACTCCGCTTTAACCTTTTCTGATAGAATTAATTTTGTTCTGATTTTTGATAGAAAGATCAAAACAATTATATCCATGGTTTCTTCCACTCTCTCAGGGTTTAGAGACATGTCAAGAAAAACAGCGTCATCATCAACAAGGGAAAAGCAGGAGTTCCCGTTGTGGCTCAGTGGGTTATGGACCTGACATAGTGTCCATGAGGATATGGGTTTGAGCTCTGGCCTCGTTCAGTGGCTTAAGGATCAGGTGTTGCCGCAAGCTGTAGTGTGGGTTGCAGATGCGGCTCAGATCCCTTTTTCCTATGGCTGTGGTGTAGGCCTGCAGCTGCAGCTCTGATTCTACCCCTAGCCTGCTAACTTCCATATGCAACAGGTGCAGCCCTAAAAAGCAAAAAACAAAGCAAAACAAAATGAAAACAAAAACAATGGAAAAGCAGAGAGAGACAGACAGACAGAGAGTGAGAGAGAGAGATGCTTCAGCTTGAGACCTGCACCTTCCCTTTCCCACTCTTTGTTAGAGTTATTGCTACTATACTAACCAGAACGGAATAGCTTCCCAAGATGAGTAGCCTATATTTCAAGGGTTTCTGACAGTTACTTGGCCAGACTCTCTTCCCTCTTGAATGCTGGCATCTTCTCCTCCTGAACATCTCTCTTTGAAGTCAGCAGGAATCTGGTCTGTGATGAATCACAAGGCTGGCTTCCTCAGGAGCTGGGGCTGCCAAAGCTCCCGGCTGGAGAGCCTGGACACATACTGACCCCATTTTTTTCTTCCTTTATCCCAGTTCGAACCTTCCTCCCTTTCGTTCCCCACCCCACCCCAAACACCAGTATAGATCATTAGAACCAGCTTAACAGCAGCTAAATAATCTATACTTTGTGCTCATTTTTCTCTGCTTTCCAATGTTTCAGGCAGTGGACCATCTTTCCAAATATAAAATAACATGTTTTTTTTTTCTCATCAATGCCAATTTTTGGACACACATTTATTCTTTTTTTCTCTGCTTCTGGTCATCCTACTTTTTCCTCCAGTGAACAGAGCAGATAGAAGGACAACTTGCTCAGTGTGGATGAGGATGACAGGGAACGTGCCACGTCCTCACATCTGTCCTGGGGACTCTTGGGGGCCACCATCCTCTTAGAGCTGAAGCTTCTCTCGCTATAAGCCACCTTTCCCTATACTTGCTGCTTTCAAAGGCTTTCTTGTATTAAAAGGTCTTTCTCTGCTGTTACTGTTGGGAAGATGATATGATGCTGGGTGTGTACAGTCAGGCAACCAAGTGAAGACAGATTTGACTTATTAAACAGGGTGAGGAAGAAGAGGAACTTTCCAGTTACCCTGACTATCAGCCATGGTTTGGCTTTTCCTTGATTTATAATTCCGAAGGTGTGTGAAGAAAACTTTTTTATCTTCCGTTCCGTACCCAAACAGTTCACATTGCTGTATGTCACTTTCATATCCCTCAACGAGGAAGTAATGACAAGCCAGCCTGTCCCTGCCCAGGAGTGAATCTAAAGCCCAGTTCACTTCCAGGTTTTAATTCCAAAACTATGTATTGAATTTTGGGCCAGTCTCTTATCGCTGCAATGGCAGGAGAGAAGGAAGATTTAGGATGAAGAGATGAACGGAGCAGGGGTCCTGTGCCCTTGAAGAACACAGGCAACATGGATTCTGCAAGTCAAATTCTGGCTCTACAATGGTTAAGTAATTGGATATGGGGCAGTTAATTTTTCCGAGCTTTCAGTGTGGTCTGTAAAAAGAAGATAACCACAGAATGTACTTTGTATGCTTGTTATAAGGGTATAGGTAACTCATGGAAAGGATATTGAACAGTATCCGACTCATAGTAAATATTAATTCCTTAGTGTTAGTAGTGATATAAGAGGTAAAACTGCTAAGAGGACCATGAGGACCAAGTGTTGCTTCCAGCTTCAGGTAGCATAGAGTCATTATGGAAGTTGCTGCTAGGAGTGGCATATTTACCCTGTGTTAGTGCGAAAGAAGAAAGCTCTAGTACATTTCTCCTCTCAGGGTGGTCCTCAGATACCTTGAACTTCTAGGTTCTCTGACAGCAGGGTGAGCTGAAGCTTTAGTGCAAACAGACCAAGCCTACTAGTGACTAGACCACCTCTCAGCGTGAGCCTGATGGTTTTCATTTCTTCCTTCCTTGCGGTTGGTTTCAATAAAACAGAGTTTTTTTCTTCTGTCACCTTCCCCTTGCTGACAAGTCAGAGCAGGTGTGCAGAGGTTCGCCCAGTGTCCACAAGAAACAGGCTCGTGCAGATTTATAAAGTTCTGACAAGTGTATTGACAGTTATGTTTCTCAACTTCACTTATGTAGGAGGAAGGGAGACTAGGGACCTTTAGCTTCTCAGTGATTCAGTCCACAAAGTATTGAGTCATTCAGTGCCAAAGATGCCTGGAATAAGTTTCTCCTTTGGGATCACATTTTGCTGCTTATTCAAAAGAATCTGGGGACATAGGCAAAACTCCCTAAACCGAAGTTAGCATCTCAAACAATGTAAACATCTTCTATAAATGTTGATACTGGTTTAAGTCTCTAAGAGGATCTAATAACATTTGATAAAAGAAATAATTATTTAATTTCCAAAGCTCAACTCTACCCAAGTGCCTGGACATTTAACGCCACGTATTTGGGTAGAGTGCCTCAACGCTCTACCCAAGTGTTGCTTTATTTAATGGATTATTTTTAATTAATTCTGTTCAACACTTTCTTTTTGTCATAACTTCTTGATTATGGATACACATTTTGAAGTGTCAAGAGAACACAATTGTGTTAAAATTAAAATTATAGGAGTTCCAACTATAGTGCAATGTGTTAAGGATCTGGCTTGGATTCAATACCAGGAAGTTCCATATGCCACAGGTGCAGTCAAAAAATAAAAAATAAATAAAATTACAATCAGGAGTTCCCTTCTTGGTGCAGGAGAAATGAATCTGACTAGTATCCATGAGGATGTGGATTCAGATCCCTGGCCTTGCTCAGTGGGTTGGGGATCCCGCATTGTGCATTGTGGCTGTGGTGTAGGCCGGCAGCTATAGCTCCCATTTGATCCCTAGCCTGGGAACCTCCATGTGCTGTGGGTATGGTCCTAAAAAGCAAAAAAAAAAAAAAAAAAATGCAGTTAGTCTCAAAACCTAGCATATATTTAAATAAGCTGTATATTTTATTTATTTTTACATATATTAAAATACAATGTTGCTGAATTATAAAGAATTCAACACATTGCAGATATGTTAGTCATTTTCAAATCAGTGAAGAGGAAGTTTATTTTAACTATAAAATTACAAAATTTGTCCCCATGTGACTGATTAAGGGGATCTGACATTGTCACTGCAGAGGCTTGGGTTGCTACTGTGACATAGGTTTGATCCCAAATCTGGAAACTTCTGCATGTCATGGGTGTGCCCAAAACCAAAAATTTTAAAAATTAAAAAAAAAAGGAATCACAGAGTTTGAGAGCCAAAAATTTGAACTAGATCAAGACAATGGAAAGGTTATTTAAATGTTATTAATGTACATTTCTTTTGCGTGATTCTCAGAATGGACCAATATATTGTTCTCAACCATTTGAGACTAAATACTTCCCTCCCATCTTGACTCTGACATTTGTGATAATATTAGTATCATTTATTAATACATTAATTGTATATTAACTATTATAGTTATATAATTACTATAATTAATAATGATAATCCGTGATAACCTATGATAGAGTCCTAATCTCACAAAGGACATAAGAATCATTGGCTATGCCGTAAGTGCAGCCCTAAAAAGCAAAAAAAAAAAAAGCATCAGTGGCTGGACATTTGGTTCTGGCCTCAAGCTTGAGAAGGACCTCAGATTTTGGCAACAATTAATTTGAGAATTTAATAAAGAGGAGCCAGATGAAGTCTCTGTCACGAATGCTGATTCTAAATTAAACTGAATTATAGCTATATAGCACTACAGTGTCACACTATAATATTCATACTGTAGTATTGGTACTATACTATACAAATACAATAATACTACTTCTTTCCCATCTAAGGAGAGAAAGTAAGTTTTTACTACCTTAACAGATTAGTATCCCCAGTTTGTATCCTTGCTTTTATTCTAGAATACTTATTGAGAGCCCACTATGTGCCACGCACTGTGTTGTGTTCTGGAAATGGAGCAGTGAACACAACTGAAGAAAATTCCCTACTCTTATGGAGCTTACAATCCAGAGGGAAAGCAAACCTGGCCCCTGGTTTAGAGATCTCAGAGCACACGGATTTGTTTTCTGAAGGCTCCCTTCTCCTCCTTTCCAAGCCGCTTCCTATATTATTCTTGTCTTTTTACCTGAGAGTCTTGACTTAGAACTCTGTTAAGCCAGGAGCCACAGGAAAATTTTGTTATGTCTAATCTGTAACAAGCCAAAAACCCTTGCAATATTTTTTGTTTGCTAAAAGAAATCACAAACCTGTCTTCCTCTTCCACTGGCTTCCTTCCGTGGAAAGAAGCTTAGATGGCTGACCTCACAGAAGCTTAGATGGCTGATCTACAGGAGTCCTTTTCTGTCTCTGATTTATCACCTCTCTTTTTATAAATTCAGCAATCTTCTTCACAATCTTTAAAATACCCAAATGGGAGTTCCCATCATGGCTCAGTGGTAACAAACCTGACTAATAGCCATGAGGACCTGGGTTTGATCCCTAGCCTCCATCAGTGGATTTAGGATCCAGCATCGCCATGAGCTGTGGTGTAGGACACAGACACATTACTGTGGCTGTGGCCAGCAGCTGCAGCCAATTTGACCCTGAGCCTGGGAAATTCCATATGCCCTGGGTGAGGCCCTAAAAAGATAAATTAATTAATTAATTAATTAATTAAATATCCAAATATTCAGAGATACAGAAAACATGAAGGCAGAATCATTACTTGTGCTTTCTTGAGAACTGCTGCCTTTTTTATTTTATTATATTTTGTTTCTTGTCTTTTTAGGGCCACATCCACGGCATATGGAGGTTCCCAGGCTAGGGGTTGAATCAGAGCTGCAGTTGCCAGCCACAGCTACAGCAATGCCAGATCAAATCTGTGTCTGCAAACTATACCACAGCTCATGGCAACATTTAACCCACTGAATGAGTCCAGGGATCGAACCTGTGTCCTCATGGATCTAGTCAGATTCGTTTTTGCTAAGCCACGATGGGAATTCCTTGTCTTTTTTTTCAAATTGATGACTTAAAACACTGTTTCTGCTTTCACTTCTGTTGGTAATTTAATGTGGTACCCATACCATCTGTGATAATAATTAAAAGGCATGAGTGCTAATTACATGCAAGGCATTGCATTAAACAATTTGCAATGTCTCATTTGATTGTCACAACAACCATATCATTTTCCCTACTTTATTTATTTATTTTTTTTATGCCTGCACTGCAGCATATGGAAGTTCCTGGGTCAGGGATTGAATCCAAGCCACAGTTGCAACCTATACCACAGCTGAAGCAATGCCGGATCCTTAACCCACTGCACCTGACCAGGACTAGATCCTGGTGGGGGATCGAACCTGTACCTTGGCAGTGGCCGGAGCTGCCACAGAGACAACTCCAGATCCTTAACCCACTGTGCCACAGCAGGAACTCTTCATCTTCCCTATTCTAAAGGTGCAGTTTGGAGAGATGGAGTAAATTGCCCATGGTCACAAAACCAGCAAGTCCCTGATCTGGAGTTTGAAACCAGCTCCTGTTCTAACCTCCTGCTGTTTGTTCCAAAAGGTCGTTCTGCTCCTGACAATCACCAAGAATATTCTTTAAAAGAGGGGTCACGTTCCACATATTTATTGACCCCATAGCGTTAGATCATTAGTCAGGATCCCAAAACTGCTTCCTAATTAGCAAGAAAGAGATTTATTTTACCAAGCTGAGCGTTATATGAGTGATGTCAAGGTCACTGGCCAGGTGGAATTCACAAGAACACTTTTGTTATTTAATAATCATTAACTGATCTATCTGACTCCCCTCTCTCCTGCCCTGGCAAATTCATTTTGAAAAAGGCCACCAGCATTTAATAAATCACATTCTATGGCAATTACTTTTTCCATGTTTTCCAATGAATTGGGTAGGGCTTCGGCCTCAAGCTCCCTTTTAATACACAATGCATCCTATCTCAAGCTCAAACTCTTTGGACATCTATTTTGGGAAAAAGACCAAGAACATTTTTCTATTTGCCACTCGTTTCCTAAATCAGGGTCTTGAGAGCCTGGTTTCCTTGCTAAAGTTTTAAGCCAAATAAAATATCGCTTTAGTCAAGTTATACTTACAGTTCATCTCCGTGTCTGGTTTAGTCCCAGCTTTAAAAGTTAACAAAAATCTGTAGCCTTGAAAGTACATGCTTACGCAAGAGGCAAAACACACAGGTAATTATGCAGATACACGTATATATGCTTGTTTGTATTTGGCCTGACAAGAACTAGATTGCCATGGGACTTGGATTCAGTTGCCAAAATGAATAGAGATTTTATTCGCATGTCTACAAATGGAGGAGGGCCATTTGGGGTTCATTCATTTTCAGCACTTTGTCCCTGAAGAAAACATGGCCTGTTTTAAAGAGGCTTTGGGGCCCCAAGGAATGGGGATGAGCTCGGCTTTGCATCCCACACAGGACCTACAGGGCACCTTGCCTCGCGCCCATGAATACTTAATAGATTGGTGAATCAGGATGAAGCCACACATTTTTCTTGAGAAAAGGGCAATCTCTGGGTCTCCCTACCTTTCTCCCATTCAGGTCATTTTTCTTCCTGTCTCTCTTAGATCTGTTCAGATGAGGATGATGACCTGGAGGTCCCCGAGGGGAGGAGTCCATTGGGTGCAAACTGAGATCTCCAGTGTCAATTTCATGGCCTCTGTCTCCAAAGCACTCCCTGAAATTATCCCAATAAGGAATTTCTGACTCCGTGGGTCACTCAGAGGAAAGAAGGGGGTTGAGGGATGCAGGGGGAGGTCTAGGCAAAACCAAAATAGGAAAGTGAAACTTAGAAGTTAACATTTATTTTGGGAAAGATCAAGGACTTACAAAGTTGGCTTTTAAAATAAAACCACCACAAACACCTTATGGGTTCAATCTGCTTAAGTCTCCTGCAATGGCTCTTTTTAATAGTTCAGTTCTTAGGAACACACATACACACAAGCACAATTGAACATTACACAGTTGCTTTTTGAATTCTCAGTTGCAATAGATTATTGGGGAAGCATATCAGAAATGGATGGAAAGGTAAATGGGGTGCTCACTTTGACCGCGCATATTCTCATATAGAAATAATGCAGAGAAATTAAAGCAAAAATGATACCATTGTGTGGGATTTATAATGGGCATTGAAACAGGATGGGGGGGTGGGAGTACTTCCACACTTGTAAGGCTTTAACTTTTTCTATGCGGTGGCACAATGTTAATATGGATTGTGAATATTTAAGGATGCATGGTATAATCCCTAGAGCAACTGCTTAAAAATCGTGCAAATAGATACAGCTAAAAAGAAAACAGTTAGGTCAAAATGACATTTAGGAAATATTTAGGGAGTTCCCGTTGTGGCTCAGCAGTTAACGAAACCAATTAGCATCCATTAGGACATGGCTTCTATCCCTGGCCTCGAACAGTGGGTTAGGATCCAGTGTTGCCGTGACTTGTGGTATAGGTCACAGACGTGGCTCAGATCCCACATTGCTGTGGCTGTGGTGTAAGCCAGTGGCTACAGCTCCGATTCAACCCCTAGTCTGGGAACTTCCACATGCCGTGGGTGCAGCCCTAGAAAAGCCAAAAAGCCAAAGGGGAAAAAAAAAGAAAAAAAGGGAAATATTTAAATAATACCCAAGACCACAGGAGAGGAGAAAGAAAAACAGCAATCACTGTTAAAAGTATCAGTAGTCAGGAGTTCCCTGGTGGCCTAGTGGTTGAAGGATCTGGCCTTGTCACTGCTGTGGCTGGGGTCACTGTTGTTGTGAGGGTTCAGTCTCTGGCCCAGGAACTTCCGCATGCCACAGGTACGGCCGATAAAGAAATAAAATGAAATTAAATTAAAATAAAATAAAACATCAGTCAGTCCCTTATTTCCTTCTTCCTGAAGACCAAACAATAGCTGAATTGAAGCTCCTCTCCTCTCGTCAGCAATTGATGGAGTAGTTTCTTTTCATTACAAATGGATAATTAGTAAATGGTTCCATTGAACAGTAGCCTCCTAGTTCTCCAGAAACTGTAAGTCTGACTTAAATTTGAAGGAGCTACAGGTCTGTAGGCCAGCTCTTCGTCAGAGGCCACCCTCTGAACACCCATTCTGGCTGTTTTCTAGGGAAAAACTTTGCAGCAGGGGCAAGAAGAGAGGTATTGAACAAACTGCCATAGATGCTGCATGCTGTGACTCCATTTGCATTATAGTTTTCCTTTTACAAATGCTTATTAGTAAAACAAAACAAAAACAAAAGCCAAACAACAACAAAAACCTCTTCAAGTGGTTAGATTTGTTGCTTCTACTTCTTACAAACCCATTAGAAAACAGTAAACCCAAATTGTTGAGAAAAGAAGGAGTTAGTCAAATGAGATGTGGATCTAAACCTTTAGCAGATGGTATTTACAGAAAGATGACTTCCACTCATTCTTACCTTATTCTAATTTGCCTAAACACTTTCATCCTAACTAGAGTTTTCATGGGCCATATTGCCGAAGAGTGAGACAGAATCCTATAATTCCACCCCACCGACACAATTTACAAAATGTACTGCTACATGGGCTCATTTTATGTTTGAATTTGTCCTTAGCTGTACTTATTTCACCACATTAATGATTTGAGGATAAAAAAATACATCATCTATTATTTTACACACTCAGAAGTGAGATACTCATTTAAGCAGCTGAGTGTTAAGCTTTAGGAAAAGTGAAGATAAAAATGCCTGCATTCTCCAGCTTAGGGGTTCTGGAAAACCCTTTCTGCCCAAATCCACAACTGTCTGAGAAGAGCTTGAAATTCAGACTCTATTATTCATGAGGATGACTATTACCTGTGCCTTTTAATGGATAAGGGTCAGGGAAGACAAAGTCTGTCATTATTATGTTTTGTTTTCTTTTGGTGGTGAAATCCCAATGTCAGACACAAACTCAGGCATATCTCTTGTCAGATTCTGGATTCCTAAATATCAAATGGAAAATTCTAGAACTGTGAAGACTATCCAAATGTGACATTGATATTCTATTGTGATGTCCTACTTCCCACCCCCTAGTGCTCACAATTGAAGTGAGCTGTGCTCAGCTGGAAGATCTACTCAGAGGATCCCCGCATTGCTAACTGAATGCCCTCTCTGCCGAGCAGGGGCCTGAGCTCCAAGGAAATCTTGGGATAAAAGTGGTGACTGAAGTCAGGGAACACTCAGCACTTTGCCATGTTCAAGATGGAACTCAGTGGAGAGGACAGTCAGGTCAACAAGACTTTACCTGGATTTTGGACTGTTTCTGGAGAGTGGAATAGTGGAGATGGGAGGAGTGCTTCTTGGAGAAATAGATCTACTTGAATGGAGTGGTAACTTTGCCACTGAGTAGAGAAAAAACTGGTAAGCTCCTTGGACCAGGTACTTAGAAGTAAAAAAAATTTTTAAGCATCATGTCCTGCTTTTTTTTTTCTTTTAAGGCCACACCTGCAGCATATGGAAGTTCCCAGGCTAGGGGTTGAATTGGAACTGCAGCTGCTGGCCTATGCCGCAACCACAGTAACCGGAGATACTGGCTGAGTTTGCAATCTACACCATAGCTTATGGCAACACAGTATCCTTAATCCACTGAGCGAGGCCAGGGATTGAACCCACACCCTCATGGGTACTGGTTGGGTTCATTATCACTGAGCCACAATGGGAACTCGCAAAGCAGTTTTTTAAGATGGAATATTGACATGAAAGTCAAGAAAGTCTTGTGGGAGTTGAGGGAAGTAGCAAGGTGGATGGGGGCCTTAGAAAAATTTATTTTAATCTCATGGAAACAATGTATTCCAGTTTCCCCCACTCACATCATTTAGGATTATTTGGTTATTATTTGGTTCAATAATCAAAATTCTATTTATAAAATTGTCTTTAGTACTATTCAGTGTGAGGGAGAAAAATCCTAACACAATGCAGATAATAGCATTCCAAACCCTTAACACTATGTTTTCTGGGATGTTTCTTCTTATTCAGAAGGATCTTCCACTCAGACACATGTTGCATCTGTATACAGTCTGAGAAAAAAGAAAATAATGTCATATTTTACTCTCAAATGCCAAGCCCATGCAAAGTTCTGATGGACAGAAACTTCTCCTTCCGTAAGTCTGGGAAATCTTTCATCCGTATCCACTTTCCAAGAAGAAGGCTTTAAAAGGGGTGAGCAAGCTGTAAGGAGCTGCAGAATTTCCACAACACATACACACGCTGTCACTAGAAAAGAGGACAGAAATTCCTAAATCAACAGCTGCCTGAAACATTTTTAGCAGAGCCTCATTCCAGGCCAACCGGTGAAAATTAAGCAGGAAGAGACTTTCTGTGACTCAGAAGCTGCCTTCCCTTATAAAGTCAAGCTTCTCCGGAGTGGTATTTGACTACTTTTGGAGGAGGGGTTGCCTGCATCCAGTTCTCTGAAGAAGCCAGGATTTTCTGTTCCTCACTACCAAAAAAGTACTCCATCGACAAATATGTGTGCAGGATACAGACGTTTCCCGAATTCCTTCAGGTCTGCGGAGTGCCCGTGTTACCAGCATCCACAGCTAGTTTTTGGATAGAGCCCTTATTGTCATGGATTAGGAAAAACAAACATGTTTTATTACTCTGAGTTTTAAATTCAAGGGGAACAAAGACCCTACCTGCAGACTTCCTGGGTTCCTTTGCCCCACAGGGATGGCCTATATTATACATAAGAATATAAGGAAAATAAGGAACTCATATACGTTATAAATATGTATGTGTATGTGTGTGTACATATATATATATTATATGTGTATATAATATATATGTGTGTGTGTATATATATATATATATATATGTATACATACACACACACATCCTGCAAGGTAAGGAATTTCATTAAAGCATAGATGTGACCACACAGAAATACAATCTTTTTTTTGCTTTTTAGGGCCACACCCACAACATATGGAAGTTCCCAGGCTAGGGGTCGAATTGGATCTACAGTTGTTGACCTACACCACAGCCAAAGCACTGTGGGATCCAAGCTGTATCTGCGTCCTACACCACCGCTCACAGCAACGCCGTATACTTAACCCACTGAGTGAGGAGGCCAGAAATCGAACCCGAGTCTTCATGGATACTAGTCAGATTCATTTCTGCTGCACAACAGGAACTCCTGGAAACATAATTAAATATTGTGATTAGTCAGATAGTCTGGGTAAATGAGAGTTGTTATCCGAGTTGGAAGTTTTCAAAGACTTACATACAGATTTAATAGACAACATACAAGCTGGACACCAATATTTATACAAACAACCCCACTGAATTGGTTACTTTACTTCTGAGGAAATTTCAGGGCCATACTACATCTTCAGGTCGCAACTGGAAAATCTCCAGTTGTTATACGTTATGATAAAAAAGCAGTTGTTAAGTGGACAGTATAGTTGTTTTAATGCTGGATAAAATATAAGTTTGTAGTATGATGATAATATCAATGGAATCTTGAGATTCATTTAAGAAACTCAAATTTGTATTTACTCCAGTTAGAGTTCCAAGGTGGGAGGGTGAGAGAAGACTCGGCAGGTGTCTTCCTATTTTTCATTCAGTGATGAGCACATGGGTTTAGAGTATAAATTTAAAAATTGTGTATCACTGTATTGTACTCCTGTAACTTACATGCAACATTGTACATCAAGTATATTCCAACAGGGGATGTACATCAAGTATATTCCAACAGGGGAGTCCCTTCTTGACTCAGCAGTTAATGAACCCAAGATCCATGAGGATGCGGATTCGATCCCTGGCCTCGCTCAGTGGGTTAAGGATCCCTGGCCTCGCTCAGTGGGTTAAGCTGTGAGTTGTGGGGTAGGTCATAGACAAGGCTCAGGCTCAGATCCCGCGTTGCTGTGGCTACAGCTCTGATTCGACCCCTAGGCCTGGAACCTCCATATGCCGCAAGTGTGGCCCTAAAATAGCAAAAAAAAAAAAAAAAAAAAAAAAAGTGTACTTCAATACAAGAAGAAGAATAAATGCATATGGTAATTAGATATATCACCCAGAAAAATAAAATAAACTGGGTTCAAGGGTGTGAACCTTCATGGCTTCTGGCCTGGTTGAAGTAAGTCACAGAGATTCAACCTGTTTTTCTTTTATTGGCCTTTATAAGACACAGCATAGGGTATGAGAATTCGGAAACAATTTGTTCTACTTCATATATTCATCTTCCATCTCTGAAAGTTTATGAAACAAGGGTTCTTAGGCTTATTTTCTTTGTGCTTGAAGTTTGCCAGGATGTGCCACCTTTGCAGTTTGGGTGTAGGCAATGCAGATGGTGATCAAATGCATGTAAGAAGGGATAGTGCTGGAGTTCCCACTGTGGCTCAGATGGTTGTGGACCCAGAGCTGTCTCTGCCAGAATGTGGCCTGGATCCCTGGCCTTGACCAGTGGGTTAAGAATCCAGCATTGCCTAAAGTTGCAGTGTGTAGTTCACAGATGCAGCTTGGATCCAGTGTGGCTGTGGCCATGGCGTAGGCCTGCTGCTGCAGCTGTCATTCAACCCCTAGCCTGGGAACTTCCACAGGTCATAGGTATAGCTGTGAAAAGAAAAAAAAAATTTTTTTTAAAAGAAGGGACAATGCTGAGGGACCGGCTATTGAAAGTCACCGGGATTCATTTCTCCACTATTCTCCCTTCAGTCCTCACAACAACCTGATGAAATGGATATTACAAGATTCTCATTTTACGGATGAGGAAACTGAGCAGCTGAGATGCTGGATGATTTGCCCAATGACTCCAGTGAGACTGCTGGGAAAAACTGGCATTTGATTCCAACTTAATTCCAAAGCACACATGTTCTCTCCTGCTTTAAGATGCATTTCATTACAGAGAGTAAGAGTCTTGGCTTGTTCCAACTATCTCAGATTCCAATTAGGTTTTAAAGAAGTGGGAGTTCCTCTCTGAAATTACCCTATAGGGTCTCAATTTTGTTGGAAAAGGAAACGAATGCCTCAGATTCCAAATTGCAGCCTTCAGAATTCTTGAAGTATCCAAAGACCTCTTGCCAGGCCTTTCCTGTTCACTTTCTTTTCTAGGGGCTAAAAGTATGTCTGAGGCTAAAAAGAGAGTGTTGGGTAAACTCCCGGCAGATCTTGGCACAGAGCCTACCCTCTCTGTCCAATCGGGCCACTTTTCTCTCTATGGGATCTTCTCACGCTGACCTCAGGATCTTTGAATTTAGCGCTAAGCTCCCCATGGCACTCTGGACAGCAAGCATTTAATCATCTCCAGACACCCAATAGCTGGATTAATCCTCATTTAGGTGACAACTGATAATATGCCTCTTGACTGGCACTTGATAGTATTTAAAACCCTCGAGCAGTTTATGTCTTTCTGTAAGTAAATCGGATCAGCTCGGGAACCTCATGCAGGGGTTGAGCAGGTGTCATTCTCATTTTGTGCAAGAGGAAACTGGGGTGCATTTCAACTTCTACAGCCGATTTGCCGCATAGATGCCATCAAGCCTTTTATACTTTATATTTTCAAATTTAATGTTTCAACCAGAGATGAGTGGAGAGAAAAGGACATTAAAATATAAGGTCACATACTTATAGTTATGGATGTCAAAACCAAGGTCACAGGGGTTAGTGAACTGTTCAAAGCCACGCAGGCAATTAGTGACAGAGCCTAAAATAGAACAAAGGCTTCCGGTCTTGCTCAATTGCCTTCCCCCTTCTCTGCATCTGCTCTCTGAGAACACGTGCCTGGGACCCATGATCTAGCAAGAGATGGTAATGATAGTATGACCCAGTCTACACTCTTTTCCTGTTTTAACAGTTCAGTGTCACATTATCCCTCTACCCTCCCTCTGTTCCAGGGCTTCTGGGTGGCTCTTGTTGAAATACACATCTCCAGGCCCCATGGCAGAGAACCTGGCTCAGGTGAGCCCCAGGAATGTACATCTTGACAAACTAACAAGGGATCCCAATGGCATAGGTTCTATAAGTTTAGGCCACCCTTTAAGAAACTCTGCTCTAACTCACTGCCTTCAAGGACTGGGATGGGAAATGCATCGGTTAACTGCGTGGAAAGGTCAGTTTACTTTTTGTAAGTCTGTCCCAGAGACCAGTTATAATGGTGACCAGCGATTGGTTAGCAGCAAATCAGCCCAAGCCAGTGTCATATCATGAACGAGTGACCCTGTCAAAGAGCCTGCTCTTCCATTAATACAAGTTTCCTCTGCTCAGCAATCCTGGGAAAATCGGCCCCTTGCGAAAGTGCAGAGAGAAGCCCGAAGGCCACCCTGGGCTGCCTTGCAGAGTGACCTGACCTCCCAAACTGTGGTCCAGCCTGCTTGACTGAAGGCTCTGTTCTGGGCTTTGGTTTCTAGCAGTAGATATGGACTGATACAGCCTCTGGCTGGGATACTAGACAGCTACACTGTTTTTGTTTTGCTTTTGGCTGCACCTATGCCATATGGATCCCAGGCCAGGGATCAAACCTTCGTCACAGCAGCGACCTGAGCCACCGCAGTGACAACACCAAACATTTAACCTGCTGAACCATAGGGGACTCCACAGATAGCACCACTGTTTAAGGAAAGAGGACAATGCTCCTGTGTTGTAAGAAGGCTGTAATGTGCTAAAGAAAGCTTAGGGTCAGAGAGCTTCCTTATCGAATGCATCTTATCTGTTCTTTTCTCAAAATACATTGGGAAAACTTTCTGAAAATAATAATGCCTGAGATGGTTACTGCAGCTCTTTTAAGGTTTGGAGGAAATAAGAAGTGCATTCCTGAGCTCCCACTCAGTGTGGGCAGGCTCTGTCCCCTGAAGGAATAACCAACACACAGGCTGCTCCGCAAAAATTTGCAACCTAATGGTGAGTGCAGGGCACACACGTGAAAATATAAGAGTTTATAACAAGGAAAGGTAATGAGGGTATCACTGGAGAGAAAGAACATTCTCCGTGTAGAAAAGTTAATCTAGGAAGCTTTATTTGAGTAGGCTTTTGAAATGAGGCAGGAACAGGATTTAGCAGAGTAAGAAATTAGGAAGAGGAGTTCCCATCGTGGCTCAGTGGTTAACGAATCCAACTGGGAACCATGGGGGTGCGGGTTCGATCCCTGGCCTTGCTCAGTGGGTTAAGGATCCGGCGTTGCCGTGAGCTGTGGTGAAGGTTGCAGACGCGGCTCGGATCCCGCGTTGCTGTGGCTGTGGCGAAGGCTGGCGGCTACAGCTCCTGTTAGACCCCTAGCCTGGGAACCTCCATATGCCGCAGGTGTGGCCCTAGATAAGGCAAAAAGACAAAAAGAAAAAAAAAGAAGTTAGGAAGATATCTCAGGCTTTGGAAATGGGATGCCGGAGGGCCTAGAAGCTGAACGGTATGATCTTTGGGGAAGGAGGAAATTTAGGATATTAAAAATGTTTGTAAAGCTTTAAGTGGAAATTGCAAGGGAACAGCAAATGGGAGGTGTGGAAGGAAGCCTCCTTTGAATGTTCTTGCTCTCTTGATGGCTGACTTGAAGCTACGTAGACAGAAAGAGGCCAGTTGGTACAAAAGATGTAGATACTTTATGCATATCTGAAATATTCTTTGTTGAGACCACCACCTTCACAGAATTTGTTTAAACTAGCTGTTTTTTATTGTTGTTTTTTTTTTTTTTTTACCTTTTTAGGCCCGCACCCAAGGCACATGGAAGTTCCCAGGCTAGGGGTCGAATTGGAGCTGCAGCTGCTGGTCTACGCCACAGTCACAGCAAAGCAGGATCCAAGGGCATCTGCGACCTACACCACAGCTCACGGCAATGCCAGATCCTAAACCCACTGAGCGAGGCCAGGGATCGAACCCACATCCTTATAGATACTAGTCGGGTTTGTTAACAACTGAACCATAACAGGAACTCCTAAACTAACTCTTGATAGCAATTCCCACTTCTGCTCCTCCCTTTTAAAATTAATAATCCCCTGAAGTACTGTAGGGAAGAATCTCAGAGAGCACTGAGTTGGATGGGTCGCTGTTATTGTCGGTACTTCAGAGTTTGCAAACTAAAGACTCCCAGAAGTGATTGATTTTAACCCCTTTAATTTTTTTTTAATGTGAATTAGTTGTCATCATTTAAAAATCAGGAAATTTCCCATAAAAATTGCAATTTGCCTTCTGTTAAAAAGTGGAAAATTGAGCAACTCTGAACTAGCCTATCATCAATGATCAGGAGTGGAGTGGTGGCTGAACCCCTTACAGGATTCCAGGGTTCCCTGTTCATCAAAGTTATGCATTTTCAATCATTTTTTTTACTTTATGGGCATTTAGATTTGCAAAACTGGCTTTAGATGTTGGGACGTAGATGACTAACCCATGACCAAATGTCATATAAAGGACTGTGCACACTTAGAGAAATTAGGAACTAGAACAGTCAGTCAATACAGTAGTAATATTTCTGGTGTTAATATTTTCTGGAGCACCATTAGCAAAGTCTAGTCTCAAGACTTCTGATTTTCAATGGATGCTAATGCCTAGTATTTTTTCATTGGGATTTAGCAAACACTGTCTGAAAATAAGGGCAAAAAGAAATATTAGAAAATGTAAGAACTAGCAGAAAACTGAGAGGCAAAGTAGCTCTTTCATTTCAGAAGTACATTATTGAGATTTGGTGATGAAAAAATCTCGTCCCAAGTCACAATAGCGACTTAGTGGCAGATTCCAGACTGTGATTTCCACACCAGGGGTCTTTCTCTTACACTGTGGCTATTCTCTGCTTGCCTGCACTGTTTTCTTCTGATGCGTGTAAATCAGCCAGACTGGGAAAGGCATCACACTGTTATTTATTGCATATTTGTAACAGTGGATGTGTATAATCTTTCTCATCTTTTTTTTTTTTAAGGGCTGCACCCATGGCATATGGAGGTTCCCAGGCTAGGGGTCTAATTGGAGCTACAGCTGCTGGGCTACACCACAGCCACTGCAATGTGGGATCTGAGCTGTGTCTGTGACTAGGAAACCTCCTATTCCTAGTTGGATTTGTTTCCATTGTGCCATGACGGAAACTCTTCTTTCTCATTTTTTTAAGGAAGAAAAATGGGCAGTAGTATTGTGTCACTCATACTGTTATCAAAAGACAGGAAAGTCGGAGTTCCCATCGTAGCTCAGTGGTTAATGAATCTGACTAGTATCCATGAGGATGCGGGTTGGGTTCGATCCCTGGCCTTGCTCAGTGGGTTAAGGATCTGGTGTTGCTGTGAGCTGTGGTGTAGGTCACAGATGAGGCTTGGATCCCGAGTTGCTATGGTTGTACTTGTGGCATAGGCAGGCAGCTACAGCTCCAATTGGACCCATAGCCTGGGAACCTCTATATGCTACAGTGCGGCCCTAAAAAGACAAAGACAAAAAAAAGAAGAAAAAGAAAGGATAGGAGAATCAGTTAAATTTTACTTAAAAGTCTCTTCAAATTTCCTACATAGTACAGAAACCCATTCTTTAATAGCCCTGAAACCATCTCGATTCCAATTATTTAATTCAATGGACAAAGCTGCTCCACCCCATAAGGCAATTTGTCCCCAGTGTCATTGGGTTGTTAGAAATTTTGACCTAATTTTCTAGGGTTGAGGAATGAAGTCTGTGTTCTTGTAGATGTAACCCATGGGTGCTAGTTATACTTTCTCCAGAAACATGAAGACACACACTCTCCTCCCTAACATTGCTTCAGAGTATTAGGCAGCCCTCACGTCTCCCCAAGATTCTTTCTTCTAAGTCTTCTCGGTTACTCAGAGCCATTCCTGTGTGTGGCTGGGCCTCTCACAACCCACTCCATCATGAGGATCCTTACTGGCCATTTCCGTGATCATTAAAATGAAACACGTTGCTGATCAAGGCCTTAAGAAACCAACAGACCGAGTTTCTAACTGCAGCTTGGCTCGAGCCAGACTGGGATCGTGTTGCAGAGACTTCCTGTGGCCTACAAACAGTAGGAGTAAAAGACTTTCTCCTTAATGTAACAGCTTTGTTGCAAGTTCAAGTCTTCGTTAGTAATAAATGAGACTCTGAATTACCTTTTCCACCATAAACTCTCTCAACAGTTCATGTGCCAAAACTCTTGCTGATGGTTCCGTCTTTAGCCTGCCTTCCCCGCGTTAATTCTCAGAAGTCTCCAACTTTCATAAAGGTACTTGCTTTTTCCAGGTAAGAGCATGGTTGCTTCTCACTTGCTGTATGTGTACTACATCCTTCACATAGCTTTGGGAGTATTCTATTCCTCTAAGACTAACGCTGACCTAATTGTTCCCTTTAACCTCAGGTCCAAGGTCATATATGATTGCGTTTGAATCCTAAACCCATCACTCAGTTACAGTGTGACTGTGGGTAAGTCACTTAAACTCAGCTTGTTTCCTCTTCTAAAGAATGGATGCATTAGCAGTAAAATTGATGCCTGATACATGCCAATGGTTTGTTGTAAATTACAGCGTTGTGGCGATGAGTGCCCTGTACGGCTCACATGCCGTGACCTTCCTCACCCGGCCTCATGTACCCCAGGAATCCTGGATTCACCCTGACACCATTTCTCTAGTTGACACAGCTGATATTTTTTCTTCTTGAGCCCACACTCCCATGGTGTCTAGGACTCCAGCCCAAAGCACGAGATACATTCTCCTTGGTACGGCTTTTTTCTCCTCCAACATGCTGGATCCAATTCCAAAACACTCCGTGGTGGTAATATCAACAATTCTATATTTATCCACTGTTTTGTGTCCAGAGGACCCGCGACTTGGTTTCTAGACTAAATACGTGATTATCAGTTAGTCTTCACAGAAATCCAGCAAATCCACCCATTCACCATATCATCCACACTCAGATAATCAGAGTCAGCAAATTGGAAGGAACCCCGGGACATGATGTGATTCTGCCCTTCGGCCCAGTGATTTCCAAATTTCAGTATGGATAAAAGTCACTGGGGATCTGGAGTTCCCACGGTGGCTCAGCAGGTTAAGAACCCGACTAGCTGCCATGAGAATGTGGGTTTGATCTTTGACCTTGCTCAGTAGATTAAGGATCCAGCGTTGCCACAATCTGTGGTGTAGTTCACAGACGTAGCTTGGATCCAGCATTTCTGTGGCTATGGCGTAGGCTGGCAGCTGCAGCTCTGATTTGACCGCTAGCCCGGAAACTTCCATATGCTGCAAAAACAAACAAACAAACAAACAAACAAACAAACCTTCCATGTGCTGTGGGTGCAGCCCTAAAGAAAAAAAAAAAGAAAAAAAATCACTGGGGATCCTTCAAAAGTAGATCTCTGTCCTCTCATTGTAAGATGCAGTTTTATGCATCACAGTTTACATGTCAACTGGCCCCTCTGCCTTCCCCTGTCCACATTGCTGTGTTGTGAGGTGCAGCTGGTCACTCCTGTGACCTGTCCTGTGACCCATATTTAGCCGTGTTTGGGACTCCATGTCTTCAGTGCTTTGTTAGCTGCCATTACAACTTGTCCAAGTAGTTTCTTGAGTTCTTGCCGTTAAAGTATCCTGTCTATTTACAATTGGTGTCGGTGTGAACTCAGTTCATCTTTAAATGGTTATGGAAGGGATATGTCACCTGTTAATGCTTTTGTGAAGTGAGTCAAATAAGCTTTCCATATTCTAGGGCTTCAGTGTTTCAGTTTTGTAAATGAAGATTTTCTTTAAAAAAAAATAGATTTCATGCTGGATAAGTTACAGAGATGCTCTGCCCTCCAGGAGATGGAGTGAAGCTTTCTGTTAAGTGCGGGTGGGGAAGAGTGACTTCCTTTCAAAGACCGCAGTGGAGGGGGTTTGGAGAAGAACAGCTTCACAGTGGAGCAACCTGACAAACCTTAGCCAGGGCATTAAGACGGACCTCCACGGTGACAGGTCATCCCGAGAGTGTGGGCTTTGACCTGAAGTGATGAGAATGGCATTTTACCTCTGGGCTCTTCCTCCCCAAAACATAGAACCTCAGTGGGATCCTGAGAAAAACATCAGATGGTTCTCAGTCGGGGGACATTTTAGAAAATGCTTAACCAGTAACTCCTCAAAACTGTGACGGTCTTTAAAAAATAAGGAAAGTCAAGAAACTGTCACAGTCAAGAGGAACCTAAGGAGACATGACAAACTAAATGTAATGTGGTATCTGGCGTGGGACCCTGGCACAAAAAAAGGGGGCATTAAGTTAAAAATTAAGGAAATTTGGATAAAGTACGGACTTTAGTTAATAACAAGGTAGCATTACTGGTTCATTAACTGAGACAAACTACTAATGTACCACATTAATGTAAGATGTTAATAACTGAGGAAAGAAGGTGCAGGAGACGTGGGAACGCTCTGTGCTATCTTTACAACTTTTCTGTAAACCTAAATCCATTCTAAAATTAAGAATTAATTAAAAAAATTTATTTTGGTGTCTTCCCTAAGGGTTTACATTTAGGAGGTGTGCTTGAGCGGAGAAGGGGGTCCAGGTCTGTGTATTATTAACACATTCTGTTGTTGATTCTGATGCAGTCAGTTCACAGACCATGCTTCAAGAGCCTGGTCTATTCTGAAGATTCTCATCCTTGCCTGCATTTTGGATGCCTGTATCCCTCCCTGGATGCTCTGATTTAATTGATCTGGAGTATAGTCTTGGCACTGGGATTTTTTAAGCCCCTTATTGATTTAGTCAAGTATAAAAAAATCACTTTTTTTATACTGTGCTGCTCCATATGGTAGCCACTAGCCAACTGTGGCTTTTTAAATTCAATTAAAATTTAAAAAAAAATAGGTGTTACTATTGTGACTCAGTGGGTTAAGAACCCGACATAGTGTTTTTGAGGTTGCAGGTTTGATCCCTGGCCTCGCTCATCGGCTTAAGGATCTGGCATTGCCACAAGCTGTGGAGTAGGTCACAGATGTGGCTGGGATCCTGTATTGCTGTGGCTGCAGCATAGTCCAGTAGCTGCAGCTCTGATTTGACCCCTAGCCTGGGAAAGTCCATATGCCACATGTGCGGCCATAAAAAAAAAAATTAAAGAAAAATTAAAAATTCAATTCCTATCTACATTGCAGGGAACAATAGTCACATGTGACTAGTGGCTACTGCAGTCGAAGGGGCAGATACTGAACATTTCCATCACTGCACAGAGTTCTGCAGCAGAGTGCTGGTCTAGATCACTGTGTGAAAGGGATATTTGTGTCTTCTCCAAGAGCCTCAGAGAGGAAGAGTCCCTAAAGATGCCCTGCGAGTGGAACATGGAACGGGCCACTCTTAACATTGGTGAAGAATAGAGTAATCAGCCTATCCTGGTTTGCCTGGAACTTTCTTCAGCATTGGAAGTCCCGTGTCCCAGGAAAACCACAACAGTCATCCTGGAGATCCAGGGCTTTGGTGAAGGAGAGCTTCAACCTGTAGGAAGCTGGGTGGGGTTGAGTCTAGCCAGGACAGGAGGGAGGAGCGGATGGTGGAACTTTTTCTCTCCCTTGAGACAGCTGGTGCCAGCGTTGTCCCATGTGCCCAGGATTTCACGAGGCATGATTGTTAAGTAGTGAGGTCATCTCCTTTGCATGATGGTTTAACCTCTTGCTGCCCTCTGCCTTGTTGGGTGCTAATACCCAGAGGACTATCCACATTTCTGTGTATGTACTTGAACTCAGTCTCTGGTCAAATGCAGACATGTCTGGGTCTGAAACCACTTACTAACTGTGAAGCTTTTCGCAATATATTTAATTTATCCGAGTCCCCATTTGCTCACATGTTAGAGGGAATTAGTGTCCCTTGGCTGATGTGACCATTAAATGAGCTCATGTAAGAAGAACATATAGGTCAGATAAATATTAACTGATACTGTTATCATTCCTTCTCTCAGAATATCCTTGACCTTCATTGTTTAAAAACTATTTGTTAAACATTTTCCGTGCTTAATTCAGTTCAGTACAAGAAACATTGACTGAATGTTCTAGACTCTAGGAATACAAAGGTGAAATCAATTTAGTCTTTGCCTTCAAATGCATTACAGTCTGGCCTGTAATGCATTAATAGGTGTATTATAGAAAAGCAATGTTGTGAGTCCTAGGAGAGAGGAAAATACAGTGTGGTGTGGGCAAACAGAGCAGGCGCAGTTACCGAAACGGAGGTGAGTGGGGAGGCTTACTGGAGCTAACACCCGAGTTGAGGAGTATGGGTAGAGCATGGCAGAAGAATAGGAATGGAGTTAGAAGGCAAATGGGGAAAGATTGATCCAGGCAGAGGAACAGCAAGAGCAAAGGTCCTAAGCTGTGAGCTAGTCTGATTTGCTGGTGGAAAAGTCAGTATTATTGGGGCAAAGTTGGAACATACTACTTCTGAGTCGGGGATAAATAAGGTGGAAGAAACCAACAAAATCTAAGTGTTATTAACCAAGGGACAATAGATAGTGTCCTTCTCCTCCAGGAATTTAACCCAGTTTTTAAAGCTCTCCATTCTTCATGATTAAACCTAATTTCCCAAGTTACCTCTTTTTTTTTTTTTTTTTTTGGCTGCACTTGCAGCATACAGAAGTTTCTGGGCCAGAGTGCCAACCTGAGCCACAGAAGCAACCCACACTGCTGCAGTGACAACCCAGGATCCTTAACCTGCTGCACCACAAGAGAACTCCCACAAGTTATCTTTTGATGACAACCAGACTATTAAAATGCATTCTGCCTCCAAAATCTAACAGGATGCTCTTCTGTGATCCATATACACATTTTCGTCTTTTAGAAATAAAATAGAATAAAATGAAAACTAGAAGGTGCCCTCTTAATCTTGAAATACATTAAATATTCTAGACATTCTGAAAAGTTTAAAAGGGTGATCAAGCTTACTCTGCTTTCCTAGTTGGCCTTTATGGCATCAATGACAACTGGCTTTATAGTTTTACGATCCCTTTCCTAACACAGGACTTGTGCATTATCTCTTAAGTGTTCATTAAATGTTATCAGGCATATCTAATGTCAACGGCATTGGTTAAATTTTTTTAACTGAGAAACTGTTACAAATGCCTGGTGTGCAACAGGAAATACTTTTGCGTGTGATTGGATAAATATATGTGGTACATGAAATAATGGTCTCCCTGATACATTCATATCCTAACCCCCCAAACCTGTGCATTTGTAGATGTGATTCAGTTGATCAGATGTGATTCAGTTAATCATCTTAAAATATGAAGATTATCCTGGACCCATCAGGGCCGAATGTAATTACAAGTTTCCTTCTAAGAGGTAAGCACGATGGTCAGAACCAAGATGAGAGATCTGAAGACACCACACAGCTGGCTTTGAAGATGGAAGAGCCAAGGAAGATTAAAATTGTACCAGATCTCGAGGAATGTAAAGTAAATCATTGCCGGAAAATGTTGCCAAGATGTGTGTATGCCATTTGTAGAACAACACGTCTGGGGATGATTCTTGACTGTGCTTATAGCCTGGGATTTATTTTATAGTTTTCCTGAACTGCAACCAAGTAATCAGATACTACTACTGTTTCTCTAATTGCTCCATAACTCCTTAGATACATGGCTGAGAGCCCCAGAAGTTATCTGGCCACTTGGCTGGAGCTTTCTTGGTAAACGTACACGCATACTCATCCACTGCTGCTTTCTCTCACTGAAGACACTTGGAAGAGGTACGAAAGTATAAATTTCAAATCCAGACCTCGAGGCCGTTTAATCACTTGCTCAGAAACTTATTTTCAGTTACAGGTCCTCCCTGTAAATTTTAGGAAGGAACGGAGGGAGGGAGGAAAGAAGGAAGGAAGGAAGGGAGGAAGGAAAGAAGGAAAGAAGGGAGGAAGGAAAAAAACTTGTGAGAAAAACTAAACTTTGAATCATTGTCTTGTATGTCTACTTGTATCATCATAGTCTGATTGCTATCAGGGCTGTGAACCCAGCCTAAAATCAAGGGAGAAAGTGACATAAGACTCATAAAAGTAAACACCCAAACTCTTACTGTTGGTATTTAAAGAACATTCATTTCATAAAACTATCAAGGACTGCATAGACACCGATCGAGACAGAAGTGGGAGGAGGCAGGATTCTACCTCTGCTCCAACTGACCCCCAATCAGGAAAACCTGGATTTTTTGCTTTACATGATCCCTATGATCAACACCACTGGATTAACCCCAAATGCGCAAATTTATGTTGTTCAGTATAGTCTTCCTGTTTGAACATTCAGACAGTTGTGTTTTCTGGTGATAAAAACTAGATACAGTTGACAAATGCTCCAAAAATGCAGAGAAGTCTGTTCTCATTTAGTCTTAAGCTATATAAAATTATATAATCATCAATAGTTCAATTTCTCAAAGAAAAGTGTGTGCGTGCATGTGTGTGTGTGTGTGAACAATAAATCAAACAAATTTAGACAGAGTAACATGAGTAAAGAGCTGGCACAGCTGTAAAATGGAGACATTCATTCTGGGGTTTTCTTCTTACATGTCAACAGAAATGCTTGGTATCCATCAAAAACATTTCTACCATGAATTTAGGTAGCACCTTGGCTTGGAAGACGGGAAGGGGTAAATGTAAAACCACTGAAGGGAATCCTTTGTCACCTGGGAATGACAGCTTAAGGCCAGAATTTGTGTTCACTCACTACCTCCCTCTGAGAAAGGCCTGGATCACCTGGCCTCTCTGTCCCCTGCCAAATGAGTCAGTGTAGAGAAAGGACGCTCAGGGAGGCTTCCCTTAAACATGCCCCTTGGTCTCCTACACAGACTCCTGCTCAAAAGGTGGCCCCTATGAGAGTTCCCGTTGTGGCTCAGGGGTATTGAATCTGACTAGTATCCAAGAGGATGATGCAGGTTCAGTCCCTGGCCTGGCTCAGTGGGTTAAGGATTGCCGTGGCTGTGGTGTAGGCTGGAAGCTGTAGCTCCCATTCAGCTCCTAGCCTGGGAACTTACATATATTGCACATTCGGCTCTAAAAAGCAAAAAAAAAGAGAGAGAGAGGGGGTCCCATCATGTTGCTAAATTGCTCAGGACTTATCAGCAGACATATCTAATGCATCAGGGGACCAAAGTGCTTAAGGCAGTGCTGATTTCCAAGCTCCTCTGTGAAACACAGGCCCTCAGCCCTGTCTCCACTTCATCCCCTATTTGCATTAACAGCGCCCCCCCACCCCAAGACTTGATTTATAAGCCCAGCATTGACTATCACAAAGTCCTCACTACCTGTAGATATGTATGGACTGTTGAAGAATCTCTTCCTTTACGGCAGCCCCATGTCTGCGGGAGAATTTTTTAAAAAATCCTTACTCCTCAGAGGCTGCTTCCTTCTGTGCTCGGTTTGTGAGGAAATGCCCCAAAGTGCCAGCATGGCTGGCATCTCTTTCCTGTGGAATGTGCAGACCGTGCCTGCATCTGCCCCATGACACTGGCTCCGTATTTCTGGGCATCTCAGCAGTTGTTCTGAAGGCTGGGGGTGTTTATCTCCCACAGGCAGCTGAGCTGCCTCCCGTTTCACGAGCAGAGCAGTGGAATGCAGTGGAAGAGACCCAGGTCTCCGGCCACCCAGATTAGAGAGTTTTGTGCTGAGGTCCCTATATGGTCGTGTTAGACTGCACGGAGGGTTCCAGTCTGTCTTTGTTCCTTGTTTGGGAAGCAAGTGGGAGGGGAGCAGACCAAGGGGCTATATAACCCTCCAGCATCCGGCTTCCCTGAACACCACCCAGAGCGGAGAAGCCGAGTCCAGCGCTATCAGGGTAAGTGGCACGGGCCCAGGGATGTGACTGGGAATCCAGTGGCCCTGATATCCCCCAGCACAATCAGACGTCATCTGCGGGGATTTGGCAGGGCTCATGCACTCTGAAACTTTCGAATGAAGATTGTACTACTAAAATGATTGTAGCTTTTAGCTCTAATTACCTAACATTAAAAAGAAAGCTAGGATGCAGCCCGGTGTGGGGGAGGAGAGGGAGAGGAAGATGGAATTGAAATCTATGCGTGTCACCTGGAAAATCTGCTTATACTAAAGCAACAGCCTGAGTCTTGCAGCACATTTCAGAGATGCGGTCCAGCTGTTTGCAGTCAGTTTATACGATGATTTATATTTGAGCCCTGGAAACTTCAGTATATCTGCTTGCGGTTCAGATTTGGCGTGGGGATTTTTCATTGGACTATACTTTTTGTGGCGCTAAGGTGTCTGGAAGTGAATTTTAGAACTGACCAGCAGTTAGTTGCCTAGGCTTTGGTACTGGCTACCCCTATATTTGCATCTGGGTTCCTCTGGCTCTAATTGGTCACTATCTTCTGTAAGAACATCTCTTGAGTGTAACAGTCAGCTTACAGGTCAGAATACATGTCTCGGTTGGTTGGTCCTTTGCAGCAGAGCGCAGCAGGAACCCAACTGAATCTTTGTGAATAAAGAGGGAGGCAGCTGGGGTGCATCTGACAGCTGTTTGCCTTTCAGCCTATGGGATCTCTGATTTGCATTTCTCAGCCAGGCGAGGAGGTGGGACTGTGGAACCAGCCCTACCACCCCAGGCCGATCTGCGCTGTGAATCAGGGTTTGGCAACTTCAGCATGGACTGGAGTTTTCATGCTGAGATTTTCCTTCCATTTTGTGATTCATGACTAAATATGGTTTGCATTTCAAGACCGAAGAGCTGGGAACTGGAGCATTTCCCTCCCACTAACTCCTCATTTTTGGCACAAGATGCACTCAAGTCAGTTGGAGCAAACCCCCTGACCCGGGGGCTGTTCCAAAAGCAGACGTTCAAGTGTGTTTTACCTAATTAGGAAATGCTTTGCTCCAAACCCAGCTGCTCATCAGGTTAGATAAGAGTTGTAAACCACTGAGCTGGCTCCTTTCCGGGGACACAGATTTCTCTAATGACAGTGCTCTTTTTAGAGATTTTGAAATTCTTCCTGGACATTTTTTTTTTTTTGCCAAATAAAAATACATTTACTAAATTCTGGCAGCTTTTGTTTTTTTCCTGCATGCTTGATGATGCTGAGGGTCAAGCCTACTTTTTCTGCAGTACATTCCAATATTCCCTCAAACTCTTCCTGCCCAATGAAAGAGTTATTAAGGACAAATGTATTCATGGGGACCACGCCATCACATTTGCAGAACCTTCTGATTCCAAGTATTTCATCCTATTTTCAGCTCTTACTTTTGATCTGAAAGGTCTGCTTAGCACATCCAGGGAGACTGCTGATCTGGTGCCAGCCAACCTTCCTCAAATTCCACCTGCTTCTTCTGTCTCGTCTACCTTACATTTTTCATCTCTATTCTTGCTTCTTAATCTACTAGGAAGGAAGCCAGATCACCCAAATGCCAAACATAATTCAGCATCTAGAAAGGGAAATGTGTGGAGAAGGAAAGAATCAGCTAGGTATAAGCCCTGTTCTTATTAGTGAGATCTACAAGTTGAGGTTTTCTGTGCTAAACTTGAGACAGTGGGGAAAGAAAGCAAAGACTTGAAATTTAAAAAAAAAAGAGCTGAATAATGATAATAATCACATAAAATGATATTGATAACAGTTTTAAATAATGTTAATTGAGAACTCATAAAGCATATGCCACTGTAAATGATTTTAAATGTCTTTTAAAAAATCTAATCTCCATAAGGATTATGTGCTACGTCGAGATATCATTGCTGTTTTGTAGATAAAGAAAATACGGTGCGGAGATGTTAAATAACTTACAACTCACACAGCTTCTCAGCAGTGAAACCCACACTCAAGTGCGGGCAGTCTGATTCCGGAGTCGAAGCCCCCAATCCTTGGGCCCTATAATCTCCATTGTCCTACATGTACAAGTGTTGAGATTTGGATAAGTTGCTCCAACTCCTTAAATCTTCATTTCCTTGTTTTGTCATTTGGTGATAATAGTACTTGCCCTGGATTTTAAAATCTGTCCTCTCAGTTGAGGTTCATGTTCTTTGCAAAGGGTTATGCTACATGAGGCACTGCTATTGGAAGCTCTAGGTGTTTGGGAAGACGCAGCGTTGGTTTCATGCGTACAGTCTGGCAGAACTCAAACTGCAACAGCTTTTTTCCTTTACTCACTTCCAAGAAATTTCTTTAAAAGAGTCACCTTTTATTACATCTAGGTCTCTGGTTCAGTGAGCTCACCAACTTAGAAGAATCTTTCTTAATTTGAAATCCTACAAAGGATTTTTTTCTCAAAGTCAGGCAGAGAACTCTGGGTGTCCCTCTCTCTAAAGACTATTTCCACTTAATTCTGCAAAAAAGGAAGGCCTCTGGTTTGAAAGCTGAAGGGTGGCCAAGGGGAACTGATCTCTGCTTCATCTTCACCTCTAACGCCGTGTGTGCCCTCAAGCAAGTCTCTTCCCCTGAGTTTTCTCATTTCTGGGGGTGAGGACATTGGACAAAAATGTTCTCTAATAAGCCTTCAATTCCCCAAGTCTGTAACTAGTTGCTTTTGTTCCAGACTCCCAAATTTTGTTGTAGGATCTAATCTTAAGAGTGGAATATTTAAAGGATTGTTTCATTACTAAAAGAATATATGCTCAATTTACTTAGAAAATTTTGGAGGTGTTACAGAACCCAGGGACAATAATTAAAAACCCCTAGAAGACCCACCACTTCAAAAATTACCCCCAGCAACATCTTAGTAAAAATAATCAATCTTTTCTCATGCATAAAAATACATTTTAATGAGATCATACAATATTAATTTCTCTAATCTATTATTATATAAGAATATGCATGTAGCTTATCCTTTTATTATTATCTTTCATAATGGCATCAAAGCCTTCTACGGCATGATGTGTATTTTTTTGAACACGCTCTGGCTTACTGGACTTATAGGTTGGCAGTGATTTTATTAATGGAATAACTGTGGCTCCTGACATTTAAAGCACCTTCTTAGTAAGTTTTGATTGGTTCTAATGTCTTTCCGAGAGCAAAATTCAAGTCTTCAGGAAACAAAAGACAATTTCCTTTTAAACATTTTACATTAAATGTTCCAATATTTCTAAATTTTCACATGCTGCCCATTCCTCAAAATCTACCTTTTTGAAAAAATAAATAAAGTTGTAACCTACCCAGAGAAATGTGAGTATGGGTGCATACAGATAGCAAATTCTAGATACTTCTTCAACCCATAGTCTGATATTCCACCTTTGCTCTGCAGTAGTTCTTCATTCACTCACTTAATCTTTCAAGTGCTTGTGAGCACATGTAACAGGCCAGTCTCTTTGAATGAATGTGGAAGTTAAACTTTTGGCTTGTAAAAAACTTGTCAGTGAAAGCAGTTTGAGATAAATGCTGTGTTGGATAAGGATCAGCAGAGGGCGCTCTAGGTTACAGAAGAAGGGTCTCAGTCCAGCCTGGAAAGTGGGAGAATTCAGGTAAGTGCCATGGCTGCTGGATCACAGCTGGAGCGCTTTCCGCCCTGTCCCCTGCAGGACCCTGTGAAGTAGCTCCAGCCAAGATGTGTGAAGAAGAGGACAGCACCGCCCTGGTGTGTGACAATGGCTCTGGGCTCTGTAAGGCTGGCTTCGCTGGCGACGACGCTCCCAGGGCAGTTTTCCCATCCATTGTGGGTCGTCCTAGACATCAGGTGAGCAAGATTCTAGACCAGAGAGAAACAGGACTATAGATCTGGTCCCTCTGTGTGAGTATCTGTGAGTATTTGGTCCCTCTGTGTGAGCTGTGAGTATCCACAGATTGTCTGCTGCACTCTGCCCAGAAATTATGTAGCCTTGTTAAAAATATACCTCTGATAATTGATTTCTAGAAAGTAAGTGCCAATCTCAGCATACAGTGTTGACAGATTATCTGGTGGGTGTCTGTTGTCTTTTTTGACTCTTTTGGATGAATCCTTTGTGTCTTTATGTAATTATTATCGTCAGCAGCAGAAGCAGCAAAAATGCTTATGAGTTACCCGACGTATTCTGTAGCTACTCTTTGGAAAGAAACTAAAATAAAAGTTCATATCACTCACTCTCAAAGAGCTTGATGTTAGATGAAACTAATCACTGCTACCAAGTGTAATTTTACATCTACTAACTGTCAACAAAATATATGTGGACAGCCACATGGCAATTTGACATAACATTATGTAGAAACAAATGTTGATGGCAGCCACAGGATAAAAACCGAGAGTTTCATCTCTGAAATTCTCACACCAGAAATGTATTTTGCACATTGAGCCTCTTTGGTTGATATATAGGCTTTCAGTTTGGCATATATTTGCAAGAACAAATAATAGAAGCCTTCCCCAGTGAATGAACTCTGTCTCCTTGTTGAACTTGTGCAGTGGAGGTTTTTTTGCACAAACCACTACTTCTGGAACTATAGTAGCCATGACTGTCTTTCAGTTTTAAGTCATTCCACTGAAATTTTAAATTTTAGTGATGAGAATTCTCTTCTTTTTAAAGCTTCACCTTAATGAGTAAAAAATACATCCAACTACTTTAGGCAGATGTGTTAATGTCGACTGGTATGAATTTATCCATTAGAAATCAAGCACTGAGTAATCATTTGTAGAAATAATGCTATAAGGGTTAGATATACTCGAGCAGTTGATAACTTCAAAAGTACAGTTTAAAGGATTTATAAGGAGTTCATGTTATGGTTCAGCAGCTTAAGGACCTGATGTTGTCTCCCGAGGATGTGGGTTCAATCCCTGGCTTCACTCAGTGGTTAAGGATCTGATGTTGCCCCAAGCCAAGTCATAGTTTACAGATGTGACTTGGATCCAATGTTCTCATGGCTGTGGTGTGAAGCCTCATCTGCAGCTCTGATTCAGTTCCTAGCCTGAAAGCTTCCATATGCTGCAGGTGTGGCCATAAAAAGGAAACAAAATAAAAAGAAAATTAAGGATTTATAAGAGGCAAGATACCATTTAATTAATATATAAAATTTCACACATCCATTCAACAAATGATGCTTGAGCACCAAATAGGTGCCTGGCAATTTGTTAGAGTGTCGAACAAGACAAACACAATCTCTGTCTTAAGAGATCTCATCAAGAAACACAGGAGACAAAAGACAGAGTGTAGAGTTGCCTGACCCATAGGGTCCTTGCTATTTGGAGACCTATGCAGGCCTGTTTCCAATTACTAAGGGCTGTGTCTGAAGAGCTTGGAGACAGCAGGACTCAGCATATTGTGAGGCCAATGATTTAACCCTTTGTGCTTGGACAGTTATCGGTTCACAGTTTCTGAGAGAGACTGACTCATAATGTGTTGAACCTTTTTAGGGAGTGATGGTGGGAATGGGACAAAAAGACAGCTACGTGGGTGATGAAGCCCAAAGCAAAAGAGGAATCCTGACCTTGAAGTACCCGATAGAACACGGCATCATCACCAACTGGGATGACATGGAGAAGGTACCACAATTCATGTCTAATTCCTATGGCTCCTGGTTCCAAACCTCATGCTACTGCTGGGGAAAACAACTGGCTCGCTTTGCCCAACTGTGCTTCTACTTGTTGACATTTCTTCTAGATTAGTAGTAGCTGAAAAAAAAAATCCTGAACTTTCTTTAAAAAAAAAATAAAACTTTCCTAATAGGGTTTATAAACCAATTAGAGGGGGATGTGCAGCTGAGAACAGCAGTCCTTCGACAGTGCTGAGAATGAATAGTCCATTGCTCAATCACATGGCCTGCCCTCCTCGGACAAGCACTGTACGAGCAGCAGCTAGGAGAATAAGGGCTGGAGAGCTGGGAGCAGTCTTAACATACTATATACATTTTTTTTTTTTCACTACAGAAAATAGGCTGTGGCATTGTGGATTAGGTGCATTCCTGAATGTCCCTCAACGTAGAGAAGTGCAAGCAACTGACAAAAAATTATCCCTCTGTGTTGCATTAAATGAAGTCTTTATCTCCCAGACCCATATAAAATGAGAAGAGTTAAATCCTAGGATTTTGATGCTTGGTTTTAGGATCATGCAAATACAAGGGATCAGAGAAAGAGCAGAAAGAATAATGAGAAAGTGACATAAATTTTTTGATACAGCAAAATATATTAGAACCAGAATATCTGGGTTTTTATGTATCTGTCAGCCACACTCACACACACACACACACACACACACACACACACACACACTTGCTAGTTTAAAAGAAGATAGTATTGCTAGAATTTATCAGTAATAATGATGAAACCTCTGCTTCTCCACAGGAAAAAAAATATGTTTCCTTAGGTTTACCTATCTAAGATTCTGCATTTGGTTAATACTGAAGTTTGCACCGAGGAGATGATATTAATAGCAGTGGGAAAACACTCTTCTAAGATTTTCTCCATGGAAATAGCAACATCTCAGAAGGGATGTATGTGGAGAAAGATCCTTGGAGAATCAAGCATTCCAGTTATTCCTAAAAATTAAAATCAAAATGTCTTCTGGAGAGAGCGAGCGAGAGGAGAGAGAGGGATTAATTTTTTCTTAAATGATGTTTCAGAGTACCCACAGTATATAATACAATTGGTAGAATTTCTTTTCTTTTCCTCATTTTTTTTTTTTTTTGATTTCTTGAGCACTGTGCCGCTTCACTCCATCAAAGGTATAGAACTTTCAGGAGTCTCACATCCTTTCTAGAAACCACAAACTCAAAATCAAAGAAACTGGAAGGAGACAAAGTGTCTTTAAAGTCAATCTAGCTTTTGTTAATAGTGTATGAATTTTCACTAGCCATTCTTGTTTTAATTCTGAGTGAATTTAGTGTTTCTGGTGCTCATGGAGAATTTTCAACCTTTTAAAAAAATTACTTAACTGGACCCTTTTCTCAATGGTTTGTTCTTTATGGCATCTGGGTCTTAACAAGGAGGCTCAACCTTGAAGCAAACACAAATGTGCAAAGAATATCACACAGACATTCTATAAATAGGCACTGGATTTTGTGAAACACCTGAAGGCCAAGTGTCTGTCCAGAGTATGCCAACCAAGACAGCTTGTCCCAGCCCTAGGGGTCCTTTTACCTCCTACACTAAGTCGTTTGACTGTGAATACTGACGAAAGGGGAAGTAGGGGGCAAAGAAGATACAGTTGAATAATAATAGTGACATGTACCCTGGGCCAGGCCCTGGGTTAAAAAGTAACTAGGGTTCCCTTATTTAAGTCTCACAGAGACATAGGGATTATTTTTATACTACCCATGGGGAGATTAGAGCCAAGAAGGGTTAAGATTTGCCTAAACTCACATAACCAAGAAGTGGTTAAGCCAGGATTTGAACCTAGATTTGCCTCCACAGCCTATGCCCTAAATCACTACCCCACCCTGCCTCACAGACCAGGCTTTGGCTGTTGGCTCATTCGCCTACCAGGTGCTGAATCCTTGGGTAGGTTTCTGAGCTTCAGCCTCTGCATCTGTAAGAATGCAGGCACATAATGAATACCCGTGGCATTTTAGATGGACCTGGTTTCATGAGCTCGTTCTGGTCCCTTTTCGGGGACTACAGTGCTCCTGCTGTATCACATCGTTGTGCTTTCCCTCGGTCCCTCTGCTAGATCTGGCACCACTCTTTCTACAATGAGCTTCGTGTTGCCCCAGAAGAGCATCCGACCCTGCTCACCGAGGCGCCCCTGAACCCCAAGGCCAACCGGGAGAAGATGACCCAGGTAAATATCCACTCCAGGAGCAGCACTGCAGGTTTGGAGAAAGTCGTGTGTGAAAGAGGCCACGCAGGGCGGACAGCAGAGAGCTGCCCACCTGCCAGTCCTCTCACTTGCTGACAACTTTCCAGGAGTCCCAAGGACAGGATCGTCTTGATGGTACTGACATCGTTACTGTAGGACTAGCCCCTTGGCCCCAAGAGCAATAGGGATTTCCAAGACTTAATTGAAAAGGCAACATGTTGAGGTTAAACACTGGAGTCAGATAGATCTCCATTGGAAAACTAAGATCTGTCCCTTATCAGCTAGGTGACTTTAAAGAATCCGTTTCATTTCTCAGAACCTCAGTTTCCTTGTCCACATGTTGGGAATAATATTGGGACAATAACTTTTCAAAGGATTGATATAAAGATTAACGAGGCAAGTGCTCAAAGTGTTTCATAGATTCTGGTATAATAAGTATTCAACAAATAGTCATTCTTGTCATTAGTGTAACTTATCTGAAGCTCAAAGATTTTGGAGCAGGAGACCATTCATTCTACCCGTCAGACAAGGTTTCCAGTTTGGATGAGCTACCAAATAAATACACCTCATGTCCATTTCATGCTTGCTCTGATTAAGTACTGGGCTAAGCTTTTTAAGTGCACTGTCTCTTTAAATCTTAACAATGTAAAGCAGGAGCTATTGTCCTGATAATATAAATGAAGAAATCGAGACTCGAGTACATTCAGTGATTATCCCAAGGTTACGCAGCTATAAATGTCAGCGCCTGAAAACTGGCCCCAGATCTTTTGGCCTCGGAGAATAATAAATGTAAAAACTGTGGGGTCTTTTTCTCCCCAAATAGCTCTGGGTGCCACAGCCACACGCCAGTTGTCATTCTTTACAGAGGAATATCTGTGTGCCTGGGAAGTCCTCTTGCAGCAAGAGATGTTGTTTCTTATGATTGCTACTTTTCCTGTGAGTGGTTAAAACAAAAATTTGGGAACTATGGTATCTAGAACGTGATGCTAAACATTTTTTCTGGTTAATAGACCACAGAGTGTTTTGCGAATGGAGCAATGGAGGTCTGTGGGCATCTCTGTGGGCACAGATTTCTAATGCTTGATCTGGAGGGACTCTGGTTCCAGCTGTGTCCTTGGACGCATCAGCTGCCACACGGACATTCCTACTTGGGTCTCTGTTGCCAGCAGGCAGTTCTTTTCTTCCAGGAATCAGGGCTCCTTCACTGCAGCCAGAGTGGCCTCAGACTCTAGGGCTGGCCTTGACCCTGCAACTACTTTTCAAAGGTGGAACAGATGAAACGGAACCTCAGACAGACCACAGAACAGGTCTAATCCCAACCAGACAGAACTTCAGTTTTAAAAAACCTGTTTCATTGCAGTGGAGAAGTCAAAACCCAGATGCTGTCTTTTCATTTCTTTTGGCTTTGCTAACAGTAGTAAATCCTAGACTGTTCACACTGGAGGAGCCTCAGAACTCGTCTCATCCAAACTCCTTCTCCATTTACAACTGAGAAACCTGGAATGAAGCCCACATTTGTTAGCTGTTAGTTTGGTGAATTGCCTCAGGTCATTCAAGTCAGAGGCAGGGCCAGGGCTAGACCCTGCTTACTCCTGGCCAGTCGTGTGTGTACGCTGCCACCTTGTCACTCCTGGCCATCGGGTCACTGGTATGATGACTTCTCCATTTTCACCTTCATTTCTCCTCTTCCAGTGACAAGGGTTACCCTGGCCCTCCTTTGGCTTAGGTTCCTTTACCCAGAACTAGGCGGGCCCATCTGCATTCATCAACAAGACGCTCTCTTGTGCATTCTTGGTAAGATTGGCAGCATAACTAACTTCAGCTCTTGGCATTGCTTTGCAGATTATGTTTGAGACTTTCAATGTGCCAGCCATGTACGTGGCTATTCAGGCGGTGCTGTCCCTCTATGCCTCTGGACGTACGACTGGTAGGTGGCTGGAAGGAATGGGACGCTCAGTTGAATACACCATCAGTTACAGGATTTAATGATTTGTAAACATGTGGGAGTTAGTTAGAATCTACAAGGCTATTCCTAGCCCTAAGAGGTCTTCTTCTCACCTTTAAAAATAAGCCCTTGAGGAGTTCCCGTTGTGGCTAGGTAGATGAAGGACAGGACATTGTCTCTGTGAGGATGTGGGCTTGATCCCTGGCCTAGCTTAGTCGCATTGCTATGAGCTGGGGCGTAGGTCACAGATGTGGCTCAGATCCAGTGTTGCTGCGGCTATGGCGCAGGCCTGCGGCTGCAGCTCTGATTTGACCCCTAGCCCGGGAACTTCCGTATGATGAAGGTGCACCTATTAAAAAAAAAAAAAAGTCCTTGAACTTGTATTTCTAGTAGGACTATTTTGATTATTTCCCTCTTTCTGCCCTTTTTTTTTCTTTACCCAGCCCTGTCCCACTTTTTCTATCCTATCAAATGCCTTCCTTCCTTCCTTCCTTCCTTTTAGACAAGAGGTTTAGAAATCCCCCTTCTCCTTGACCAGCAGGTGGTCACGTGCCAGTTGGCACGGTGACTTTTACTGTGCCCACTTATTCCCCCAGGCATTGTGCTGGACTCTGGAGATGGTGTCACCCACAACGTGCCCATCTATGAGGGCTACGCCCTGCCCCACGCCATCATGCGTCTGGACCTGGCGGGCCGAGATCTCACCGACTACCTCATGAAGATCCTGACGGAGCGTGGCTATTCCTTTGTGACCACCGGTGAGGCCTGAGGCCTGTGGGAGACGAAGGGAGGGGTGGAGCGCCGGGGTGTTCCTCCCAGTAACCCACAGAGCCAGAGCGACCATCCTAGCAAACAGTGACACAGAGCCTTGCAGATGGTAAGGTCCATCTCTAATGCCCGGGGCAAAGAGCAGCGTATTTTGCTGGGGGAAATTACAAAACCATCACACTCTTTTCTCAAGAAGAACAGTTATAGCCATCTAGTGTTACGAACTAGTCAGACCTGCATTATTTAAACATCTTTTAATCCCTTCCATTCACACAAAGAGACTGAAGATATTATGGCACTATGAGTGACGGTCTTTGGAGACATCTGGACAGGACAGGACTTGGGGTCCAGTTCTGCCACTCACTAGCTGTGTGATTTTGGACAAGATGCCCTACCTCCCTAAGCCATAGCTTCTTCGTCTGTAAAGTGAGGGAATCGTAGACCTTTTCTTATAGACTGTTGTGAGCAGTAAGTGAGAGTCCATTCATGTGGAATTCCTGGCACGGAAGAAGCACGTAATACTTCTTAGTGCCTTTTAATGCCGACTCACAGGCAGCAATAGGCTATGAACTGGTGCCACCTGGTCTCTACACGAGGCAGAGGGTACTAGAGACGTCAGGACGTCCTCAGTGCCCTTGGCCCCAGCTGCCCGTCCTCCTCAGTCTGGTCTTCTCCAAATGTTGAGGTTTCTAGACATGCCTGAGGCTTATTCTAGACTCCACGTTTGAGCCCTGAAGATGCTAACATCTCCTTTTGGAGTAGGGAGTCGAATGAATTCCATTCCTTCTCTGCCCTCTCTGAAGAATCCCCAGATGCTTCCAAAAGCTGCCCAGGAGCCAGATGGGACCAGTAGCTTAGAACTTCAGGGGACAGGAGTCTGAAAGGGGTCTGCCCACCCACTTCTTCCGTGAACCCCTGGGGTCTTCTTGAATGGGACTGGTCCTGAGCCAGGGCCTGCCTTTTTCTGGAAGATGATGAATCTTCCAAGGATTTGAGCTGGGATCTATTTGGGCTGGACCACATGGGTCTCTGGGGCCTTTTGAAAGCTTTAGCGGCCCCCTAAGGGGCTGCTTTAGCACAAATCTTCCTGGTCAACTGAAAATCCAATATAATAAACTGATAAATCACTTATAGCAGAGATTGATTAGTTAGTCTTGCATGAAAGTTCATGTACAAAAGGCTTTCCTGCTCTTTGCCTGTCTCTAGCCAGCTCATTATCTTCCTGTCAGGCACTTAATAGACAATATTTGCTAAGAACCTTCACTGTGAGAGGCACTTTCCTAGAAACAGAGGTGATTCACTGGTGGATCTGTATGTTAATTACCCTCACGGATTTTGGGGTGCAGAATATAGAAGTTATGCATTTTTTGGAAGAAGCCTGTATTGCAAGTGGGGCAGGTGGGGCAGGTGGATTTTTACCGCCTGTGCAAACTCTAAGGTTTGCCGCGATGTTTGCATCTCATTGACAGCCGAGCGTGAGATTGTCCGGGACATCAAGGAGAAGCTGTGCTATGTAGCCCTGGACTTTGAAAATGAGATGGCCACTGCCGCGTCCTCCTCCTCCCTGGAGAAGAGCTACGAGCTGCCTGACGGGCAGGTGATCACCATTGGGAACGAGCGCTTCCGCTGCCCGGAGACCCTGTTCCAGCCCTCCTTCATTGGTAGGTGGCACTGCCCTGCCCCAGGCTCTGGGGAGACCACCCTCTCCTGCTGAACCCAGCCCCGCACCCCCAGTGACCTTCCGCATGTGGGGACCCGTGTCAGTGGCCACAAAACCACGGGCATTTCTATACCAGGGCAAGAGAAAGAGAGTCACATTTTTAAGGGGAAAAGACTTAAGGAAGCCACAAAGGGAGTTTTCTTTTTAAGAAAACATTGTCTCTACTGTAGTCAAGCCGGAAGCATTCTTGGTGCATGGTATACGGTGAAAGAATCAGATATTATCTGTGCTTAGGACACAGTGGAGCCAGCGGATGGATGGGGATGGGCTGAATGTGAGTTTGGGAGTACTAGGGAGACAGACAAATGGAAATGCCTGTTCCTACACTAGCACTGACCTTGGGAGACAGGTTAGCATAGTTATATCCAGAGAGCAGGCTCTGGGAGGGATGAGTCTAGGTCTGAGTCTTAGTTCTCCTTTCATGACCTTGGATCCTAAAGCCTCAATGTCCTCATCTGTAAAACGATGGCTGTCATAGTATCTATGTGCTGGGATGGCTGTGTGGATTACAGGAGATGTGTGTGGAGCACTTAGCCCAGTGCCTGGCCCAAACACACATCAGTAATGATTAGATATTGACAGTAATTAATCACTAAGCACTATTACATCATAAAGCTGCAAAAGATGACGCCATCTAGAGGTTCTTTTCAGAAGACCCATGTCGCAAATTAACAATAAAGTTCAAACAGAAATATATTATCAAGACTAAAGAAAAACAAATCTTTGTCCTAATAAAATGAAGCATTTTTTTGATGATTCAGCACTATTTAAAGGGTGAGAACGAGGCTGCAACCAAAAGGAGACTTAGGGGAGTTCTGAGCTAAGGCCATGACATTGGCTCAGCGCACGACCTTCTGGAGGGAGTCTGAAGGCTTTGCTTCTTATTTGAATCACTTATAGTAGCGAGTCTATTAAAAATTAGGGATATAGGTTGTAGCCCTCTTACCCTCCCAGAGATGCTAGAGCAGGGCTTCCTCCCTAGACGAGAGGTAGGAGGACGTGGGGGCATTCGAGGACCTTTCAATGCTGAGATGGGCGGTTCTTAGAGCATCATGCCTGCCTAGCTACAGTCCGGTGTAAGATCATCCAGTGGCTCACATCCGGGCTTCCATGTCAATCTGAGTTTTATTCACCACCCAAGGACCATGGCCTGGTTCTCTTTTCCAGGGATGGAGTCTGCTGGCATCCATGAAACCACTTACAACAGCATTATGAAGTGCGACATTGACATTAGGAAGGACCTCTATGCTAACAATGTCCTTTCGGGGGGCACCACCATGTACCCTGGCATTGCCGACCGCATGCAGAAGGAGATCACGGCCTTGGCGCCCAGCACCATGAAGATCAAGGTAAGTTCAGAGAGGGACCATGTGTGTATGCCGGCCTTATACCATGTGGGATGTGAAGGAGGCTACATCTTGGTCACATGCTCTTTCGGGTTTTAGAGCGAGCCAGGGGGTAAAAGTCCTCAAGTCCCATACTTTAGTGGATAGAAGTCAATCCAGTTCATACAGAAGTTGAATTGGTTAAGGAGAAAAAAAAAATCTGATTGTCTATGTATGGATCATTTGATAAAATTCAACAGTCATTTATAGTTTTTTTAAAACTGTGGCGACCTAGGACCAAAAGGGAGTATCTTATATCCTGATAAAGGGGATCCACAAAACCCATGCAGGAAGTTTTTAGTTAGTATTAGCTCTAAATATACCTATAAATGCTACCATTTTATAACTAATATGATTTGCTTTATAATTCAGGAAACACTGTTGAGCCTACTAAATTCCATCTGGGATGCAGATATAATTTATAAATCTTGACCTCAGGGAAACAAAAAAATCTGGTAATGCAGGTTGACACATAGTCATTTAAGAAACATCCTCATTTGGAGTGAAATTTGAACATATTCATTTGATTTATTTTTTTAAATTAAAGTACAAATGACTTACAATATTATATATTTCAGTTGTACAACATAGTGACGATATTTTCATACATTACAAAATGACCACACTAAGTCTAGTTACTGTCACCATGCAAAGTTATTATATCATTGACTATATTCTCTGTGCTGTAATTACATCCCCATGACTAATTAAACATATTCATTTTATTTTTAGTTTTTAGTTTTTAATGATTTTTATTTTTTCCTTTATAGTTTCCTTTAATGATTTTTATTTTTTCCCCATACAGCAAAGTGAACCAGTCACACACACACACACACACACACACACACACACACACACATTCTTTTTCTCACATTATCCTCCGTCATGCTCCATCACAAGTAACTAGCTATCTTTCCCTGTGCTCTACAGCAGGATCTCATTATTTATCCATTGCAAATGCAATATTTTGCATCTATTAACCCCAAGTTTCTCTTCAGATCTAACAAATATTTCACCTTAAGCATATTCATTTTCAATGTAAAGCAAAATGAAACGCTGTTGAATTGGATTTCCCTGATGACCTAGGGGTTAAGGATCCAGTGTTGCATTGTCACTGCAGTGGCGTGGGCTCAATCCCCTGGCCTGGAAACCTCAGGCACAGGTGGGAAAAAAAAAAGATGTGGGAGTTCCCATCATGGTACAGCGGAAATGAAAGCCGACTAGGAACCATGAGGTTGCGGGTTCGATCCCTGTTATTGCTCAGTGGGTTAAATGATCTGGCGTTGCCGTGAGCTGTGGTGTAGGCTGCAGATGCAGCTCGGATCTGGTGTTGCTATGGCTCTGGTGTAGGCCCACAGCAAAAGCTCCTATTAGACCCCTGGCCTGGAAACCTCCATATGCCGCAGGTGCAGCCCAAAAGAGACCAAAAAAAAAAGATGTTGAATTATCTTGTACAAATTGAATCTCTACTTATCTTTTTCAATCAGCTATTTTTAGCAGCTGCACTGAAGGTCAATAGAGCAGCCCATATCTCATTAAAATACACATCTCGTTTTTTTTTTCTTATTGCACATCTCATGTGTAGAACATTAAAAACATTAGATATAAGTCAAGCTTATTTTGGAAGAGTTTTAAACCCTGTGGCCTCAGTAGCATATACTCTTCTTCCACAGTATACTCTTAGTCACAGTACTAAGTGTGACTCCAACTCAGCGGCCAGGAATTAGAAGTTTATCTTCATCTCTCTATCTGGCACATCTTTTGATACAAGTGCTCAAAAGCACTGCTTGAATCCAGGATGACCAAGCTCAGTCCCTGAGCCACCACGACTCCCACACGGGGTGAATTTTGAGTCACAGACAAAGGAAATCAGATTGAAAGGAGACCATTCTTTGGAGGCAAGCTTACTTCTCAAAAGCTGTTACCACTGCAATCTGAAGGTCAGGTGGCGACCCTCTGATCCATGTCCCAGAGAGCAGGAGACAGGGTGCAGTCTGAAAACCCACAGGAAGGGTTTTCAGACACATTCTCTGTTGTTTGCACTCTCTTCCCTTCATTTGGAAAGGGTCTGCAGCTAACATAAAAACGGAGTACTAGATGGAAGCATGCTCTCTCCTCACATGAGAGGTTTGGAAAAAGAGAAAAGAGGCTGTTTTCTGAGGATTTGTGTTTCTAGAATGCCCCTCCCTTCAGCCCTCAGCCCTGGAGGGAGGGAAATGAAACCAGCTGCTGGGCTCCCTAACAAAGCCAACCCAGTAGGGGGTACATGACAGGCACTCACTAGAGCTGGAGTTCCTAGTTCTCCAAACCCAGCTTCTTGAGTAGAAACGAATGTAGAGCTTTGAGCTCTAGTGTGGTGGGAGCAAACCGTTAAAAACCTGGGGTGGGGAGTTCCCTTTGTGGCTCAGTGGTTAACGAATCTGACTAGGAACCATGAGGTTGCGGGTTCGATCCCTGCCCTTGCTCAGTGGGTTAAGGATCCGGCGTTGCCGTGAGCTGTGGTGTAGGTTGCAGATGTGGCTCGGATCCCACGTTGCTGTGGCTGTGGCGAAGGCTGGCGGCTACAGCTCCTGTTAGACCCCTAGCCTGGGAACCTCTGTATGCCGCGGGTGCAGCCTTAGATAAGGCAAAAAGACAAAAAAAACAAAAAACAAAAACAAACCTGGGGTGGTAAGATGATGACATTAGGGGAAACTGAAACTAGATTGGGGGTGGGGGAGGTGCCTATAGGAACCCTCTGTACTCTATTAATAATTTTTCTGTACATCTGAAATTATCCCAAACTGAAAAGTTGTTTCTAAAACAAAACAAAAACAAAACACACGTGAGAGGTCCAGATTTACATATTGGGTCTAATGTGTACATAACTGGTGTGACCTAGGTCAGTTAATTAAAACCCCTCTCAGTTTGTTTTCTCCTGTGGAATATGTGAGTAATTCAGTACTTGCTCTTCAAAGTGGTTATGAGAATTCAATGAGAAAGAACACATAAAATGCTTAGTGCAGTGCTCAGCACATAGGAAGTGCTCAGTAAATGTCCCGCTACTTGCAATAAAAATAAATGCTTAAGGAGTTCTCCGGTGGCCCAGCAGGTTAAGGATCTGGCATTGTCCCGGTTGTGGCTCAGGTTGCTTTGATCAGGTGGTTTGATCCTTGGCCCGGGAATTTCCTGCATGCTGCAGGAGCTGCCCCAAAAATAATATAAAATAAAAAAATAAAATAAAATAAATGTTCAACCAGAGCTCAAGGGATAAATGGAAATTAAACCCTTTTACCAGTTTCGGAAATAACCTTATCTGTTGGCCAAAGTATCCATATTCATTTCCACCCATGTAACCAAGTTTGCAGTGGAATTTGAATTGCTGAATTAGAGCATTTATTTATTTATTTATTTATTTGTTTGTTTGTTTTTTAGGGCCACACCCACAGCATATGGAGATTCCCAGGCTAGGGGTCCAATTGGAGCTACAGCTGCAGGCTACTCCATAGCCACAGGAACACAGGATCCGAGCCGAGTCTGTGACCTACACCACAGCTCACAGCAACACCTGACCCTTAACCTACTGAGCGAGGCCAGGGATCGAACCCTCAATCTCATGGTTACTAGTCAGATTCCTTTCCTCTGCGCCACGATGGGAACTCCCCCGATTCTAGCTATTTTTAGAGCTGTACAAGTAGACCTAGTCTTGGCCGGATTCACTACTCTTTGGGCCTAAACATTCATTCATTTAAGAAATGTCAGCATTTCTTTGCTTGCCAAGCCCGTGCAGTGGGTAAGGCCATCTGGTGGAGCCTGACTGAGACCTATCCCAGAGGCATGCTCATCCCAGTGGGGGACCCTCGGCCGCTCAGTCTTTTTTTTTTTTTTTTTTTTTTTGCCTTTTGTCATTTTATGGCCGCGGGTTTATGGCCGCACCCGCGGCATGTGGAGGTTCCCAGGCTAGGGGTCTAATCGGAGCTGTGGCCACTGGCCTGCACCGCAGCCACAGCAACGCAGGATCTGAGCCGCATCTGCAACCTACACCACAGCTCACGGCAACGCCGGATCGTTAACCCACTGAGCAAGGGCAGGGATCGAACCCGCAACCTCATGGTTCCTAGTCGGATTCGTTAACCACTGCGCCACGACGGGAACTCCTCGCTCAGTCTTAAACAGTGCATCTCGGTGGACTTAGCCAGGTATATAGTAAGATCTTGTAGGGTAAGTTGTGGCGCAAACCATCTGCTCTTTGAGACTCTGGAGTTTGTATCTGCAGGATGTATGTGCCCATGTGCTGTGCTGAGTTCTGAAGAACAACTGATGGCAGTCAGGGATGTGGTCAGGGCTTAAGTGGAGGCCAAACTGGATTTGGGGTTCTCTGTTTTCACAAAGGTAAACTGAATGCAGCAGAGGCCTCACAGATGCTTTGGTGGAGTGTATGTAAAAAGGAAGCCAGGAAATCAATGTGCTCATTGAAGAATCTCTAAATCCACAACCTATTCACACCTCATGGGTTAGGAGGGTTGGGCATCTAACAGCTAAGACTGTCCCTACCGTCCATGAAATTTGAGCCAAAGTTACCAAATCCGGACCACAGCAGAATGCCCAGGCCCCGTCCTTGCACACTAATGGCCCTTCTTTCTCACCCTGACCAACAGATCATTGCCCCTCCTGAGCGCAAATACTCCGTCTGGATTGGCGGCTCCATCCTGGCCTCTCTGTCCACCTTCCAGCAGATGTGGATCAGCAAACAGGAGTACGACGAAGCCGGGCCGTCCATTGTCCACCGCAAATGCTTCTAAAACACTTCCTCTGCTCGCTGTCTGTCTCTAGCACACACTGTGAATGTTTTGTGGAGTAATGCCTTCAGTTCTTTTCCAAATCATTCCTAGCCAAAGCTCTGACTCGTTACCTTATGTGTTTTTTAATAAATCTGAAATATGTTACCTGTAACTTGTAGCTTTGGTCTCTGATCATCACATTTCTGTTGGGTTGACCTCACCCGTTACAGAGTGGCTCCCCCTAGTGGTGCAGCCGGGGACACGACAACCAGGAGGTGTAAGTTTCCCAGCAAAGAGCAGAACCACATTAAACCGGAAGTTCCAAATAAATGCTCTCAAGTGGGAAGAATTTGAAAATACACAGGAGATGAACATAAACATGGATTGAAGTGTATCAATAAGATAGTCCACACTGACTTTCAACTTGCTGAGTCATTATATGACTTTACTCCTCATAATCTTGGTTCTGGTAGCCTAATGGCTGAAAGCAAAATAACAGTAACTTTGTGTGTGTGTGTGTGTGTGCATGCGCGCGTGCGCGCGTGTGTACATACGTATGTACATATATATACATACACATGTATCATATTTTTAATATATAATATATTAATACATAACTTTTAACTTACCTTATATATTAAACTTAGTAAATATATATTAAAAGATGGTACAACTTTTAGGTTTACCAGAGGACAAAAACAGAAAGAAACACTGCTCTAAAATCGCACTACACATCTATATCATCGGTTTCACTTTTGATGGATATTTGTCTCTGAAAACGATACTACAGATACAGTCACAACAGGAGGGACAGGAAGAATAACAACACTTCCCAAGGACCGCTGGTGTCAATCCTCATAGATTTACACATACCCTCACTTATTTGTTCATCAGGAATATGTGCGGAAAATATTATCCTGTCCATTTTATAGATAAATGGGAGTTGTTCCCTTAATATCATTATACAGGAGAGCTGCCACTCTGTTTCTCTTTTACCCATCTGGCCTGTGGGAGTTACAAAGATGTATAAAAACTCCTCTCTGTCCTTAAGCATCTTGTCCTTAGTCTCAAAGCAGTGTTCTGTCCAGGCTGTTGAGCATCCTCAGCAGCTCCCAGGCTTGGTGCCACTTGTTCTCCTGGGTATAAACATTCTGGGTGGGGTCAGCAACCACTGCTTGTCCTTGGGAGTGAGAGGGTCTCTGTCCATGTCGGCATCTCACTGCAGAGACCCCAGGGTGAAAGATTTAATGGCTCTTTGGTCCAGAAAACCCAAGCTTCCCTGGTCTTCTCTGCCCTGTAGCTTGAGGTAATTAGGATGATTATTACAAATAATATGAGCTGTCGTGCTGGGCACCCGTCATGACCAGATCCTGCCAGGCCCTTTCTATTACGATCTCATTTCATACTACAACAGGCCTGGAGTAGATGTTCTCCTTTTTTTTTTTTTTTTTAACTGAGCAGTTGAGGCTACCACAGGTTAAGGAATGTATACCCAAAGTCATTCCACTGACAGAGGTGAGCCTTGAGCTGCAAATCCATACTTTTAGCTTTTAAGCTAGCATTTCTCAAAGAATAGTCCACACAGATCAACCTCCTTGGGGGGCTCACTTTAAACAGACAGATTTCTGAGAAATCCAAGATCTGCGGAACTAGGACATCTGTCGATGTGGCTGCAAACTCGAGCTTTAATCAGATTTCTCTGGTGATTTTTTTTGGCCACGCCCACGACATGCAGAAGTTCCTGGGTCAAGGATTGAACCTGTGCCACAGCTTTAACCAGAGCCAGAGCCGTAACAATGCCAGAACCTTAAACTCTGAGTCAGGAGGGAACTCTGGTGATTCTTTGGCACGTCAAAATTTGTGGAACTCTGTAACATGCTCTGATTGAAATTTTCCAGTTGTGAATTTATGCAAGGCACTCCATACCTCCTAGACTGAAATTTAAGGATTAGGATGCAGATACTTGGAAACAGACCACTTTGAGAATTTAGCCAAAACTCACCAAGCATTCCCATAGTCACTGCAGGCTTTAGGACAAGTGAACCAAGTTGGCTGTACTTCATTTTCACCACCAGAGGGCGGGAACTCTCCAGTAAAGGAAAGGGCGTTTAGAACACTTTCTCAGTCGGGAGATTGCCAGGGACAGAGACAAAAATCAGGAAAACCAGAACCACACACTGAACATGCATGATTGAAATGTCCTTTCCTGGTGAGCACCCAGCCACAGGGCCTAAACACCTCCCAGCATAGATCGGTAACTTCCGGCCTTGATCCCACAAGAAACGCATGACCTGAAGTCCTGGACTTGGTGGCGGAGACTCGTTATCCGGGCACATGAATCTCCGGAGGAGAAAAATTCTGCAGCGGACAGGTTTGGCTGCTTCCTAGGTCCTCTTCTCTCCCTAAAAATAGCAAACCCTTCTATGAGAGCCTATTTTCCCACCACAGGCTTTTGCAGCCCCTGACGATGTCTTGGGTTTTTAATAACATTGATCCACCTCTTTCAACCTTCGCTGTGAGCACATGAGCAGGAGGAAGAACGACTTTTTAAAATTTTTTTATTTTTTATTTTTTAATTTTTTTTTTTTTTTGTCTTATCTAGGGCCGCACCCGCTGCATACGGAGGTTCCCAGGCTAAGGGTCTAACAGGAGCTGTAGCTGCCGGCCTACACCACAGCCACAGCAACGCGGGATCCGAGCCGCGTCTGCAACCTACACCACAGCTCACTGCAACGCCGGATCCTTAACCCACTGAGCAAGGCCAGGGATCGAACCCACAACCTCATGGTTCCTAGTTGGATTCGCTAACCACTGAGCCACGACGGGAACTCCCATGACTTTCTTTTTTTTAAAAAAAGATGAATAATTCTCTGTTGTCTCTGTGATATCATTTGTGCAGTCAGGCTGAGTTTGGGTATTTTTAGCAGGATTTCAAACAAAGAACAGCCTGGAGAAGAATCAGCAGTTCCTGTGAGGGATGGGGGGTTGTCTGGGCCAACACACTCACAGAGTAACCACGAGCCACCGCTGCAACTAAACTCATACAAAAAGGTAGTTGAGAGAGAGAGAGAGGGAGGGAATGGGACAGCTAGGGTTGTAGTTCGGTATCAGAGTGTGAAAATCAGATGTTTAAGTAATATTTATTCCTGGGAGAGCCAAGCCAATTTAGAAAACGTTTGAAAGGCACTTTCTAGATTTACAAAGGACAAGGTTCTGCCTGGATCAAACTTAGTCTATGAGGAAAAAGGACATTAAACAAATAGCTAGGGTGAGCTGTGAGGATTATGAAAGTGGAAATATATGGGGTATAGGCTCTTATGACCTTGGGGAGGCCTCCTTGAGAAGGTGGAGTTTAAGAAGAGGCTTAAAGAGTCACAGTTAACTAGGGGAAAAAAACGGAGGGGGAGTGAAGGGGTTGAGACTGGAGAAGAGGAGGTAGCATGTATGGGAATGTGCTCCAGACAGAGGCCCAGAGATGGAAAAGGATGCACGTGCAGAAAAGAGAACGCCAAAGAACTGGACCACAAGTAGACTCTAAAAGTGTGATTATACTTGACTAAGTTTTTCAAAGTAGAGCTCATAAAGTTTTATGTGTGAGATGTCTGCCTTGAAATCAGTCACCGATTACAAGCAATTAAGGTAACACTCAGTGAGGAGTTGGTACCTCTGAATCATTTGCCATTCCCAAACATTTCCTCTGGCAGGTTAATTCAATTCTTCATCTCCATTTCATAAATGTATCTGGGAAACAAGGACTCTAAAATTACCGCCTTTCACTGATTTGTCTCGAGGGCTCCAGCTATTCCAGACTTCTGTTCTTCTTGTGGTAACTTCATGCCCCGTAAAGATGGAAGTGAGACGTTCTTTCATGGCTCAGTGGGTTTAGGTTCTGGCTTTGTCACTGCAGTGGCTTGGGTCACTGCTGTGATGAGGGTTTGATCCCTGGCCTGGGAATTTCCAAACACAGCCAAAAAAAAAAAAGGATGGAAGGGAATATAAATGATAATATGATAATAATTTTCCTGATTGGTTTTGCCACATACGTTACCTTCTAGGAAAGCAGATGATGAAGGAGGCTCCTCTGTAGTTTGGTTAATGACAAGTTTCAGAGGCCTAAAGCTCAAGGTCCATAAGCAGGTTTCTTATCATTGGATAAAAAGCATATAGTCAGAGTTATCTTCGTGGCTCAGTGGTTAACGAATCCAACTAAGAACCATGAGGTTGCAGGTTCGATCCCTGGCCTTGCTCAGTGGGTTAAGGATCCGGCGTTGCCATGAGCTGTGGTGTAGGTTGCAGACGTGGCTCAGATCCCGCGTTGCTGTGGCTGTGGTGAAGCCCGGCAGCTACAGCTCCTGTTAGACCCCTAGCCTGGGAACCTCCATATGCCGCGGGTGCAGCTCTAGATAAAGGCAAAAAAGACAAAAAAAAAAAAGCATATAGTCACACCAAATCAAAAGCTATTCTTTTTTATTTTCTTCTTAGATCATATCTTGTATTTCTTTCCCTTCACATTTTGTTTTGAAACTCATTCCTCAGTCCTTTCATTGGATCACTTCTTTTCCTCCCTTATTTATTTATTTATTTATTTATTTATTTATTTATTTATCTATTTATTTATTTTTGCTTTTTAGGGCTATACCCGAGGCATATGGAAGTTCCCTGGCTAAGGGCTGAATTGCAGCTGCAGCTGCTGGCCTATGGCTATTGCCACAGCCACAGCAATGCAGGATCTGAGCCACATCTGTGGCCTACACAGAAGCTCACGGCAACACCACATCCCTAACCCACTGAGTGAAGCCGGGGATCGAACCTGCGTCTTTATGGATGCGAGCCAGGCTCGTTACCGCTGAGCCCCAACAGGAACTTCCTCCCCCTTTAGATCTGTCTGCGTCTGCTACAATCTAAAGGCCTTAAGAAGTGGCCTGAAATAATTTACCTTCATCCTTCCTTTACAAAATGCCATCCCTACCCAGACAAAAATGTATTAAGCAGGTGGACTATATTCTCCAAATTAAAACCAGCCCTCGTTGCTAAAAACAAAAAAAGTTTGTGGTTTCAGATGGATGATCTAATGTTCTCTTCTCCCTTTTGAATGCATAACCATTGCATTTAATGAAAAGCAAAAGTAGCATTTTAGAGCACTATGATTGTGGCTCTAGTGGGTTTCTCTCGCTTCTGTATTTCTAATCCGACCCAGCCCATCTTTGATAAAGTCCTGCTTAGTAATGTTTTTGTCAGCTGCTCCCAAGTAACTAGAGCCAAGATATTAGAAAAAATAATATTAAAAAAAAGAGATAAGTCTTTGCATATTGGTTGTCTTCGCAATAACTAATAAGCTAAAGTCTTCTGAGAACAAAGAACTGAAACTTTACCTCTCTTCCTTTATCTTTGCCAAATACATGACATTTCTCAAGCATCCTTTTCACAGAAGATGTCTTTTGCTAGGAGATTCTGCAAGACATGCTAGAGGAGTAACATCTGCCTTCCACATTTGGGAAACTGTTGCTGGTTTTGCAATGGATTTTTTTTTTGTCTTTTTCTTAGGGCCACACTCTTGGCATGTGGAGGTTCCCAGGCTAGGGGTTTAATCTGAGCTGTGGCTGCTGGCCAGTGCCACAGCCATAGCAACGTGGGATCTGAGCCATTTCTGTGACCTACACCACAGCTCCCGGCAATGCCAGATCCTTAACCCACTGAGCAAGGCCAGGGATCAAAACCTCATGGATACTAGTCGGGTTCATTAACCACTGAGCCACAAACACAGGAACTCCTGCAACAAAAATTTTAAGTCCAAACCATTGTAATAAGGCAGTTTCCAGCATGACCAAAGTGGCTGAAGTGGGGGATACTGAACCAATTTTAGGATGTGGCCTTAAACGATACTGTATCTCAAGTATAAGGGCAATTTTTCCAAAAGAAAATTCTCCTAAAAGAAACCAGGAACAACTTCAGTAGCAGAGAAGAGTCTGCAGACATCCTGCTTGGCTACTCTGTATTCAGCAAGGTCTATGGAGAAGAAGGTGTTTTCTGCATGACAGCAAAGAAAGTCATTTCCACTCTGAGAAAAAAGAAAACAAACCACTCCAGTACATATTTCTTGAATACAGTATTAGCGCACTAGTGTTGCCATGACAACACAGGCTGGTGGCTTAAACCGCAGGAATGTATTTTCTCCCACTTCTAGAGGCTGGAAGTCAGAGATTAGGGTTTTGACAGATTTGGCTTCTTCTGAAGCCTGTCTGTGTGTAGCCGGCCATCTCCTCCCTACATCCGTGTCCTGGTCTCTTCTTATAAGGACACCAGTCATATTGGCAGAGGGCTCCCTCTAGTGGCCTCGTTTTAACAGTTACCTCTGACAGTTTGGTCTTCAAATCCAGTCGCTTTGTGAGGTGCTGGGTTAGGACTTCAACATAGGGACTTTGGGGGAGCACAGTTCAGCCTCTAACAACTACATACCAGATGGCCGGCACTGAGTCCAAACAGACTAGCATTAAAGCCCAAATGAATCTTAGGCTTAACTGGGTCATTTTCTCCAGAAACACACATCTGAAAAGAAATGATCTTTACCTTAGAAGGGAAGGAGGTGGCAGTTGGGGCTCTGGAACTGATTCCTACTCAGAGGAGGGAGCTGTCCTGCCTGCTGCGATGAGCTCTTCCAGGGAACCCCTGCGGTCGCACGCGCACTGCTCCCCCCCACCCCAAGCACAGCCCCGTGGGCCTCCAGGGTGACTTACGGGGGGCTCTGCCTCCTGGCCAACCCATCCCTCTGTGGTATGGCCATATCTCTGACGGTTCCTCCTTCAGACACGAAGCTTCAGGAGCTCGTTCTTCCAGGCAGGGCAAGTCACAGGTTCTCTGCCTCTAAGAGTCCTTCAGGTCGGGGACAAAGTCTTCCTGGGAAGTCCGGTTAGTTGACTTTGCATCCGGCAAAAAGAAAACCACAGGCCGTTCAAAAGACGCTTTTCAAAGTTCATCTCAGGCCTGAGATTTTGCCTGTCTGTGCAAGGGAATGAAAATGCCAGAAACAGCCTCGCTTTTTCAGGGGATATATCTTTTTAATGAAAAACGGGTTGTCTTCTCATTTGCTGTTCAGAAGGGATATAATTGGTTCTACATACTCAGACTAGCTCTTTCTAGTCTCTCCAGAAATCTAAAAAGCAAAATGTTCTTGTCTTTCAATCAAGTCCTTTCTACCTCTAGGCACAGCGTTTTTTCCAGTGGCCACAGCTTTTTTTTTTTTTTTTTCTTAATTAGATAGCTCTCATTCACATTCTCCTGGTCTACCAGTGTATCTTTGGTTTCTACCTTGAGGACAGTACTCATTTCTCAACTACCCCTAGTCCCAACAGTCATTTTCCTTTGAGTAAGTTATATATAATCTTTTCCTTTGATCAAAAATGTCACAGTATCATGGCATCCTTAAATGCTAAAAGGACAGTATCAGTCAACGAAAAGTGGCTTGTCTATGGAACTGGCCCTGTAGAGTTAATTCACCCTTAGCTGGTGGTGACTGCAGACTCAGTCCCCATGCTCTGGGCAAGGCAAGCTTTGCTTCCAGAGTCTGGGACCTGAACTTTCCCACCTGTGTGTTGCTAAAAAGCAGAAACAAGCCAGCAAGCTGCCCACAGCAGACTCTTCATGAATGAGAAGTAGAGTAGAATTGGGGTTGCATGGCAACTTTCTTAGGGATTAGATAAGTTGAGGACTTGTCCAAGCAGAGTACAGGGAATTTCCCTCCTAGGATTACAGAAATCCCTGACTTAAAAAGTGGATGCCAGTACATGCAGACAAGATCATTTAAGTAGCTCAGCTATAGAGCCAGGGGGAAAGCAAAGTCTCGGAAAGCTGTGATTGACACACAAAACACTGGGAAGAGACAAGACTAGATCAGGTTAGCTTGATTTCCATTCATCTCTCCTTTTATTTGGGTTCACTTTTCTTCATAAGGTTTCCACCCACAGATTCTCTCCACCAATTTGGCTTTCTTGTCAACATACTGCATAAGTTCCCATTCCTTCTATTCAATCCATTACCTTTTCTTGGCTGTGACTGAGGCTTGGAGAAGTTCCTGGGCCAGAAATTGAACCTGCCCAGTAACCAGAGCCACAACAGTGACAACACTGGATCCTTAACCCACTGAGCCACCAGGGAACTCTGACTCTCTCAATCCATTCTTTTGATCCAGGTAAAAGCTTTTATCATTGAGGTACCAGTCACAAATCCCATTCCAAGCCTTGGAAATACCACAATGTTGTAGTCATGTTACCCCATTAAATATAAACATATTTTGCTTCCTGTTTCCAGTGCCTTGATTTATGGAGATACTTTTAACTTTGAATATTCTTCCCAAATTCTTTTCCTTTTTTTTCTGTCTTTTTAGGGCCGCATCCATAGCATATGGAGGTTCCCAGGCTAGGGGTCAAATCGGAACCGTAGCCGCCAGCCTATACCACAGCCACAGCAACACGGGATCTGAGCTGCATCTGTGACCTACACCATAGCTCACAGCAATGCCGGATCCTTAACCCACCGAGCGAGACCAGGCATCGAACCTGCGTCCTCACAGATGCTAGTCAGATTGGTTTCCGCTGAGCCATGATGGGAACTCCCCGAGTTATTTTCTTACTTATTCTTTTGGCTGAGAATTATCAGTATTTCCTAGGCCTCATTTCCTCTCACTGTCCCCCCCCTGTTGACTTTCACAGAAATAGGCTTTACACTTCCATCTGAGCCTTTTTAAATTCCTCCCTCAAGTGTCTCTGAATCTAGTCCTCTAAATCAAGTTAATGAATCATCAGCAATCTCGGGCCCTCTGACACCAGATCCCTGAGTAGAAGTGTAGGGCTCTGGTTATCTTCACTAGGGTTGTCTACGGACACAGCTCCGAGCTGGGATATCATGACACTGAAAACGCAGGATGGGCTCAGCTGTCTACATCCCTGTTTCTTCTCACACTGGAAATTCTTCACCTCCAAATACACCTTCTCCTTCCCCGTTTTCTGTGGAGAAAAGCCGCAGAAACTGATGGCCCACCTAGACACCACCTGGTGCTCAGAATTTCTTGTTTGGAGCTACATTCTACAGAAATAATAGTAAAAAAAATACCGTGAAACATTTAAAGTTCCTAAAACCTATGCAGAGATGTCTAAAAATACCAGACAGTATAACTTTGAAAAATTATGCATCACTATGTCATACACCAGAAGGTTAGATGATATTGTGCATCAGCTATAGGTTAAAAAAAAGGTAAAAAACCCAGACATATTGTTGTTTGCAGCACAATTTATTATCTGGTCATAGGGTTTGGGTACATTAATAGGTACTGATCTAACACCATTGTGACCTCTCTTGAGACAAAGCAACCCAAAAAGAAAGCTTCAAAATGTGCAAAAGTAATAAATATCAAACTTTCTGATCTAAAATGTATAAATATAAAATATCAGTCATTTCTGGAAACATCTTAAGGAAATCTGGCAATCACGGGTCCATGGGTTTAGGTGTCCAGCGCTGATGTGCTAGTCATTGGGCATTATCACCTCAGATCCAGCACAATTATTTTTACGTCTTTTACCAACACATGTCTGCAGATCTAGGAAAGAAAAAAACTGACTTTGCAACATGATGTTTAACATGATTCTTTTTCAGGAGGAAGTATGAATTTCCCCATTTAAAAATGTTTCTATAGTTCCCACTGTGGCTGATTGGGTTAAGTACCCAACATAGTATCCATGAGGATGCGGGTTTCAATCCCTGACTTTACTCAGTGGGTTAAGGGTCTGGTGTTGCTGTGGCTGTGGTGTAGGCCTGCAACTGCAGCTCTGATTTGACCCCTAGCCTGGGAACTTCCATATGTGGCAGGTACAACTGTAAAAAGAAAAAAAAAGTTCCTAATTTTTGTTTGTTCATTTGTTTGTTTGGGTTTTTTTGGGGGGAGGGGTAGAGGGGTTTGACCATGCACGTGGAAGTTCTTGGGTCAGGGAATGAACCCTTGACACAGCAATGACAAACTGGATCCTTAACACACTGCACCACGAGGGAACTCCAAAATGTTCCAAATTTTAAAAAATATTTCTACTCAGAGCAAATACAATATGTATTCATTTTCAACAAGAAAGTGTTTCAAAAAAATGCCTTGTAGTTCTCATTTTAAATAAATCCTAACTTCAAAATAATATTTCTCTGATATCACAGCCAGAGAACAGCCAAGCAAACAGAAAAATATGTGGTCAAAGCATGTGGAAGTTCTTGGGCCAGGGACTGAACCCTTGGTCATAGCAGTGACAAAACTGGATCCTTAACCTGCTGCACCACAAGGGAACACAGAGAACAGAGAACAGCCAAGCAAACAAAAAAAGATGTTGCCAAATAACCTCTCTTTGGGTCTATACAAAGCTAATCAAAAAGTCCGGATTAGAAGTTTCACTAAACTGTTATGCAAAACTAACTTGGCCTTATCAAGCAGATATAATTCAGGACACATCTAATGCCATTTTCTTCATCTGCTTACTTGGACTTTTGAAGAAAACTGTATTTGTGTAAGTATCACAAAGACACCTTAATGGAAAGGTAACTTTATGCATAATCAACTTTGCTACAGAAATACTGTCATTCCTTTGTTAACAAAATTGGTATGAGAAGAAATCAGAAGAAAATACAAAGCTAGACTAATTTTCTGAGATAAGAAAAATTCCAAACTAAGCGGTAAAGAAGTAAAGTATTTTATCCCGTGTTTTACTGCTATTATTTTTTTAAAAAAGAGGCTTATTTGTTTTATAACTGGAGGTTTGTACCTATTAATCTCCTTCACCTATTTCACCCTGCAAACCCCCTCCCCTCTGGCAACTGCCCATTTGTTCTCTGTATTTGTGACTCTGGTTTTGTTTGTTTTGGTTTTTATTTTTATTTTTTTATTGTTTTATTTTTGTCTTTTTGCCTTATCTAGAGCCGCACCCTTGGCATATGGAGGTTCCCAGGCTAGGGGTCTAACAGGAGCTGTAGCTGCCGGCCTTCGCCACAGCCACAGCAACGTGGGATCCGAGCTACATCTGCTCACGGCAACGCAAGATCCTTAACCCACGGAGCAAGGATCGAAACTGCAACCTCCTTGTTCCCAATGAGCCACGACGGGAACTCCTGTTTTGTTCTTTAGATTCCACATACAAGTGAAATCATATGGCGTTTGCCTTTCTGTGTCTGACTCACTTCACTTAGCGTATTACCCTCTAGATCCATTCATGTTGTTGCAAATAGCAAGATTTTGTTTCTTAGTGGCTGAACCATATTTCATTGCATGTATATATACCACATCTTCTATAAGCTACAGGGATGAATTATTCAGCATAAGGAATATGGCCAAGAATATTTAATAACTTAATACGAGGACAGATGGTTACTAGACTTATCACAGCAATCATTTCATAAGGTCTGAAAAATGTCACCAAGTTGTACACCTGAAATTAACATAATATTGTACATCAACTATATTTCAATTTTAAAAAAGGAGGGGGTGAGAAATAAATATTATGCGCAAAAAAGAACCCACGTTGTCTACTCACACCGAACAGCCTGGGATCCTTGGTGTGTGGATGAAAGCCCTTCTTTTTACACGCGGAAACCTCAAGCATGCCAGCGTCCGTGAGCCTAAAGATGCCAGTGCTAAGTTTCAGGGTGAAAAAAAGGTACAAAAATTAAGGATCATTTGGACTTTCCAGATGCTTTATTTGAATGACACAAGCGTACATATTCCTCAAATGGAATGGAGGGAAAAGCTACGAACTAAAAATTTTACAGTCATTTTTTTTTTTAAATCATTCTTGTGCTGATGGCCTAGGGTAGAGGCCACCAAGCGCCTATGGAACTGTGATGGGCTGGAGGTGGCTGAACTGCTGTGTGAGACCCCACGGGAGGAAATCACAGGTGACGGGTATTTGTAATTTTTCTAATACAAGGGTATCTCGATTTATTGTGCTTCACTTTATTGCACTTTGAAGGCACTGCATTTTTTTTTTTTAACAAATTGAAGGTCTGTGGAAACTCTGCACTGAGCAAGTCTACTGGCACCATTTCTCCAATAGCATCTGCTCACTTCATGTCTCCTTGTCACATTTTGGTAATTCTCCCAATATTTCAAACTTTTTCCTTGCTATCTTTGTTATGGTAATGTGTGATCAATGATCTCTTTTTTAATTTTTTTTTTTTTTTGGTCATTTTAGGGCTGCATCTGGGATATATGGAGTTCCCAGGCCAGGGGCTGAATAGGAGCTGCAGCTGCCGGCCTTCACCACAGCCACAGCAACACGGGATCCGAGTCCCGTCTGTGACCTATACCACAGTTCACGGCAATACCAGATCCTTAATCCACTGAGTGAGGCCAGGGATCAAAGCTTCATTCTCATGGATACTAATCAGATTCGTTTCTGCTGAGCCATGATGGGAACGCCTGATCAGTGATCTTTACTATTATGACTCACTGAAGACTTAGATGATGGTTAGCATTTCTTAGCAGTAAAGTATTTTTATGTCTATGTTTATTTTATCTTTTGGCCATGCCCACGGCACGTGGAAGTTCCTGCGTCAGGGATCAAACCTGCACCACAGTTGTAACCAGAGTCACAGCAGTGACAACACAGGATCCTTAACCCACTGAGCCATGAGGGAACTCCAAAGTATTTTTAAATGAAGTGTATACATTGTGTTTTTAGACATAATGCTACTGTGCACTTAATAAACTACAATGGAAACATAACTTTTATACAAACCTGGGAACCAATATTACTGTGACTAGATTTATTGTGTTATTTGCTTATTGGGGTAGTCTCGAACCACACCTGCAATATTTCTGAAGTATAAACAGTATTTATAGCTACAGCAAATATTTACAGAGTGCTGGCTGTGGTGCCAGGCACTACGCTAAGCCCTTTAGGTAGGCTATCATCTAGTTTTGCCTTCACATCAGTTTGTGGTGGGCTAGTTCTTGGGGATAAAGAGGCTGAAGCTCATAGTGGCCCGGTATCAAGCTGGGATTCCCATATCAGTTTGTCCGCCTCCTCTGCTTGTAATAGTGCTACAATAGTCATTGTCCCCAAAATTTAAGAAAGTCTTGGAGAAAATGAAGCTAAGGCTGCAGATTTTCTCACAACCAAAATAATGTATTAGTTCTACTGCCATAGAGCTAAAACCTCACAGGCCAACTGGAATAACATCCTGTTTATCCACTTCAAGGTCATGCCAACAAAGAAAGAGAACCAGTCGTTCTACCACTGAAAGGACCTTAAAAAGCAAAAGACTTCAGAGCTACAGGTATATGGAAGACAGTGGGAACCAGTCCCTTTTTCCCAAGCGCATGACTCCTTATCCAAGTGCCACAGCCTGGTGTGTGGACACACTCAAACCCAGCAGCCCCAGGCAAAGCCTTACTTGAACCCACTTGATAGTTACACTTACTCTTTATGCTTTGGTGAACAAACAATGGCAATCGCCTCTGGCAACATGAGCTGATAGGAACAATGAGTGTGGAGGTCAACACTGGATAAGAATGCGGTTTGGGTCGGATGTGTCTATAAAAAGAAAAGAGGACAATCTTATTGGGATAGCTGAGTCTTTGCCAAAGCCATAGTCCATTCCAACTCTAGTTATTTTCTTTTTCTTTCTTTTTTCTTTTTTTTTTTGCCTTTTAGGTCTGCACCTGCAGCATATGGAGGTTCCCAGGCTAGTGGCTGAATTGGAGCTGTAGCTGCCAGCCTACACCACAGCCACACCAAGGTGGGATCCAAGCCACATCTGTAACCTCCACCACAGCTCATGGCAATGCCAGATCCTTAACCCACTGAGTGAGGCCAAGAATTGAACCTGCGTCCTCACGGATATTAGCCAGATTTGTTTCCGCTGAACCATGAGAGGAACTCCCTGCTTTTCCTTTTTTACCATCAGTAATCAAATGAGGATTTTGAAAAATGTCTTGTTGACATAATCCTTCCCTTTGAACTTCCCATAGTTATTCCCATAGTTGTTCTGTCTGTGGAATAACTATGACTTCAATAGGCTCTAGGGAGTGTGGATGTGCTTTCTGCTTACTGGGAAAGATGAAACTGGACATTTTTCAGAGGCTTTAAATAGATCCCCATTTAATCATTACAACTCATCTGGGAGATGCTTATTATCTCAGTTTCACGTACAAGGAGCATGAGGCTTCTTTAAGTAACTTGCCTGCAAGGAACAGAGTCATGACTGGAAACCTAGCAATACTTATATACAAAACCATGGACACAAAAGGAAAAGTTTTCACTAAATATATTACACTTTGCTGGTATCCTTCTATGGATAGCCATTCCTGAAAAATGGAGGAATGGAACTCTCCAAGGTGTTGAAGGTGTTTGGGATTCATCTTACATGATGGGAGGGAAGGGGAGATTATAAATTCCAAGAACTATCCAGGTTTTTGGCTATACACAAACTTGTGTTTATGAGAGACAAATCAGAGATTCATATCTGAATGAAAAAACACATGCATCCGTAATGATTTGTGATTCACAATAAACTCCTGCTACCCTTGGATAGAAAAAGGAATGTGACATTTAAATCAGGAATCCAAGGTACTAGTCATGCTGGGTCCTGGCTCCATCACTTACTAGTTGTGGGACACTGCGAAGATTCCTTAACCTCCCCATACATATTTCATCAATTGTAAAATAAAGATAATAGTCATTTTCTTCATGGGATTATGATGAAAATTAAATGAGACAATCCATGTAAAATTCTTAGAACAGTGCCTAACACACAGAAAAGAATCAAAATCATTAGCTGTTATGATTGCTCTTATTGCTGCTATTAATTTAATGTTGTCATTATTTTTTTTTTCCTTTTTTGGCTGCACCCTGGGCATATGGAAGGTCCTGGTCCAGGGACTGAATCCAAGCTGCATTTTCAGCCTATACTACAGCTCTGGCAACAATGGATCCAACGCCTCAGAGACAAGCAGGATCATTAATCCGCTGCACCAGAGCAGGGACTCCTAATGCTGTCAATATTAACAAAAGGGCTTAGCCCATAAAAATTGCTTCATGCCTTTACATATAGGTATGACCTACTGAAGAAATGCATGATTTTAAAACCCCTTTCTACTTTTTTTAATAGAATGAAGGTAAAAATCCATCGATACCTATTTCTAGAAAGATACACATTCTGCCAGGAAAAAATAACTCTTGGTCTACAAAGACCTAGATCAACTGAAGCATAGAAATTAATTTTTAAAACCCAGATCTTTAGTGAGGGCATGTGTGGGAGGGTCTGACTGTTTATAACCTGATTCAGTGAAAACCTTCTATTCATATACTGAAACTTCTATGCCTTCATGAAAAAGTAAGAAGTATTCAAAGAAACTTTAGTGCTGTGGTGGCAGCAAGTAGACTGTCAAATAGACAAATCACTCTCCTGTCAACTTATTTCCAGGCTGAAGGCACACTGTAAGACATAATTTTTGTTTTGTTTTTTATTGTTGTTTTGTGTTTTTGTGTTGCATGTTTAGCACCTTAGGATATTTTGAGTCCTTCATTTCTGCTGAGAGGATTCACTCCCACTCCAATAAAGACAGCTCTCCCACAGGAGAATGGCGCTCCAAACCCACACCCCACTCTTGGAAATAAACGCGATGATGATGATGATGATGATGACGATGCGATGGTGAATGACAGCAAGAAATGCCATTTATTTCAGTTGGATAATGTGCCGGGCACTGAACTAATCACTCTTCATGAATGATCTCATTTAATTCTTATACAACAAGGTGAGATAGGTGCTACCATTACTCCCATTTTACAGATGTGACATTGAGCTAAGCAGAAGAATAAAAAACATGCCGAAGAACACAGAGCTAGTTAAGCTGAAGTCTAAAATCAAATCCAGATCCATCTGATTCTTTTCAGACATTTCCTATGACCAAACTATTGCTGAAAAAAAGCTCTGGAATGTGTTACAATTGCTAGGCCATTAAAAATCATCACAAAAGGTTATTACAACCTTTGAGGTTTAGAAATACATTTTAGTGTTTTCACTGAATCACAATAATTTGACATGGTGGAAGAAACTAAAGGCAAAGTCCTGGGATTCTAAAATTATGCCAGATTTGTTATTTAAATGATAACTTCTTTACTGCACACATCATGTGCACAGATCATAAAGGAAAAACCTTTGTTTCTAATCTGGGAAGTGTTTTATGAGATAAACTAACACTGACTTTTCAATGTAAGTATAATTTTACTGTCATTCTTTCTCAATTTATGTTACAGTTCTTTGCTACAATTTGTTTTGATTTAAAATACATTCTTGGGAATTCCCACTGTGGCTCAGCAGTAATGAACCCGACTAGTATCCATGAGGATGCGAGTTTGATCCCTGGCCTCGCTCAGTGGGTTAAGGATCTGGCATTGCCATGAGCTATGGAGTAGGTTGCAGATTTGGCTTGGATCAGGCATGGCTGTAGCTGGCGTAGGCCAGTAGTTGCAGCTCTGCTTTGACCCCTAGCCTGGGAACTTCCATATGCTGCAGGTGTGGACCCAAAAAGCCAAAAAAAAAAAAAGTGAAAACAAAAAATAAAAAAATAAAATGCATTCTTGTTATAGAAAATTACATTACACTAAATGACGTCTTTACATTCAGCTATTTCTAGGCAAACATTAAGGCACATACCGCTAAGGAAAATAAATAGGCATATAGAAAGTTTTTGCAAACTCTTCATCATAAATAATTTTGTGTATTTGAGAGGTGGTATGTTATTTACAGCTCACACAAATCCTGTGAGGGAGAGAAGGCATTTATTAGTCCCAGTTGATCAATGAGGGGACCTGGAAATAAGGAGGTTAGGAGTCCTGACCAAGGGCAAATAGTAATTTACAGGCAGAGTGAGGACTAGAGTCTCCTAAATTACACAACACCAAATGCTTGGTGATTAAGTGTGGGTGAGAGTGTGTGCAGCTGTGGGTGTGAGTGTGTATCCTGCCCTTACTCAGTACCTCTATAAATCAAGTAAAATAAAAAACGGTCCCTTCTCACTCACTCTTCAGGAGCCCTTGAGGTTCCCAGGATGTGTCTGGAAATTGCCATCCAAGTGGCCAAGTGACAGCAGAATGGATTGTCCTTATCCCCAGGCCAGATGCATGAGACTGAGTGGAAAAATGTACCTCAAACAGATGCAACCATGGGTAGGAAAAGTACAATATCATCACTAACAATAACAGCTACAATTTTCTGAGTCCCTAGAAAAATGTGATTAGAAATTCCCTGACATTATTTCAGCATCCCAGGAAGTCCAAGTCCATTATTATGATCCTCATTTTACGGATGATAAAGCTGATGCTTAAATACCTTGCCGGCATTCCCACAGTGAAATTTGTAGCAGAGCTGAGATTTAAACTCATGTCTTTTGATCTGTAAGCCTTTTCCTGCTCCTATGGTGGCCTGGTGGATGTTGGAACCCAATATTTTTGTCCCTACTCTGTGGCTGTTTACATAGTGACACATACATCCTTGGCCTGCAGGGGAGGTGCCGCGGTCCCAATTGGATATACATAAACGCCTCTTTTTTTTTTTTCAGTCTTTTTGTCTTTTCAGGGCTGCACCTGTGGCATATGGAGGTTCCCAGGCTAGGGGCTGCATTGGAGTTGCCGGCCTACACCACAGCCACAGCAACACGGGATCTGAGCCGTGTCTGTGGCCTACACCACAGCTCGCAGCAACGCTGGATCCTTAACCCACTGAACAAGACCATGGATGGAACTTGTGTCTTCGTGGATACTAGTCGGGTTTGTTAACTACTGAGCCATGACAAGAACCCCAAAATAATCTACTTTAGACCCACAGCAAAAGGGAGAGAGAAAATAAATAACTGTCTGATCATACTAGACAGTTAAACACATGACTAGGCCTCCATGAGACTATGTAAAATCATCAAAACAAGTCACCTGATTTCCAAATGTTTTTCTCTCTCTTTTAACTTTGGATGGTGGAAAAAAGCATACTATGGGTCTCTCCAAATCCAGATTTCACTGATTTAGACATGGCCCAACATTGAGGAAAATACTTTCACATGATGCAATTTGTTACACTTGAAAACATTAAAAATAAAAAATGATTTAAACTAAGCTAAATCTCCTCCAAGAGGAAAATAACCCACCAAACTCATGTGCACAAATGCGCATGCACGCACCCACGTACGCATGCACACATACACATACACGCACACACACAACCAAAAAAACAACACACACACACAAAAACCCTCTCAAACCCCAAAGGTCAAACCTACGTGGATCCATCCTAGAGTGAGAAGATCGTGTTGATCCTGAACACTGAATAATTCTTCTACATTCTCCACGTCACAATAGTCTGGTCCCGCAGACTGCTTTGGCACAACCAAGTGGGTAATTGTAAATTCATTATGCGTCTGAAAAACAAATAGCAAGAAAAATAATAATCACCTGACAGAAAAAAAAAGGCTTGAGTAGGAAGTGCAGTGTTTGGATAAAACTGGAAAGTGCCTGACCACTACTTACATCCTCCTCCTCCTCACACCCCGTCACAACTCAAAAATAAAGCCCGGAACTTGAAACATGGATTATTTGCCAAAAATTTGAGTCAGTTGTTTGGAGCTGGAAATCCATTTTTATAATAGAAAATGTATCATAAATAGGAATCAGCACCCCAGGCTGGTCCCTGGAAGTTTAGTTAATAAGTAATGCTGTGTGATAGTACATCTGCAATGGAAAAACCAGAACTAAATAAAAACAGGTTTATTTGGAAGGAGAGATGCTAAAGAAATCATTTTATGGTTTTATTGAAGGACATTCTAAGTTTTGTGAAGGTTGACGGTCCTGTATTTATGTTAGTAATTATTATTTCATTTCACTTGAAGACTCAGGATGTTCTTCTACTATAGGGGGGATTACTGGAATTTTCCATAATTAAAATAATGTTTTGGATTTGCGATTAGATAAAGAGAAAGGAAAGACAGGCTGCCCCTCCCCGCTTAGGTAAAAGTTATGAGTTGAAAGGAAGAGAGTTGTGGAGTTCCCGTGGTGGCTCAGTGGTTAACGAATCCGACTAGGATCCATGAGGTTGTGGGTTCGATCCCTGGCCTCGCTCAATGGGTTAAGGATCCGGTGTTGCCGTGAGCTGTGGTGTAGGTCGCAGATGTGGCTTGGATCCTGCATTGCTGTGGTTGTGTCGTAGGTCTGCAGCTACAGCTCCGATTAGAACCCTAGCCTGGGAACCTCCACATGCCGTGGATGCGGCCCTAGATAAGGCAAAAAGACAAAAAATAAAAAAATAAAAAAAAGAAAGGAAGAGAGTTGTAAAATGGTGACAGGATCCTCAGGTAAGAGACACTTGTGCCCTGAGCAACTGTCCATCTCTCTAGATTCAGGGCTTTTCTGCAGACCGGGCATTATTCCATCAGCCTTGATTATAACTCCTCCTCCATCCCACCCACTCCTTTCAGGCCAAACTTTACATATTCTGCAGGCCTGGTGTAAATATCACCCTTCAAAGAAGTCCTTGTGGACCCTCCTAGATGAGGGTTACCACGGATCCCTTCCTATGACAGCCTGCACTTTCACAGACAGCACTCAGCCCTGTTTATGATTAATCATCGGTCTGGCTCTTTATAAGCATCACGAAGGCATCATGTGGCAAAGACGGTAGCTATAGCAGGCACCCAGCACAGCACCTGTAAATGTCTGATGAAGGAAAGGATGGGAGTTCCCGTCGTGGCTCAGCGGAAACAAATCTGACTAGTATGCATGAGAATGCAGGTTCAATCCTTGGCCTTGCTCAGTGGGTTAAGGATCTGGGGTTGCCATGAGCTGCAGTATGGGTTGCAGATGTGGCTCGGATCTGGCATTGCTGTGGCTGTGGTGTAGGCCAGTGGCTATAACTCTGATTCAGCCCCTGGCCTGGGAACCTCTATATGTCGTGGGTGGGGCCGTAAAAAAAGACACACACAAAAAAAGGAATGGATGAAGAATGAATGAATCAAACTAAGAACAACATATGGTCTTGGGGAGGAAGCAGCCATAGCACACTGCCCCCTGCAGGGCAAAGAAAGTGGTTGTGGGGAGGAGATGGCAGGTCATTCTGTGCTTGTCTTCTGAGCTTCCTCTATTCCCTGGAGGAAATGTGAAGATGCAACACTGGAATACAGTAGGAAAATGTGGGTTGAATGAAACTTTTTTTTATTTTTTTATTTTTAGTTTTTTAGGGCCACACCTGTGGCATATAGAAGTTCCCTGATTAGGGGTGGAATCGGAGCTGCAAATGACAGTCTACACCACAGCCTCAGCAACACCAGATCTGAGCCTCATCTGCAACCTATACCAAAGTTTGCGGCAATGCCAGATCGTCGTTAACCCACTGAGTGAGGACAGGGATCAAACCCACATCCACTTGGATAACCTGATGAACCAAATGGGAATTCCAGAATGAAACATCTTATTCAATGAAATAACAGTTCCTGGAGTTCCCGCCATGGCTCAGAGTGGTAAGGACCTGACATTGTTTCTGTGAGGATGCAGGTTCATTCCCTGACCTTGCTTGCTCAGTGGGGTAAGGATCTGGTGTTGCTACAAGCCGTGATGTAGGTCACAGATGCGGCTTGGATCCGGTGTTGCCATGGCTGTGACATAGGCCTCAGCTGCAGCTCTGATTTTACCCCTAAACCCAGGAACTTCCATACGCCACAGGTGCAGCTGTAAAAAATACATACATACGTACGTACCTACATAAAGAGTTCCCAAGTAAATGTTTAGGAATGACAATGTGCTGGGGTTCAGAAATATAAACTGATACCCCAAAGAGAGTACCAAGGGCACTTCCAAAGACACAATATTCCCTTTTCTTGAAGGAGGAAATTAAATGCATCTTCTTTCTTTTATCGCCTTGTTTTTTTTTTTTTTTTTTTTCTGCTTTTTAGGGCCACACCCGCAGCACACGGAGATTCCCAGGCTAGGGGTCTAATCAGAGCCACAGCTGCCAGCCTACCCCACAGCCACAGAAATATAGGATCTGAGCCGTGTCTGTGACCTACACTACAGTTCACAGCAATGCCGGACCCTTAACCCACTGAGCAAGGCCAGGGATCGAACCCGCAACCTCGTGGTTCCTAGCCGGATTTGTTTCTGCTGTGCCATGATGGGAACTCCCTATCTCCTTGTATCTTGATGTTGTCTTCTATCGCCTATTCCTGATAAAATCTTCCATACTTAAGTATGACCTGTACTGTAAGATTTCAGTTTGTTGAAACTATTGCCTTAAAGAAAACAACAAAAGCCTAGCTTTATTCCTCATGTATCCGAAAAAGGGTGGTGAGATAACACCTACCACAGATAAAAGGAGGTAGAGTTAAGATATGAATGTATGTACAACCAATACTTGCAATGGAATCTGATTCAGAAAATTAGATGGTTCCGGAAATGTGAAGATCCAAAAGCCACCATTTTTCTGGATTTAAATTATGGTTTGATTAGTTCCTTACAACAAACTTTTATAGTATCCCTGAAATTTTACAATCTAATAATTCCATTTATAATGACAATAGTTATTGAAGATTAATCTATATGAAGTTAGTTTTGTAATGTTTATGACACTTAGGATGCTTTATTCTGCTCAGCTTGTCACAGAAAGCCAATTCTACTACCCTGTGCAGAGAAAATATGAAACAAAGACCATACCAGTTTTCCACAGAGAATTCCACAGGTTTCTATTCCTCTTACTGTATTAGATTCTGCCAGCAGCAGAAATTTGTGGCAAAGATCTCTTGATAAAACTACATATCGCAGTCCTTCAACCACCAAATCTAAGAAATAAAAAAGGGAGAAAAAGTTAAAAAATAAACCTTATACCCCATCCTTGAAAACTGTTTTTCACAAGTGACTGCAGGTAAATATAAATTTAAAAAATGAAATTATCAGGTGCTCCACTTTTTGTATTTTATTTTAACACTTATAAAATGAAGATTGACTAGAAAGAAGGTAAAATTACATTTTGCATATAAATTATTTATATACAAGTGGGAAGGTACAAGGATTTTTATATCTTTGTGCCTGGATCAACTCTTTACATATGTGTACGCATGTTTTCTTTTGGCACAAATTGCATAAGCTGCATAGAACACATTGCATATTCCATAAGCCATAGGATAAATATGTGTTTAGCACCTACTTATGGCCTATGAAGTTGGCGATCATTAAGTAAAAGCACCACATTTTCAGAAATCGTTGGCAGTAGAATAATTTACAAAATGGTTGCTTATCGTAACTCTTTCAAAATAAGTGGAAACAAACTCCATCTGACAGTGCCTGCTGTGAAAATCCCCACCCCCTCCATTTGGTTTTGGAAACCTGCCTACACTGATGTAGCAGCCCCAAGCAGCACTAATTTTTGGCAGAAACACATAATCCATTTGGAGGTTAAATACCCATGTGTATAGCTCCTCCTGGGCCAGGGAAATGCTAAATATTTAAATTTAATGACTGAGCAGCGTTATGGGTAAGCAAGTTTTTTAGCATCTTCTTTCCTCTCCAGTATAATGTATTTCTTGGTTAAAATACATAAAAGATAAAAATGCTTAGAATTCTTTTTTAAAAAGTCTGTACCATGACCATGAGCAAATACAGTCCTGTTTATTATACAGTCTCTGCTCTATGAGGGGGTAAGTCACATTTCCTGAAAAAAAAAAAAAAAAGCATATTTTTTTATGGCAGCACCCGAGGCATATGGAAGTTCCTGGGCTAGGGACTGAATCCAAGTCACAGCTGTGGCAACACTGGATCCTTTAAGCCACATCAGGCTGGGGATTGAACCCTAGCCTCCACAGAGACCCAAGCCACTGCAGTTGGATTCTTAACAAACTGTGCCACAGTGGGAACTCCATATTTCCTGAACTTTGAGGTTACATATAGCAAAAGCCAGATGGTACTGAAAAACTAGCTCTGTCATTCATACCACATCATCTAGGGGAATAATCACAACCAATAATAAAATGAGGAGACCTCTCCCAGATGTCACAGAAATACGGTTCCATGAGAAAAGATTCCACGTCTCGTGGGAGTGCATTTCCTCACTTACTCTGAACAGCACTTAGAGTAGCAGCTGGTTTTAAGGCCCTGTTTACCGGAGGAGAGTGGCCAGCATAACTGGTTGCATCACTTTTATTAGGCTGATCTGCAAATACATTCAGCAAGGAATTGTTCTGGTGACTGGAAAAGCAGGACAAAGCACTGCCATCAATTTGCTCCGACAGCGCTGGGGTTTCCTGGCTTCGCATCTGACCCCGGGCTAATTCTTGCTTCTTGAGCTGATCTTCAAAAAACAAAAACTGTTCCGATTCTAGCTGCTGCTGGCGCATCTGAGCGACCCGCTTCCTTTCCGCCTCTATCAATCTCTGATGCTCCAGTTTTTTGAGAATTTCAGCTTTATATTTGTTCTAAAAAAAGATGTGGTTGCCAGAATAAAAGGTTAGTTTCCAAGGCAAAGACATCAAACTAGGATTAGACACCTTCATTCTCCCAGCAGGCAGAGAGACACCACTAGACACTGTGAAATCCCCAAAGGGACGGGTCTGAGACCGCCAGGGAAATATGTAACATCATGGCAGAAGCCCCTTAATCTGATTACGGGAGCAGTTCTAAATCCGCTCATGTTCTACCACAAGACAGGCCAGGACAATCAAGTTCCCTCCAGTCTCCAGTGCTTTCAAATATTAGAAAATCAAGGTCAGGATTGTCTGCACCGCCTGACTGATCAGACCATATCTCAGAAATGGTTCACCCGAGGCTGCACTGTCCAAGATAACAGCCGCTAGCCACACGTGATTATTTACATTTAAATTAATCAAAATGAAATGAAATTAGAAATTCAGTTCCTCTGTCTCACTAGCCATGTTTTAAGTACCACAGGCTAGTGACTCCCATATCAGAGAGAGCCAAATAGGACGTTGCCATCATGACGGGATGTTTCATGGGACAGTGCCACCTTAGGGCCTTTGGCATTTGACTCTAGAACTCACACTGCTGGAACTTTAGGGAGAAGGGGGAATCACTAAGAAATTGCTCTCAGAATGTGGTGCGATCAGCTCTCTCAGAACAAACCAGTTTTGTTTAAAATGAAGATTCCTGGAGTTCCCGTCGTGGCTTAGTGGTTAATGAATCCGACTAGGAACAAGGAGGTTGCGAGTTGGATCCCTGGCCTTGCTCAGTGGGTTAAGGATCTGGCATTGCCGTGAGCTGTGGTGTAGGTTGCAGACGCGGCTCAGATCCCGCGTTGCTGTGACTGTGGCGAAGGCCGGCGGCTACAGCTCCTGTTAGACCCCTAGCCTGGGAACCTCCATATGCTGCAGGCGTGGCCCTAGATCAGGCAAAAAGACTAAATAAATAAATAAATAAATAAATAAATAAATAAATAAAAAATAAAATGAGGATTCCCAAGCTCCCCAGTCTTAACAAAAATATCCAGACACTATTGGGTCAGAGAATAAAACTTTAATAGGCTTCCTAAGTGATTTTGATGACAACTAGACTTTGGGAGCTACTGTAAGGCAGGGGTGGGGTGGTGGGGCCTTCAGCAGCACCCGGATAGGCACACGGATCCCCCTGGGTCCTGTTATAGGGAAGGTTGGCATTCAGTGGGTCTGGGGTGGAGCCTGAGAATCTGCATTTTAGCAGGCTCCTGGTTGATGTGAGTGTTTCCAGTAGCAAAAGCTTTACCTGTGTGTCTGTTGATCCCTCTCAGGCATAAAGCCTGCCATTCTATCCCCCCGAAGATTTCTACAAGTCATATACTTGGGATACTACTGTGGGCTCTGAGGTCACTGGTATCACCAAAGGCAGACCAGGTAACAGCTTCTGAGGCCGTTCCTCCCAGAGAGATATTGGGGGGACGACTGTACACACTGCTGAGTAGAAAGGAGACTTCTCTGGGCTTTTCTCTCCCTTCCTGTTGCTCTGTCTGAGTGGCCCAAATCACTCTGATCTTCCCCAGTTCAAATCAAATCATCAGTATCCACACTGGAGGGAATCTTCCGATTCCAGCATACCTTCTGTCACTGAGTGAAACACTTTGTCTAGCTATGACAAAGGAAGTAAAGAAGGACCGTGACCGCCTGTATTGAGAGGTAATGAGACTGGACTGAACTGAGAGTCTGCAAAACTTACAACTTTCAAAATACATTAAACACACACACACACAAAAGCAAAGCAACCTTTATCATAATTCGATAAATAGTAAGAGTTCAAGTGTTGAACTTGAGTATCCCATAGACTGACTGGTCAGTTTCTTCTTTCAATGCCCTTCAGTCTCTTAGACATCATTTTCATTTTCACTCTATTTAATAAGAATCCAGAAGCTACCACTTCTCAATGATGTAATTATATTCCACTCATATGGTTAGTTATTATTCCATCTCAGTGTAGTATTGACTCTAATATTTAAGAACCTAATTCACATTTCCAAGGTGTACATAATTAGATACATCAGAAACCATACACTGTTCTCTCTACCTCTCTTACTGCCTCCTTTCATCACTAAGGAGTAGCCATCTGGCTCAGGGTTACATTGGGAAGAGTTGGTCAAAAAGCTCTGTTTAAATCACTGTACAAAGTCTATTTTATTTATTTGTTTATTTATTTATTGCTTTTTAGGGCCGCATTTGTGGCATATGGAAGATCCCAGGCTAGGGGTTGAATCGGAGCTGCAGCTGCCAGTCTACACCACAGCCACAGCAACACGGGATCTGAGCCATGTCTGAGACCTACACCACAGCTCATGGCAACACCAGATCCTTAACCCACTGAGTGAGGCCAGGTATTGAACCCTCATTCTCATGGATCCTAGTCGGGTTCATCACTGCTGAGCCATGACAGGAACTCCCATAGTCTATTTTCTAATGCTTCGCTTTACTAGATATTGGAGGGAAATAAAAATACCACATCTTTGGTGCAAGAGCTTAACCTAGATATCAACATGAATTTTTGGGGGGCTTTATATAATTGTATCTTTAATTTTTAATTGAAATGCATATGACATTTGAAAAACACATGAAAATGAAATTCAAAAATATCTGCACAGAAAACAGTCATGAAATAAACGTACCAACTGAACTTACTTTGCTTTGCAAATATTCTTGGTATTGTATGTTATATTTCTTTAAAAGGTCCTTTTTCAATTCATCTGTCCTTGGGAATGCAATCTCCTTCAGTTTCTTTTAAAAATATATATACATATTGATTAGTACGATTTTCAGTATAGTCTTTCAGATCAGCTGAGAAAGAAAGACAGCTGGTATGTGTATGAGAAATCAAGACACGAGTAACCAAAGATGATGGTGGAAAAGTCACTTTTTTCTAGGGCTCAAAATAAAACTTTTCAGTAGAGAACAGAAAAAAATTATCCCTTTCATAAGACCTTTGTTGACACCACTGGTTAGATAAGCATTTTGTTTAGGTAGGCAGCTCATTTTTAAGTAGTAGGTTTGTAACTGCACATTCCATGGTATGTAAATTCTATGGAATCACAGTGAGAAGGGACGCTGGAGAACACAGTAAGGAGGAATGTAGTTGGCAAAGAGCAGCTAAGGCACTTTTGATAAAACAGAGGTTCCCAGCCCTGACCCAAGATCCACTGCATCAACATTTTATTTTATTTTTTTTTCTCTTTAGGGCCACACCTGCAGCATATGGAAGTTCCCAGGCTAGGAGTAAAATCAAAGCTACAGCTGCCAGCCTACACCATAGCCACAGACACCCCAGATCTGAGCCGCATCTTCAACCTACGCCAAAGCTTGTGGCAGTGCCAAATCATTATTAATCCACTGCGTGAGGCCAGGGATCAAACCTACATCCTCATGGATGCTAGTTGGGTTCTTAACCCACTGAGCCACAATGGGAACTCTACGAATCAACATCTTTAGGGAAGAGACTGAGGTCTGGATCTCAAACATCTTCCCGGTGATTCTTAATGGCAGGAAAATCCAAGACCATTCAAGTACCCACCACCCACATTTGTAGAGATAAGGAAACTTAGAGAGATTGGAAGGTTTGTCCCATATAATCAGTTAGTGGCCCCATTATGACTAAAACCCAAATCTCCTAACTCTAGCCAAACTCTTCCTTTAAAATTTTTGTGCCCTTAGTCTTTTGTCATCTCCCCATCCATCCATTTAATCGACAAGCACAAAAAAAGAAAATGTATATGCTTTTCAAGAATTTTTTTCCCAAGTGAAAATAAGAATAACGTTAAATTAGAGTAAAAGAGTCAACTTGGTAGCCTAAGACCTTTGGTTTTCATACAAAACCGTCTGAGGCTAAGTGAAGAAGAGAATTGAGGGGAAATGCTACCTAAAGGCCTGAAAATAAGTTTTTCTTCAGATAGTGGGTAAATGTAGATGACCATTTGTCAAAATTTCTCTTCTATTTACAGGCAGGCAGCCTTAGGCCTGACATAAATGGTAAGAAGCCTTTATTCCAATATTTTTTGAGAGTTAGTTAAAATTTCATGCTGTGATTGGCTTTGTATGTATTGTTTTATCTTCCAGTTTATAAGACCAACCTAAACTATTTACCATAAATAAATGGTAAACATTTTTAAATGTTATTTAAAAGCATATATTCTCAGCTAAAGATATTTGAAACTATATATGTAGCAAATGCTAATAATGAATAAATAAATTTCAACAACCTTTCTTTTCTTTTGGAATAGTTCAGGCCATCCACTAAACACTATATTGTCTATTATGCTAGTCCTATAAGAAGAAGAAAACTAAAACCTTGTGGCTGCCTTTATAATCAGCATTTATGTTCAAACAGAGTTTGGGTTCAGAACTGTAGGGAAAAATCAAAGTCAGTCAAAATGACTATCTCAAATAAGTATGGGGAAATAGAAAACCATTCTCTCAGTCTCTGGGAGGAATTATGAAATCATTCTTTTTCACATCACAAGGTGACTGAGTATATTCCCAGTCTTTTTCTTTTCTTCTCCCAGTTTCAAGATGACATCTCAGAGTAATCATGATTAAAGCTCTAAGAAGAAATCGAAACATCACAGCTAATGGCATGGATTTTTGTGCTTATACTCTTGAGAGGATGAGACAGAAGAGGAAAAGAAGGGGGTGAATCAATACTGGATACTTGTGGAACATATGCCCCCCCTGGGGAGAGTTGATGCCACAATACCTTCATAATATCCTGCTTTTCGGGTACTGCACATTGCTGGTAATCTCGATGGCTGGGAAGCTTTTCTACAAACAAACTAGAGAAAGAGAAAAGATGTCCTTAGAGCTCTATAACAGAAAAAAGCTCAGTGATGGTTTCTAATATGATAACGGGGCTCCTTTTCAAAAAAGGACATGGTTAATAACATTATTTAACCTCTATTCTTTCCATCTGCCTTTCCATCAAAGGTTGACCTGAGTATGATTTTGGCATTACAAGGTAGTTAAGCTCAGCACACTAAGACCTGAGGTTTAAAAGGGTTAAGGTCAGGATTGTCCCTGAACAGACCACATCGCTTTGGTTTTTCTCAGGTCTTGGGCATTAAATCCCATTACGGTACCATTTTGCTTAGGTGAAGTGCTGGCAACACTGAGTATCAAAGAGTTCCCTGGTGGCTCAGTGGGTTAAGAATCTGGTCTTGTTGCTGCTGTGGCTCCAGTTACTAGTGTGGTGCAGGTTTGATCCTTGGCCCAGGGAACCCTCTGCCAGAAAACAACAACAACAGCAAAAACAAAAACAACAAAAAAAAAAACCCACTGAGGATCATGTGAAAATGTAGGAGTTTAGAAAGATGGATGTAATCACTTCTCACCACTGAAACAGACTCAAAGCACCACTGGCGAATCAGTAGTGCTGTGGTCTATATATTAAAAACTCTTAAAAGAAAACTTTAACTTAGAAAAATGTCAGCTGGAATCTCTAATGGATTAAGAGGTGCTAATTAAGAGTTCATTTTTTTTTCATCACCTCTTGAGGAACAAGGGCTAGTAAAAATGAAGAGAAATCCCTACATCATACTGGATGCATTTCTTCCAGGTAAAGCGAAGATATTGCTTCCACAAAGGCAATTTGTTTTGGCTTCTTTCCTTGTATCCTCAGCTTACAGAATAGTGTCTATCTCACAATAAATATTTGTTAAATGAATGACTAGCCTGTACATAGAGCACAATGGACTCTAAACATTTTGTTTTGATCAGCTAATCTGTTATACCTTATAATTACTGATGTTCTGTTGTTAACATATCACACAAAGACTCACCACCTCACCTGCAGAATACATGGGACAACTCATACTCCTCAAATGAGAAAGTTAAAGCTGAAAGAAACTACCTAAGGTGTAGTCAAAATTAAAGCTGAAAGAAACTACTAAGGCTTTTATAAGTAAAGTCAGAGACATTTGAGTTGGAGAGACCTCAGAGATTTTCACACATAAATCTTTCATTTACGTAGAGGAGGGACTAAACTCATATAGGACTGCTGAATTACAAAAGGGCATATCATTAGTGACAGAACAGAATTCACATAGTCCGATTACTCACCAACTCAGAGAATATAGTGGCCTTTTACCACACTTACCTGTGTGTACAAAACCCAGAAGAAGATGAAAAAAATATTATCCATCAGTAACTTAGTGTTCAGAAATTAAAATGGAAAATGTGTGCTGCCAATGACAATTGATAATGTCCAATTTCACTGATAAAGTCATTGATTAACTTTCTATAAATTTGATTGTTTCCAGGTAGGAATGAATGTTGCCAGTCATTCTTTAGATTTCCAAGTTCATTAACTTGAATAAAGTGCAGAGCCCAGTTTTCGTACCATAGTAACTGCTTTTAATTTCACCATGGCTGAATTGTGGAATGCAATGCTTAAAACAGTTGATCTTTTCAACTTCTCAAGTGTTGGCAGGTTAAGTACCCAGCAAAACTAATACAGTTAAATCACACATTTGTAATTTTCAACTAAGACAAGAATAAGGGGTTCAGCGCAGATGAAATAATTTTCGGTAACAGAAGCTCCTCCCAATTAGTAAGCTGTCAAAATGATAAGAAAAATCCAAATCCCCTTTCTATTAACTCAACCTACGTTTTTTTTGTTTTTTGTTTTTTTGCCTTTGGCATATGGAAATTCCCCTGCCAGGGGTCAAATCAGAGCTGCAGCTGTGGCCTATGCCACAGCCATGGCAACACCAGGTCCAAGCTCTATTTGGGGCCTACACCCGCATGGCAACGCTGGATTCTTGACCCACAGGGACCGAACCCACATCCTCATGGAGACTACAGTTGGGTGCTTAACCTGCTGAGCCACAATGGGAACTTCTACATACACTTCTTACACAGCTAAATAATTGCCTTAAAAAAAATACTAACTACAATGTAAAACCAACTTCTGTATTCTATCTTTGAATCGGTTCCTTCTCCAAGTTTCAATCTATCAAATCAAATTTTGTAAACGTTAATGGTATATTCAGGTGTTGTAGATGGACATACAACGTGGCTTCTTGGCTTCCCCTCTCACAAAGCTTGCGTTTCCGTGGAGGGAGAATGACAGGAAACAAGCAATTATATTTGTGAAGAGAGACAAGGGGACACACAGGTTACTCTGTCGGCCTCTTGAGGGGGCGTCTGATATACCTGGACCTCACCGCACCCCTGGGCTTCCAGCCCTAAGCCTCAGAGATGCCAGGAGGGACACCTTTGAGGACATTCCATGGTAACTTAAAAACCTGGACACTCCGTGCTTTCAGAAAGTGGAAATCTGGTCTGAATATGAAAACATGCCTGGCGTCCAAGCCGTCTCACCACCGTGCCGTGTAAATATATTTTTCCAATTTTTCCTCATTTCAAAGTCGTCCAAAATAAAATACTTACGTTATAAATTTATTATAAAGAACAAAGGCATTTTCCAAGTTTCCTTCTTCCAAATACACAGAGGCCATCCTCTCCATTTCTACTCCAGATCGAAAGTAGCGGCGCGGAGTGATGTCTTCGTTGATGCTGATATTACAGCCCAGCTTGCTGAGCGCGCGGACTCGCTCTTCCGGGCTGAGCGAAACGTCCGTGTGGTCAGGCATGGCAGCTAACTTTCTCTGCAGAGCAAAATTGGAAGCCCTGGTTATAATACGCGATGAACACGGCTGAAATTATAGGTGCATTTTTCGTCCTAAATACCTGACATCAATACCTACGGAACGTTTTTCCTAAGAGTTAACGATGCGATAAAAGCGAAGACTCTCTGCCTAAACAGGTGGTCTACAAGCCAAAAAGACACACATCTCCAGGGTAAACACATGCAATGTTATTGGACCTCTTGTAGGTTTTAGCTACAGCTATGTGGCAGTTCCCGCGTGTGCGAATGTTTTGGGAAATCTTAGGTGAAATAACATTGTCGCTTATATCCTCACAGTGGTAGCAGGACAGAGATGTATGCCTGCCAGGGTCCCCATCATGTCGTTACACTTGAAGGCTCTCAAAGAGATAGCTTGGATTCGAAGTTACAACAAAGATTCATTCCTATTTAGCATCCTTGCATCTTTACCAAGTGAATAAAACCCCACCAATAAGTCCTGAATAGGCCTTTCAAGCATATGGATGCTTCCCTTTTTTTCTTTTTTAACCAATAAAGACACTCTTGGAGTGCCACCTATAATAATTACACTGCTAATTGGTCCCCTGAGAAAATAATGATAACATTTTTTAAAAGCCCATGATTGCAATTAAAACATCTGTATTTTATTAATAAAAAATGGTATATAAATTTAGAAAAACACAGAACATACACACTCAGGATAATTAATTATTCGATAAAAAAGTGCTTCTGAAAGGTGAAAAGTTTTTCTGTTAAAGACCAGACAGCAGGTACGGCAGGTAGCCTAGTAGTTAGGGATCTGGCGGTGTCACTGATGAGGCTCGGGTTCCATCCCTGGCCTGACTCAGACAAAAAACAAACAAAAAAACCGTATAGCAAATATAATCTCCACCACAGCAGCTTAGTTCTGCTGGTGTGAAAGAAACCCTAAACAGTATGTTAATCAATGATCCTGGCTATTTCAAAAAAATCTTTATTTCCAAAAACAAGCCAGTGATGTGGCCCTCAGAGCAGAGTTTGCTGAGCCCTGCTTCAGACCAGTGCTTCTCAAAGTATGGTCCCTGCAGCAGCAGCAGCAACAACTGGAAATTTCATTAAAATGCCAATTCCTGATAGACCTCAGCTCAGATCTATAGACACAGAATCTCTGGAGGTGGGCTAAGAGTTTTAACTAGTGTTCCCTGAGGCACCTTTGCATCCAACAGTTTGAGAACCATGGCTGTGACCACCCTGCACTCCTTTGATGATCCAAGAATGGAGTTAAACCAGGCAGAATAAATTCAGCTTCCCAAGGACCCCTAAGTCACTCAAGGGCAGGTTGCAAGTCTGCCTAGAATGTGGGTGGAACATTTGAGTAAGGTCTGTAGAAAGTTAAAAAGAAAACCAGGTAGACTTTTTTTTTTTTGATGGCTGCATCCATGGTATATCAAAGTTCCCTCCCAGGACAGGGATTGAATCCAAGCCACAGCTGTGGTTTGTACCACTAGACTTTTTGACCTATTTCACCCGGCCGGGAATCAAATCTGCAGTTGGATTTTTTTAACCCACTGTGCCACAGTGGGAACTCCAAGTATACATAGCTTTTGTCTGGCTATGAAATGCTGACTGAGGGGGGAAGCATCAAGATGGTGGAGGAGTAAGACATCCATTCCCGGGGGTGGACTGGGAATCTGGGCTTAATAGATGTAAACTATTGCCTTTGGAATAGATAAGCAATGAGATCCTGCTGTACAGCACTGGGAACTATGTCTAGTCATTTACGACAGAGGATGATGGAGGATAATGTGAGAAAAAGAATGTATATATGTATGTGTGATTGGGCCACTTTGTTGTACAGTAGAAAATTGCCAGAACACTGTAAACTAGCTATAACGGAAAAAGTAAAAACCATTTAAAAAAAAGAAAGAAAGAAATGCTGACTGACCTTCAGAGGCAGAGTGGGGTGAATTAAATACGTGCAGTTTTTCCAATGCCATCTGTTCTTTGGTGGTAATTTTACAGCAGATAGAACCCCAGAGACCTGGAAGGATTCCTTCTTCTAAAGGTTTATTAGGGAGTTCCCTTCGTGGCTCCGTGGTTAACGAATCTGACCAAGAACCATGAGGTTGCCGGTTCGATCCCTGGCCTTGCTCAGTGGGTTAAGGATCCGGCGTTGCCGTGAGCTGTGGTGTAGGTTGCAGACGTGGCTCGGATCCTGCGTTGCTGTGGCTGTGGCGAAGGCCGGCAGCTACAGCTCCTGTTAGACCCCTAGCCTGGGAACCTCCATATGCCGCGGGTGCGGCTCTACATAAAGGCAAAAAGACAAAAAAAAAAAAAAAAAGTTTATTATAGAACCAGGGAGCCTTTAACGTGGTTCTCAAGGTCCCGTGAAGTCAGAAGCAGGCCATGACTCTTGTACCTTTTGGTCCTCTCTTGACTTGGCCTGGAGCAATGTGTCCTCCTTCCTGTGTCTTTTCTCCTAAGGGATCTCTCAGGGTGTGGGCTTCCTCACCCTGAAGGTCTCCAGCTACCCTTCTGTGACTGGGTGGGTAAGATGGTTTATTTTAGAGCAGAAGAGAAAAGAAGACTTAGCAGTGGCCCAAGTTCTCCAGGTCCAAGTTAAAAGGAATAAAGGGCATGCTTGATTCTGATCCTCTCTCGGCATCTTATTTTTTTTTTATTTTTACTTATTTATTTATTTTGTCTTTTTAGGGCCACACCCACGGCATGTGGAGGTTCCCAGGCTAGGGGATCTAATCTGAGCTGTGGCTGCTGGCCAGTGCCACAGCCATGGCAATGTGGGATCTGAGCCATTTCTGTGACCTACACCACAGCTCATGGCAACGCCGGATCCGCAACCCACTGAGCGAGGCCAGGGATCGAACCTGCGTCCTCATGGATACTAGTCAGGTTTGTTAATCACTGAGCCATGACAGGAACTCCATTGCCTGGCATCTTAAATCTATTTTCACTTGGTCCCACCAACATTCAGATTCTTCCTAAGTGATTTCATCTCAAATTAAGGCACACTCCCTTCTATCCAAATCCTGTTGTGCTGTTCCTTTAATTCTCCGAAAGACTTTCTAATTTTAGAGAAGCTGTTGGAAGCTTCCCCTCATCAAAGGCAGGAATCGGAGCGTGTGAACGCTTAGCCTAAGTCCTGAGTATACGCTGTCTTTTCCAACTGAGATGTTTCAGACACCATGGCAACACATCCACATCTCCCTGGTCTTACTCACCTGTGGAGCTGGATGCCACTAAATGAAAATATTGTTATTCAGCTATTGCATTTAGAGGGGATAAAGCATGAGGTCCTACTGTACAGGGAACTATGTCCAATCTCTTGGGGGCAAAACATGATGGAGGATAGGATGAAAAAAGAATGTATATATATATGAATGACTGGATCACTAGGCTGTACAGCAGAAATTGACACAGCACTGTAAATCAACTATGCTGTAATTAAAAAAATAAAATATTGTTATTCGACCACAGATAAATACTTCAATGACATCAGAAAATGACTGGGGAAAAAATCTATGGGAATTAGGACATTTTCTAAAGGGGACTCCCAGTCCTGTATGCACGAAAGTAACGTGTCCATTTTTTAGTAGTGTATAGTCTACACTGAGTTATAGTTATTCTTATACAAGTATTTTTGTCTGTTTATGAACTCCTTGAGGGGAAGAATCATTTTACATTCATCTCTGTCCTCTGAAATGGAGCATATTCCCCGCAACACAAATACTAATCAACACAAGCATACAATAAAGGAGGAAAAGAGAAAGGAAACAATGTTCTTATAATTGCATTATCTCCTTACTTGAAGATAATTAAGATTTATTTTCCCTTTAGGAATAATGCTACCTTTCCTAATCTGAAAATTAATTTCAGAGATAAACTGGGAAATAGCTTAAAGTCTTCATCAATCTATAGTGTTTCATTTGCATATGAGCATCTTAGATGTAAATAAAATTTCCGAGATGCAGAAAGTGTTCATTTTTGACACTGACATGTCCACTAAATTTTTAATTATTCCTACACAATGTTCTAGAAGAACACAAAAGGTACCCCATAAAGATAATTCCTTCCTCTGCAGAGGTGGAAATGGGGCAGTCTTTATTGCCCCACAGTGCCTTGACAACATGGGGTAAGAAAGTGAAACGTTCCTATAATTTTCTGCTTCTCAAACATACTCTCAAAGCAACTGAGCATCTGTGAAGGACTTTCTTGGCAGAGAGGGAACACCGAGTCATAACCTGCTTCAGAGCATGAATAAGGCCTTCTATTTCTTCACGTTCTGGTTCTAAGCTTTGCGTGTATAGAGTAGTCAGTACAGTGCTGCTCCCAGCACTACCTCTACAGGGTTCAGTGAGTGGGTTTGGGAGGGTTGTCAGGAGAAGGGGAATGGTAATGACAGCTTTCGTTTATCAAGCCCCAATGATACGCTGACACACTGAAAATATGATCTCCGTGGTATTCCCTTTGTGGCTCAGTGGGTTATGAACCCGACTAGCATCCATGAGGATGTTCGAGCCCTGGCCTCACTCAGTGGGTTATAGATCTGGCATTGCTGTGAGCTGCGGTGTAGCTCGCAGATGCAGCATGTTGCTGTGGCTGTGGTGCAGGCTGGCAGCTGCAGCTGGAATTTGCCCCCTAGCCTGGGGACTCCCACATGCCAAAGGTGTGGCCATAAAAAAGAAAAGAAAAGAAAAAGATCTTCAGAGGCTCCTGTTGTGGTTCAGTGGGTTAAGAACTTGATATAGCGTCTGTGAGGATGCAGGTTCAATCCCTGGCCTTGCTCAGTGGATTAAAGATCCAGTGTTGCAGTGTAGGTCAAAGATGCAACTTGAATCCTGTGTTGCCACAGCCATGGTATAAGCTGGCAGCAGCAGATCCGATTCAACCCCCAACCCTGGGAATTTCCACATGCTGTAGCTGTGACCATAAAAGGAAAAAAAATACATATGATCTCCAAAAGTCATAAGGTACGAAGTACAAAAACAGGGCCATGGAGATTATGTAATGTTCCTATACTCACACGCAGAGACTGATCTGGGACACAGAACAATCCCATGGGAAACCAAGGCCCCTGTTATTTCTTCCTCAGCACTTTATTTCTTCTAAGATGTAGCTCAAGAAGGTGTGGACCATGTTGACTGTGAGGGAAAATGACAAGAGTTTCAAGTATTCACACATTTACACAAGGGTCCCAAAACAACACGGAGGTGTTAAATATGAAATGTTTTCCTTGGTCATCACCATACAAGGTAAGCCTCCAAGTTTGATCTGTGAGCAATCAGAGGCACAAAGGAGTTGAAGCAGCTGCTACAATGTCCTCTCTAAAATTCTCCTCTCTGGTGTTGAGCTAAAAGACTACACTCCTGGAATCCAACCAGATGAAGTGTGATTAAAATTTCACACTTTTATGGAAAAACAGAATTAATTCTTTTTAATGCTCACAGAGCTGCTTTTATTAGTCACTTCCTCAAAGGAGTGGACCACACAGATGGATGGAAACGGCAAGTGCTACCCTTCTTGAAATAACTGACTCATTTCACATTCGCTGTGTTTCTGTTCTTCATTTTGGGTTTTCAGACCATATGTAAAATATCAGTTGGTGCCACCTACCAGAGAATTCACAGTTAACGGCTGATCCATGTTGCTCTGTCCACAAAATGAAGGTGTTTACTGTTTCTTCTCAATCACTTCATCTGTTTCAAAGACAGAAAGCAGAGCGAGGGTTATTTCTTGAGAACTCAAATCTCAAATCCCAAACGCCAGGGTTAATTCTGTCTCAGAAAAAATATGAACAAATGGAAATGATTTATATAATCTGAGACTACTGGAATTCTCTTCCTGACATTATGAAACTGCAGGTGGTTGTGAGGTTTCCTGAAGCAGACTTTTCAAACCGGAGGTCTGAAGAGAATGAATTATCCCCCAGGACCCAGTATGAATCTGCTGGGTGCTCTTATTTCGAATGCTATGCAAAGTTACAAAGTGGGTTTGCTTGCTTCAAAAGGAGAAAGAAAATCATTGTGATTGAAAGCCTGGACCCTTAGACCCGGAGTCCATCTGGGCTCAAACTAAGTCTTACTGACTGTGATTGGTGGAATTCCAAGATGGCCCGGTGAGTCCTGCCTGTTAGTAATCCACAGGTTTATGCAATCCCCTCCCCTTGAGTGTAGACAACACCTGTGTCTGGCTTCTGCTCTCAGCAGAACATAGCAAAGGTGATGGGATATTATTCCCATGTTTGTGTTCTTTCATGTGGCAAACATGAAGAGATTCTGCAGGTATGTTAAGGCCCCGGACCATGGGTGGGAGATCTTTCAAAGAAGGAGACACTCTCTGCTGACCTTGAAGACTCAGCTGTCATGAGTTCATGAGTTCCACAGCTGCAGGGAGATGAAATCTGCCAAGAATGACATGCGTTTGGAAGAGGACCCCAAGCCTCAGATCACCCTGGCTGACACCTCCGTTGCTGCCTTGAGAGACCCCAGCAGTAGGCCTAGTTATGCTGTGCCTAAACTCCTGGCCCACAAAAGTGTGAGATACTAAACACGTGTGGTCCTAACACATGAAGCTCAGGGTGAGTTGTGATGCAGCAATAGAAAACAAATACTCTAGCTATGTGACCGCAAGTAAATATATAGCCTTTCTGTGCATCTGAAAAGGGGGTGGGGGGACAACAGTACCTATGTCATGTGATTGTGATAAGGCATGAAATGACTTAGCCTATACAGTGCTAAGAATAGTTCTCAGCACATAGTCAATATCACATCAATGTCAGCTATTATTAGAACCTTGATTTTGCAGTTGAGGAAACTAAGGCTTGGAGATGTTAAGTGCATATACCCAAGTTCAAATAATCACTCAATAAATGTCAGTCTCCTTCCTTTTTATGCTAGTGTAGGTCAAGCTCTGCATTATCACTTCCCACTTCTAAATTTATTTTAGCTTTTACACTCCACTGATCACTTAAGCGAAGCTGGACACATCTCTTCCCTCAGTTCCTTATTGATGAAACGAGGGAGTTAAACTACACTCTTTCAAATTATAGCATTCTGTGAGTCGAGAAATCTCAGGAGTAGATTATTTAATCCTTCTGTGCTGTTTTCTGGCCTGAATCCATGGCTGAAAAACTTTTCAAGGAAAGTCACTTAGGGTATTCTAGTCTGTCCCCTTTGTCCTCCCCAGTGGTTCCTTGGTAAATATCAAGCTCTATGCTTGCAGGCTGCAGAAATGCCCAAGAAAGAAGTGACTTGCAGAGAGCCCTAGTCACAGTGTAGTTTAAAAACCCAAATTAATCCCAGAACCACTGAATATAGGCAATCCCATTTGGGAAATGACCACTTCTCAGTGAGGATAAACCAGACAGAAAAAAAAAAAAGACATTAAGAGAGTTAAAGAGACAGAACAAAGAGGCTCGTGGAGAATCTGAGGCTGGGTAGGGAGAGAAGAAGACAGGGAAATACTAGTTAATCATTGCTTAGGGTCTCCTAAAAGGTGAGAATTAATTCTTTTAGAGGTTACTAGGATTCTTAAACAGAGGACAAATAATTTAAAAGGTTGGAAAGGTTAGAACAAGTTCTAAAATCATGTAAACTCGAGACTTATTTAAAGTGGAGGTTCTGGAGTTCCTGCTGTGGTGCAACGGGATCCATGGCATCTCTGCAGGGCCAGGACGCAGGTCTGATCCTGGCCCGGCACAGTGGGTTACAGGAATCAGCACTGCCACAGCTGCAGTGTAGGCTGTAACTATGGCACGGATCTGATCCCTGACCCAAGAACTCTGTATGCCTCAGAGTGGTCAAAAAAATAAAGTAAAATAAAATAAAATTCAGATTTCTGGAACTCAAAAGGAAGGTGGATCCATTAGTTTTAAGTGTACAAACAGGCACTGATTGCTAGGAGGCAGTCCAGGCGATTTTGATACATAAGGTTTCTTAACAATGCTTTGAAAGACACTGCATCTGAGAATGTATCAAGCAGGATTCTTTGCTTCCAGCAAAGGCAGTGAATCCAAAGAATGATAATGGGAAGATCGCAAACTTTCAAGAAAAGTGGAGGAATTCGGCTTGGAGGCTATATACCAAGAACATCACCCAGAATCTCACAGCACCACTGGTCTGCTGCTTAACCCTAACGGGTAGGAGAGCCTGCACCTTCCACCGTCAACACCAGATGCTGCCCTGGAACCATCTGCCACACAGTTTTTGACGTCACTAGTTTCTAGTTCGAAACACCATATGGAGGGAGATGCCTGACTGGCAGAGCCTAGGTCACGTGCCTGTTCCTAGGCTGCAAAGGTGTTTTTTTAGTGCTCTTATGCAAATATCTAGCACTTTAGACTTCCATGGGAAGCAGAATGGGATGTGCCAAGTGAGGAAAGGTAGATTGATGGCTGGGTGGCCAAAAACAATTATAAATGTGCACAAAAATTAAACTTCTCTCTAACGCGCTTCTAAGTGTATAAAATATTAAATTCAATTGATCTCAAACATCAGAATTCATTAAATTGCTATAGATGAAAGCCAATAGTTAAACCTCTCTTTAACCCTATCAACTTCTCTCAATCTAAGATGAAAGAAGTTTATAGATTGGTCAGTTGACTTACTTTTTGGGACCATTAACTACTCAATGGCAGTGGCCCTATCTTAATTTCTATATTTTTAATCCCCAGTCCTAGCAGTTATCAATATAAACAATTACCAATGCCAGCATAAACAGGTTATGTTCTCAAGGCCTGTAGCTGTCAAAGTATGATACGAAGTCCCCAAGATCCTTTTAAGGCGTCTGCAAGGTCAATATTATTTTCATAATATTACTAAAACATTATTTACTTTCTTTTTTTACTGTCTATCTCTCACATTGTATATGGGAGATTTACAAAGAGTACAATTTTTTTTCCAATTATTTAATGAATTTTATTACAATTATAGGTGTACAAAAATCATCACAGCTCAATTTTATAGCATTCCCATCCAAACCCTCAGTGCATCCCTCTACCCCTCAACTTGTCTCATTTGGAAACCACAGGTTTTTCCAAAGTCTGTGAGTCATTATCTGTTCTGCAAAGAAGTTCATTGTGTCCTTTTATTAGTTTCCACGTGTAAGTGGTAGCATTTGATGTTGGTGTCTAATTGTCTGACTGGTTTCACTTGGCATGATAATTTCTGGGTCCATCCATGTTGCTACAAATGATGTTATTTCGTTTCTTTTAATGGCTGAGTAATATTCCATTGTGTATATGTACCAGATCTTCCCTATCCACTCCTCTGCTGATGGGCATTTAGGTTGTTTCCATGACTTGGCTATTGTACAGAGTGCTGCAATGAACATTGGAGTACATGTGTCTTTTCGAGTCATGGTTTCCAGAGAGTACAAATTAATGGACATACTCACTCACATATTCTTGAAAATGTTTGTTTTCGTGTTTAATATGTTAAATATAGTAGACCCACATAAAGAAGCTTTGCAGTGTCCTTAGTCATTTTGACGAGTGCAAAGGGGCCTTGAGATGAAAACATTTGAAAACTCACTGCTCTAGCAAGTATGCATAGATCAACTATGCAAACAAACAAAAAAAAAAAACCTCACCATGCGCTTCAAACTAACCAGAAATATAGTGGGCCATAAGAATCTAAGTGAAGAAAATAATGTCAAATATGAACTTCCATTTGTACTATTGAGGTATTACTAAAATAATTAGAAAAATGGGGGTACAGTAGGACACACCTTACTTCACAGAACCCAAGACCCACAAGAGTAAGTGCAGAGGACTGCTGTATAATCTGCAATACCATTCTCTTTTTCTAATATAAAAATAAGGCAAAACCTACATTTTCCAGCCTTTGTTGGAGTTAGGCCACGTCACCAAGTTCTGGCCAATGAAGTATGAGAACAAGTACTGTGATCAAAGTCTGGATGCCACCCTTTAAAGGACAAGTGATGGCCTTCTCCACCCATCTTTCCCTTCCCTTCCTGCGGGCTGGAATGCTGATGAGCAGGGGAGCCATCTTTGGGTCATGAGGATGAGCCTTGGCAAAGCGAGAAAAGAAAGGGAACACTCTATAGTTTGCTTACGCTCAGACCATTATAATAGAGGTACGTTTCTAACTTATCTAATACTTTGTTTAGGCAGCTGGACCTATATCCTGACAAGTGCAATAATTTTAACCTAAAAAGGATGGCTCAGTGTAGCCCAGAGGAGATTACTGCCAGTGCTGCTAAGAACAGGCATCCTCCATCACCTTCCCACAGCCCCAGCCTCCGCACCCCACCTGTCCTGCCTCCACACCTTTGCCCCAGGTACCAGAAGCTGCAGAAATACACTCCTTCCTTCTCCCCTCCACACAGTGCCCCTGAACCCTGCTCAGCCTCTGAGATCCACTTCTCCATTTAGAAGTTTCAGACTTCTTCCGAATTGGTACCACATTATCCCTCAGACTAGCAGATATTATAAGCTACAGCCCCCAAAGCAGTATTTGGTTGTGATAAATGTTTAATTTGGTTGTTACAGTAAACTTCAAATTTGTAAGTTTTATCAACATTTAGAAATAGATCTCATATAAAAATTCAGATTTCAGTTTCTCTTAAAAAAAAAAAGGAAACATGGAAGTTCCTCTTGTGGCTCAGTGGGTTAAGGACCCTCATCGTCTCTGTGAGGGTGTGGGTTCGATCCTTAGCCTCACTAAGTTACCACAAGCTGCGGCATAGGTCACAGATGTGGCCTGAACTCCATGTTGCTGTGGCTGTGGAATAGGCCTCAGTTGTAGCTGCAATTTGACCCCTAGCCCGGGAACTTCCATACGCTGCAGATGTGGCTGTTAAAAAAAGAAAGAAAGAAAGAAAGAAAAACAAATGAGAAGTTCTGGCACCATGGAGCCCAGTAGCTAGAATACTTATTTGTTATTGTTTGTCTTTTATCCTAAGTTTAGAACAGTGCATGCTACATAATTAGGACTCAATAGAGATTTGCTGAATGAATGAGGAAGCAATTCCCTTTCTCCCGATCACATTCCCAGGCATATACCAGAAGCTGTAGATCTGTGCTAAAACATATCTCCCAAAAGCAATAACCAGCATTCAAGAACTTATAGGTAGGTCATTTAATTGCTTAATACAGGTCTATTCATTAATTCAATCATGTATTTATTCAACAAACATGAATTTAACACCTAAGATGCGCCAGGTATTGTTCTAGGTAAGTGGGGGTCGTCAACCAACCAAACTGGCAAAGCCTTCTGCCCTTGTGGCACTAACATCACAGATAATAAACCTTTAAAGTAAATAAGGTGTGTAGTACGTTAGGAGGTAATACGCGTTATGGAAAAAAGGAAAAGAGCAAAGTAAGGAAACCAGGCCTGAGGTGGAGAAGGGTTACCTTACGAAATGGATAAGTATCATTTTGAAATGGAAATGAAGCAAGGGCTTGAAGGAGGTGAAGGTCAGGAAAGTAGCTAGTGCAGAGGCCCTAAAGTCGAAATGCATCGACTGGTGCGATGGAGAAGAAGCAGGAGAAGGTGGGTGGGAGAGGAGAATGGTCACAATAAAACCAGAGTGGTGAGGCCAGTTAAGGAGGACAGAAGTCTTCCACAGGAACATAAGATCATCACGTGGACTTCCACTTCTACTTGGAGTGAAATGGGGAGCTATTTAGGGCGATGAGGAAATGAGCGACATAAATAGCATGAAAATTTAAAAAGTGACCTTTGCGTGTGCCGTTGAAAACGGACTATGGGAAGCAAGGGAGGAGGTGGGAGTTGAGTGGGGAGCGGTGATGGTGGCTTGAGGGGTACAGAGAGGTGGCAACGGCAGCGGATCGGGCAAACACGATGTTCAATATTTCCTCCATTTCCAACAGGGGGAAAAGGTGAATTAAGTGCCATAATTATAAACAAATGGTATTTAAAGAAGGAAGTAGTCCATGTAACATTAATGCACAGGAAAGCTGGCATGACGTTAGCAGTGCCATCGTCTCAAACTCCTCACACTATTGTGGGAAGACAGGTTGAAGACGACTCCAAGTGCTAAGGAGAAGATAAACGCTACAATTTAACGGATCAGAAATGCATTGAAACAAGACCCCCCAGAGAATGCCAAGGGCACGTGGGAAATACTCAACTTCTTGCAGGATTAAAGGGAATGCATATATGTGTGTGCCTGGGTTACTTTGCTGTACAGCAGCGACTGGCACCGCACTGTAAATCAACTATACTTTCATAAAAAAATAAATAAAACCAAACGATTAAATACATTGAAAATATAAATCCCCTTTTCAAAGTGGAGGCTCCAGGAGCACACAGGACAAAGGCAGCCTTAGGTGTCAGCTGGGGGTGTGAGTTTTGGCTTCACGATCTACTTGCTGGTCAGCCTCACTGGACCCTCCCAGGCTCACTTCCCTCCTTCACAACTGAGTGCATCCAAAACACTCATTGGGAATGCCTGCTTTGATCTCATCCCACTCCCTGTCCTCCACAAACCCCCGGCCCCAGGGCCCACATTCCTGCAACTTGATAACATCTGAGCTATAATAGCCTTGCATGCCTTTAAGCCGCAATAAACCTCTCAAGAGAATTTTTTGCTTTAGAGCTCCTGCTTTCTTGCCATTATACCCTTTTCCTCACTGTAGATTCCACTTTTTTTTCCTCTTTAAACTGACCTTTTAGAGAGGAGCAGGGAGGGTGTCCGCGTTCTGCTACTGCTCGCACACAAAGCTGGGGGAAGAAGAGGCATCAAAACGACATCCACCGTGACCCCCACGGAGGCCAACCCCCGTCCCCGCGGAGCAGCTAACAAGCAGCTTCTAGAACCAACTGAGCAATTCCGCACTATGCCCAGAGGGGGTGAGGGAAAAATCCAGTCTCATCCAAGAATGGCCTGGGAGGGCGCAGAACGCTCTCCAGACTGACCGTTTTCAGCTCTGCGTTTTAAACAGTTCACTCTCTCGGTGCCCTCACTGGGTCTCGGCCTGACAGCAGGATCCTTCTGGGTGCTGGGTCCGACTCAGAGGACTCCATGTCTCAACTGTCCCCAAGGACCTGTGCAGGCAGGGCCATGGTTCTTCCCTTTCCAACCAGCAGCAAGTCACACCAAGAACAAAAGAGGAAAATATCCAACCTAACACAGTGTTTCTTCTGGGACCATTTTAGCCTTAACTTTAATTCCCCTTAATGTTCCTTTGCTTTCCTTTTTTATTTTTAAACTTTTTTGTGTGTCTAAGCTCAGAATCCTGGTTTACTTGCATACACACTGCCAGATTTTCTAGAGCACAGGGAGGAGACTAACCAGGCAGTGAACAGACCAGGCACATGGAGAAGGGCCGGTGAGACCACTGCCCAAATGTGCCATTTTTTTTGCAGGCACTCCTTTCAGGCGGAGTGCTGCAGGCAACTGGATAAGCAGGTGCAGATTGCGGCAGGTGAGAGAGGCTGGAACACCTCTCGTCACCTCCTGGGGTTTCCTTTTAAAATAATTGGCTAAACCGTTTCTCTCCCCGACTGGGTTAGAGGTCATATTTTCCAGGAAGAACATGGTGCAATATACTTAGTTGGAGGTAAATGAAGGAAATGATCATAACCTAGACTGTGGGCTGCAGTGACCTAATCTGATTTAGATGAAAGGAGGTAAAGGGTCACTCCCATGCCTTAAATGACAGAGGCAGAAAGAAGGATCTCCTGAGTCACATTCTTGCAGATTGGGACCTACTTTAGGGGAAAAAAAAAATGACTTAAGCCCAACCTTGCTGTTCATTTGGAAAGATTCAGATATTAAAAACAAAGATTATTTTTATACTAAAAGATTATTTTTATATAATATCTATAAATCAGAAATATGCTATGACCCAAATAATATTTTATTGGTAATAAAATAGTGTTGAGGTAAATATGAAACTTGATCTGAATGTTAGAAATAGCTTTCATTGCCTTTTCTGAAGTACTCGTAAGTACTACATGTGAGTACCTGCTAGGTATCAGATGTTTGTCACTTATCCCTGGAGGGGGAAAGTTAAACATACCTCGGCAGTGCGGTTCAGTTTAGATCAATCAGCAAGAATGCAGTTGCTCTAGGAAACGCTATTAAATAAATAACCACACACAATGTATGTTTTAAATTACTTTGAGGTTAAGTCCAGGTTACCCTCAGGGCAACCAAGGCGCACTTTGGACCATAAAAGAATTATTTTCCACAACGTAGTACAATTTTTATCCTGACATATGATGAAGCGGTTAGGTAACTTTATCATCAGTAGCTCAAGCTTTGGGGCCCTATGGACCTGTAGGAGGAGCCAGCTGAAGTTGGCAGTGCTTTGGCATCTATTTAACCTTTTGGTGCACTCTGTCTACATTTATTAAATAGGAAGAAACAACACCCTTCCAGGAGAACTCAATGGAAGCATATATGAGGTTAAAAAAAAAAAAAAACCACCAAAAAATTACATTGCAGTTCCTGGGATGCAGTAGAAAACTCAAAGAAAATCAGACCCTTTTCATGTCAAATAGATAAGTAAGGTTATATAGACTTTTGTTATAACTATCAGAGATGACTAATGCTTAACTACTTGCTTCATTTTATATATATATATATATATATGTAGTTTTTTTTGTCTTTTTGCCTTATCTAGGGCCGCACCCGCAGCATATGGAGGGGTCTAACAGGAGCTGTAGCCGCCGGCCTATGCCAGAGACACAGCAACCCCAGATCCGAGCCACGTCTGCGACCTACACCACAACTCACGGCAACGTCGGATTGTTAACCCACTGAGCAAGGCCAGGGATCGAACCCGCAACCTCATGGTTCCTAGACAGATTCGTTAACTGCTGCGCCACAACGGGAACTCCTCATTACAGTTTTTGACAAGCACTGTTAGTTGTCTATCCAACAGCTGCCCACTCCCTCCACCACCACTGCTTCCTGCCAGCAGGGCCCAATCTCATTAAAGATACTCACTTTTCCAGGGTCCCTGGCACTCAGGACATGACTAGTTGGCAAATGACCAAATCTTGGACAATGAGACTAGGAGGGAAAAAATTTGTTGGGAGGACTCTGAGAGACTTTCATCTCTAATACAAAGAGACATCTGCAAAACACACGCCTTTTCATCGGCTGGACATGTGTCTTCATCTAAGACTTGACATGTGGGAGTCACCTTACCACCCAGACAGGTCAAGACTATGACGCGACTGGTGTGCAGAGGATGGCAGAGGATGAGGGCAGAAGGAGCCTGGCTCGCTGCAGACACTGCTAAGCTGCTGAGTTTATCCTGAAATTATTCTCCTCTCAATTTAAATTTATTTGTAAAACTAAAGTTTAATTGGACAGGGATCTGAAGGGATCCCCTGTGAGTAAGCTATATGCTATTTACAGTGACTATGCTACATGACTTCTGATTTAGCTGCTCAAAGTCCATTTTTCTTTCTTTCTTTGCCTCCACTGTCTTCTAGACAAGAGCAAGCTGAGTTTTGGGCAGAGGGGGTAGGACTATGTATATCACCTTTAATTCAGCAAAAGAGCTATCATAATAATAATAGGTACCACTAACTGAAAGCTTTCCTTCCCTTGGTTAACCGAAATAATGCACTAACACATGTGCTCTTGGCCCTCACAACAGCCTCTCAATTAGGAGGCAGTTCAGTCTAAAGATTGGATAGGGTCAGGACACGTGGTTTCAAATTCTGACTCTAACCGCTAACTGCAGAATCACAGCTACCCAAACTGCCAAGTGGAGTTGATAACAGTAACTAAGAAAAGAGCTGTTGAGAACAAAAAAGAAGACAATGGCTGTGAAGCAGGGCATGCTGCTTGTTGTCAGGAAGCACTCAACGAATGATAACAACCATAATCTCTATTTCACAGAGGAGGAAACTAGAGCCTAGACTAGGTAAGCATCTTAAGCAAATGGTGGAGCTGGGACTGAAAACTAGGTGCATGAGATTCCAGAGTTCATACTCTTAGTCACACAGCGATACCAGCAATTAATATTTAATAGTGAAATCAGGGGAAAGTCAAATTCTTGGGCTTTGAGTGATAGACTTTATTGCAGAAATGAGACTTCAGTTCTTCTTCCTGCCAGAGAAATAAAAAGGTATCCATTCCCTCTGCTTGTTTCCTAGGTAGAATGATTCAACATTTGTGGCTGACCACCTGGAGTATGTAGTTAGGAAATTCAAAGGCAAGAGTTCCCGCTGTGGTGCAGTGGGTTAAGGATTCAGCATTGCCACAGCTGTGGCACAGGTCACAGCTATAGTTTGGATTTGATCCCTGGCTTGAGAACTTCCATATGCCATGGGTGTAGCCTGAAAAAAAAAATTCAAATGCATCATTTTTCTACCAAGACACAGTTCAATTCAAAATATTGACTGGTTTTTAATACAAACTCTGTATTGTGGTATTCAAATTACTTGGCCATAAAAAAGAATGAATTCTTGTCTTTGCAACAGGATGAATGGACCTAGAGATCATACTGAGTTAAGTAAGCCAGAGAAAGACAAATGTTATATGATATCACATATGTGGAATTTAAAAGTTAATAGGAATGAACTTATTTACAAAACAGAAATAGACTCACAGACATAGAAAACAAAGTTACAGTTGCCAAAAGGGAAAGAGGGGGAGGGATAAATTAGGAGTATGGGATTAAAAAATACACACTACTACACATATAACAGATAAACAATAAGGATTTACTGTGGAAATTCCCGTGTGGCACACTGCAGAAAAGAATCTGACTACTATCCATAAGAATGGGGGTTCAATCCCTGGCATTGCCGTGAGCTATGGTGTAGGTCGCAGATGTGGCTTGGATCCCACGTTACTGTGGCTATGGCGTAGGCTGTAAGCTCTAGCTCCAATTCGATCCCTAGCATGGGACCTTCCATATGCCGAGGGAGCGGCCCTAAAAAAAAAACCAAACAAACAAAAAAAAACAGAATTTACTGTATAGGACAGGGGACAACATTCAATGTCTTATAATAACCAATAATAGAAAATAATTGTAAAAAATATGTATAACTGAATCACCATGCTGTACACCTAAAACTAACACGATATTTTAAGTCAACTATACTTCAATAGCAAAATAAAATAAAATGTGATATTCAAAAGGCATTTCAAGTGCTCAAAAATGTTCTAATTTAGGATTCTGTTGGATTTTTTTAAATGACATGATTCATTTAATATCTTCATAAAACAATTAAATATTCATAAAACATTCATAAGATGAAATTAAAGTACTGAGGAGAAATTCATACGTGCATGTGTACACAATTAATTTGTCACCATAAATCCATAAGAGCTTAATTGCATTAAGTGTGGAAATACTAAAATATTTTGGAAATCATGCATTCTAGATGTAAGCCACCCGTAAGACACTAAACTCTAATATACACTTTAACATACTTTCTTTTTATTGCAATTTGCTCTTAAGAAAATACCATACAGAAGTTATCTAATTCAAGGAAGCATAATGAGTCAGACCTAATTTTTTTTAAATAACATCATTTTCTTGCTTGACAGTTGCCTGAAGCTCAGAGATAAGGTCAGTGCTTGGCCATGATTAATCAATTTTATTTAATTTTCACAAATTTCCTAAAGGTAGTACTTGAGCAAGATGAATTTAGTCCAGCCCTACTTTCAAAAGCAAAAGCTATCTTTTTTATTCTTTTTAGGGCTGCACCTGCAGCATATGGAAGTTCCCAGGCTAGGGGGCGAATTGGAGCTACAGCTGCAGGCCTAACACCACAGCAACGCTGGATCCAAGCTGAGTCTGTGACCTACACACCACAGCTCACGGCAACACCGGATCCTTAACCCCACTATTCGAGGCTAGGGATCGAAACCGCAACCTCATTGTTCCTAGTCGGATTCATTTCCACTGTGCCAAGACGGGGACTCCAACAAAAGCTGTCCTTGAACCTCTCTCATCCATTGCTTCTCCAGTGTTCTTCAACTGCAGGAATCTCACTGTTCAACCCATTTCAGTGGACAGCAGCAGTCACGAGACATTGCACTAGACAATCTCTTCAATACAGTGGACAAAATCAAAACAGGCTGTAGACCTCCATAACTTTCCCCAGCAGGTTACTTTTAAATGCTCAAAGAGCCCCCTAGACTGGCAAAATCCGCAGGTGGTTGTCCACTGTTCCTCCTTGCTCACCACACTCACTTCCTTCCTATTTTCCTTACTTGCAGCTGACACTGGCATACCTCTACTCTGAAGTAAAGATTAGATTCTGAGTGTGGTTCTCAAGTCACCTGCACCCTAATTACTTGGTGGAGGAGGAGGGTGGTTGCTAGCAAGAAACAGATTTCTATGCCCCATCGAGTCAGAATTTCTGGGAAAGGTGCCCCACGAATCTCTATTTTTATCAAGCAGCCCAGGAGATCTTTATGCACTTTGAAACCTGAGACTCACTGCATCATATAAAACTATTCTAAGACAGTTACAAACAACCCCCTAAATGCCTGGCTTTGGTCAGCTGAATAGTCCCCACTTTAGAACAAAATGCCTGCTTCCTTCTAAATGAAGTAGAGGTATTTCCTTTTTCCTCCCATTTCCTTCACTTTGCATCTTAACTATTAATTTTCTGTCTTTTAGCAAAATTTTATTCCATGGGACATATTTCTTTCAAGGCTTCAGTTGAGGCCTAATCTTAGCACTGTGTCTTCACTCCATGCACTTTCACCAGGACATCCAACTGTGATTTCTCACCCAGGAATTCCAAGGCTAAATACATCTTTTCCCCAAGTATCAGCTGCAAGTAAATTCATTCATTCATTTACTATTCAGTATTATTTACGAAACTCCTACCTTGTGCTAGTGAGCAAGAGACAGACAATTTTAAGCTTATGAAACTTACATTTGACTAGAGGCAGAAGGGTGAGCAGAGATGGTACAAAGACACGAAACGATTAACTGCACAAGTATGTCATTAAAATTGCAGTAACTGCTACAAAGATGAAACACAACAGAGAAAGTTAAGCATCATCTCTTTTTTTGGCAAAAATACCTGAGAAGTGATGGTGTGTCCTCCTTGGCGCAACCAGAGATAGGGATCCACCCTGTTATCTGTGTTGTTGACTTTGATCTCTTGTTTAAGTTATGTCTGTCAGGTTTCTCCCCTGTAAAGGTACTATTTTTCCTTTTGTAATTACAAAGTATCTATAGGGCGTTACTTTGAGAATATGCAAATACACTTTTACCCACTCATTTTAGCAGCCAAAGATGATTCTTTCCTGAAGAAATTATTACTGTGGTTTGAAAATGGTGGATTTTCTATATCTATCCTTCTTGCTCTATTTATTCATTTAGTTGGAGTTTGGAGTTGAAGGCTGTTTAATTTTTGTACTAAATTAAAAAAGTATTAGGCTGTCAAATATATTTTATGATATCCGAGTTTCTCATCATTCTTTAAAGGGTCTTCAAACTCACTGGTGATAAAAAAAACTTTTAAAAAATATGACTATAAATATTTTCTCTTCACTAATTTTATGGTTACTTATTTTTGGATAAATACCTTTGATCTGTGTGGAATTCATTTTTACATAAGGAGTATGACAAGGATACAGTTTCTTTTTACCACTAGGCAAAATGGCCCTGAGTCTCTTCAATTTGCTTAGCTTCTTGTTGAATTCTCAACTCTGTCCAATAAGGTGACCTGCTGAAACTAGGCACTTAGTACATACTTATTAAATTGAAATAGGTTCTGTTAATTACATCTCAATAAAATTAAAAAAAAAGTGTGGTAGTGATGGATAAACTTACACAGAGAAGTGGTATTGGTCATTCAGAGAGGAGGCAAGCATGCAGCTGTGTTTGAGGTACCCTAAGACTAGACTGAGAGTGGTAAAAAGAATGTGGGAGGATGAACAGCACCTTTCAGGTGCTGAGATAGTTTATGCAAATGGACCCCACCCTCATATTTCACCCTTCTACTTCCCCTGGATCTTTCCAGTGTTAGTTTTAAGCATCTCTTTCTCAGGCAGATATTTTTGACACTTCCAGACTAAGTCACACTCAATCATATACTCATGAAGAAATATCAGATAAACCTCAAATTGAGGGGTTTTCTACAGAACATCCGGACAGTGTCCTTAAGAAGTGTCAAGATGATGAAAGACAGAGAAAGACTGAGGGGCTGTTTCAGATTTTAAAGGACTAAAAGACATGACAAATAAATGCAATGTGTGATCCTAGATGGGGTCTTGGACCAGAAGAAAGGCACTGGTGAAATATGAATAAGATCTGTAGATTATACAATACAGTATTATAACCATGTCAATTTCCTGACCCTGATAGTGGAGGAAAAGGGCAAAAGCTATGCAAAAAAAAAATTCTATCTATTATTTTTACACTTTTTGAAATCCTGAAATTATTTTTAAAATGTTGAGTTAGTACCTTAACAATCCCTTCAACAAGTAAAAACAACAAAAGGAAAGAAGTTTGCATCATATGCAACAGATATATATTGATTCTGTCTAAACTATACAGCGCATTTGCAGAACAGTAAGAAAACAATGCAAAGTTGAATAAAGATGGGCAGATGGAATGAACAAGTCATGAGAGAAATATAAATGACCAAGCAACACATGAAAATGTTAATTCGCTAGTAATTAAGAAACCATGCATTTGAACTGATATTTTTATTTATTTGATTGATAAAACTTACATGATTGATTATACTCAATAATGATGAAGACTGGAAAAAATGGCAATTTTTAAAAATAATATGCATTCCTGTTGACCCAGCAATTCTAAGACTTCACCATAGACTGTCCTGCCCAAATAATACACTAATACACACACATGGACATACATATACACACACCACTGCAGCATGGCTTAAAAATATTAAAATTTTGGAAATTAAAATACATAGCCGTCAAATGAAGAGTTGTTTGAAATAAAGACTCTCCACAGTAGATGAAGCCATTAGAAAAGACTTACATATGTATCTATATGTAACCAGGAAACCATCGTAGTTGCAGTGGAAAAAAAAAAAAAAGCAAATTGTAAAGTAACATATAAAGTGTAACTCCCTCTTTTTATTACTAATACATATGTATTTAATGTATGTTGACATTTGCAAGAAAGATGTCTGAACAACACACACTAGATTTTTGTCAGCTATTCTCTCAAAGATAGAACCATGGAGGCATTCATATTTAATTCATTCATTTCTGTACAATTCTTTACAAGCGTGTATCATTTCATAAGCAGACAAATTATACTTTTTTTAACCTATAAATTGTGAGTAGGTAGCTCCAGATTTGAAGCCTAGCCCTTCCAGTTTCCAGATGTGTGAAAAAAAAATTGGGGGAGGCTTTTTAGGGCCGCGCCCGAGGCATATGGAAGCTCCCAGGCTAGGGATCGAATCAGAGCTATGGCTGCCAGCCTATGCCACAGCCAAAGCAACGCCAGATCCGAGCCACATCTGTGACCTACACTACAGGTCACAGCAATGCCAGATCCTTAACCCACTGAGTGAACCCAGGGATTGAACCCTCATCCTCCTGGATGAGCCGTAAGGGGAACTCCAGATATGTGAATTTTGATCCATTACTCCCTGAGTCTATTTCCTTGGTCTAAAGCGAGAATAATTGTGACTCCTTCCCTCACAATGTTACAAAGTGGTGATGGTTGAAATAACTGCTCACAGGCTTTCTAAACCCCCTCTGTCTGGCCTGGTAGCTGAGCTGGGTGGCCTTGCTATTACACACCATAACAAGCAGCTGCTGGAGAGAGCAATTTCCTGACTACAGACCTGCAGGAACACAACACAGAATTCTGCTGCAGGAAACATTGAGTCAGCCCTACCAAATTCAAGACCCCAAGTGCTCACTCTGCTACCTTCTGCCTTTCCTTAATCTTCTGCTCTGGTACCAGGTATCGGTAGCACAGGTGTAAGGCTTGTGTGCATGAGATTAGTCAATGCTCAAAAAAGCAGCTGCTGACCCAGCACCTACCAGAAAGGGTCCAAACACCCTCGCCAGCCCTGCAGTTCTCTGCATCATCAGACTTTGTTTTCCACTGCTCCCCAATATGTAAGTATTCCCTTACTTTCCTCTTTGATCAAACCCTCTCTGCACTATCCCAACATTTGCCATTCAGAAGGAGGTGCAACACTTTCTAAAAATTCCTGCAAAACTCTGTTGTTTTCTGACTTTAATCCATCTAAAAACAGGTATTAAGGAGTTCCCGCTGTGGCTCACTCAGCAGGTTAAGAACCCAACTAGTATCCATAAGGATGTGGGTTTGATCCCTGGCCTCGGTCAGGGGATTAAGGACCTGGGTTTGCTGCAAGCTGCAGTATAAGTCACTGATGTGGCTTGGATCTGGCGCTGTTGTGACTGTGGTGTAGGATGCCAGCTGCAGCTCCAGTTCAACTCCTAGCCTAGGAACTTGCATGTGCCACAGGTGTGGCCCTAAAAATAAATACAATAAAATAAATAAAAACAGGCATTAATAAGAAAATTAAAACAGTACAAGATGTCATTATAAAAACTCCAAGGCAGCCTTGATGTATTTGTTATTACATGAAAATGAGGAGGAATAAATACATAAAATTAAAAGCAGAAGCACAGATTTGAATATAAAATTAGATTTAGATCCTAAATAGATTTTCCTCTAAGTGTGGTTTATTGACCACCTGCATCAGAATTCTCTGAACCAGGTGTTAAGAGAAGACTCCCATGCCCTGCCCAAACTTACTGAATAATAACCTATGGGACTGGCATGGAGATCATTTCTGTTTTTTTTGAGACTAGTTTGAGATGAACTGTCCTAGTTACCTTTCTAAGTCTTTCAATAATATTCCACTTGACAAAAGAAAAATAACCCTGATGCCATAAGAATGTGGTCATTTATATTTCTTTCTACAGCCACATTTTAATGTCTTGAAATTTTCAAAAATTGCCCCAAAAAGTTCCACACCCACTAAGTGAATCCAATCATTTTCATCTGTTTTTTTTAAGCAGTTTCTCTGCCCTTTTTTTTTTTTAAAGTATGAAGGGTTTATTCCAGAGTTCTCTTTTCTAATCTCATTCCACCTACCACTTCCATTGTTCCTCCTATTAAAGAAAATTTATCTTAAAGATACATATATACAATGAAATATTATTCAGCCATTAAAAAGGAATGAAACAATACCATTTGCAGCAACATGGATGGACCAAGAAATTACCATACTAAGTGAAGTAGGTCAGACAAAGACAAGTATCACGAGATGACTAACGTGGACTCTAACAAAAAAGTGATACAAAAGAGCTTACAAAACAGAAACAGACTCAAGATTTCAGTACCAGGGCTATGAAGAGGAAATGTGGAGTGGGGGAGGGATTAATTGGGAGGTTGGTAATTGTCACATACACACTGCTATATATAAAATAGGTAATAAGGACTTACTGTGTAGCACAGGGAAATCTACTCAATAATGTGTAATGACCTACATGGGAAAAGAATCTGAAAAAGAATGGATATGTGTATACATACAGCTAATTTACCTTGCTGTATACCTAGAAATGACACAACTTTGTAAGTCAGCTATATGCCATTAAAATAAAATTAAAAAGCAGTTCCCACTGTGGCACAACAGGATCGGTGGCAAATGGGCACTCTGGCCAGGCTCAGTGGGTTAAGGATCCAGCTTTGCTGTGGCTGTGGCTTGGGTCTCAGATGTGACTTGGATCTGATCCCTGGCCCAGGAACTCCATATGCTGTGAGGCAGCCAAAAAAGAGAAATTAATTAATTAATTAATTAATTAAAATAAATAAAAAACTCCCATTTGTAATAATCCTAAGGAAATTAGTCTTTTGGTAGATAAGGAGAGTTTCCATAATATAAGAATATATGAGAAATAAAAGGCATCTTATATTCTATCCACTAAAAAAAAAAAAGAAAGGATAAAGAAAATGTATCTTGTGGAACAGTTTATAAACTAACTTTATAAACTTAAAGTTAAAAAAGAACAAAAGAGACTGGAAAATGAACTGGAGTCAATCCATCATAAGATTGAAGCATGAACCCACTAGCATAAAGACCTCTCCATACTTCTCTCGTGGTTGAAATTCACACTTCCAGTGTTAAAAGACATGACTCCAGCAACAGGATAATAAAACTATAGGATCCTGAGATGAGCCAAATTTAACCATGATGGCCACCACTGACTGCAGTTTTCCTTCTGCCTTTAGTCAAAAGGCACACAGCTGATTATTGTCCTAGCCATTCAAGTTTGAAATTAATGCTCTTTTTTAAATTCAATGAATTTTATTATAGTTATAGTTGTATAACCACAATCACAAGCTAATTTTAGAACATTTCCATCCCAAACCCCCAGCCCACCCCTCCCTACTCCACCAACCTGTCCCCTTGGGTAACCAAAAGATTTTCAAAGTCTGTGAGTCTGTTTCTGTTCTGCAAATAAGTTCATGTATATCCTTTTCTTAAGATTCCACATATAAGTGACAGCATATAATGTTTGTCTCTTACTGCTTAATTTTACTTAGTATGATAATTTCTAGGTCCATCCATGTTGCTGTAAATGCCAATATTTCATTCCTGTTTATGACTGAGTAATATTCCATGGTATATATGTAATGTACATCTTCTTTAACCACTCTTCTGTCAATGGACAATTAGTTTGCTTCCGTGTCTTGGCTATTGTATATAGTGCTGCAATGAAAAAAAAAAAAATAACACTCTAAAAAAGACTCACTCGGGAGTTTCCCTTTGTGCACCGGCAAAGGCAAAACAGGCAGGCAGTGTTCACCCAGAGCTGGAAAGGGTTAAAAATGAGTCATCACTGGCCTCCTGTTTCCAAATAACCAAAGTCAAATCAGGTCAAGCAATCAAAAACAAGATGTAACTATTCAGAGACACATCAGAAATCATTCATTTCTGATGATTTCTGATGAGTCTCTGAATAGTTACATCTTGTATGAGCCTGTGCTGAACTTTTGGTTTATTTACTATGTTCCCACTGAAACCTAAGTATAGCAAGTTTAAAAACAAAACAAAACACTAAATTCACCAAAACTCAAGTTCTTTCATCCGTAATCAAGTTTAAACTCACAAAAGTTTAAAACAGTTTTTTTTTAAGGAATTGGACTTTAGATAACATAATTACGTAATTTATATGAAAGGTAAAATCAAATAAGGCAGACTATATTTTTAAAAATGAGATCTAGGAGGTCCCTGGTGTCTCAGCAGGTTAAGGATCTGGCAGTTGTAGCTCAGGCTGACGTAGCTCAGGATGCTGCTGTGGCACAAATTCAGTCCCTGGCCTAGAAACTTCCACATGCTTCGGGAATGGCCAAAACATTTAAAAAATAAATTACACAAAAATGAGATTTAAAGAAGTTTCCTCAACTAAATAGCATCAATAGAAGACTAAGAAAAGCTTTTGGCTCCTTAGAAAAAACAATACTAGTTACAGATTTCTGAGAGTTATTTATGAGAACAAAGAATTACAAGGAATAAGGCAATGTTATAATGTTGAAATTAATAATGACATACTCCTTCCTAAAGAAGTTCTGGAGGAATTCTGATTTTTTTATTCTTTGTTGTCATATCAGTCTTCCCACCTATAATTAAAATCTGGGCATTCCCGCTGTGGCACAAAGGGATCAGCAGTGTCTCTGCAGTGCCAGGACTTAGGTTTAATCCAGGGCTGGCACAGAGGTTTAAAGGATCTGGAGTTGCTGGAGTTGCTGCAGCTGCAGCGTAGGTCACAACTGCAGCTTGAATCTGAGCCCTGATCGAAGAACTCCGTATGCCTCATGGCAGCCAGAAAACAAAAAACTGGCCTCTTTTTTTTCTTTCTTCTTTCCTTTTTTTTTTTTTTTGAGGTATTAAGTACAATATAATGTTAGCTGCAGGTCCGATAATAAAAAAGTCCAGCCCCTTATAATTAGAGGTAATTATTTCAACAAATCAAAGAACAGCAAAAATTTGCTCTGCTTTTCCTCTACACCATTTTTTTTTTTTTTTTGCTATTCACAGCCGCATCCATGGTGTGTGGAAGTTCCCAGGCTAGGGGTCAAATTGGAGCTACATCTGTCGGCCTACACCACAGCCTCAGCAACAAGGGATCTGAGTTGCACCTGTGACCTACATCATAGCTCACCGCAATGAAGTATCCTTAACCCACTGATCGAGGCCAGGGATCGAACTTGCATCCTCATAGATACTAGTCAGATTCGTTTCTGCTGCACCACAATGGGTACTCCTACCACTATAAAATATTCTGAATGAAAATGGTTATGAAACCATGGCTCATGAATGGGAGATGTATAAGATTCTGCGAGTGTGGACAAAGGTGGAGGCATGGAAGTTTTTCACAATACTGATAACTTTCCAATAGTGTAATGTACACAAACTCATTTAAAATGTCTCCTTATGTCCAGTGATTCTTTATATATAATGTAAATGTTTCACTAATATAATGTATTATATAGTATATATTACATATAATATATAGCATATTATATATTGTATAATGTATACATTATATATAATGCATACATTACATTATGTATACACTACATACATTGTATTAAATGCATGTAATATATATTATATAGATATTACATTACACATTATATAACATAATGTATAAAGGACACATTATATCAGAGAGACATATCCTCATATCCTCCTGCCTCCAGCAAAGGATCAGTAGGTATAAGGAGAGATGTTACAAATGAATATGTATTGTATGTGTCAATTGTTAGCAAAAACAAAAAATAGGAGTTCCCATGGTTGCTCAGAGAAATGAATCTGACTAACATCCATGAGGAAGCAGGTTCAATCCCTGGCCTCACTTAGTGGGTTAAGGATTGCCATGAGCTGTGGTGTAGGTCACAGACATGGCTCAGATCTGGCGTTGCTGTGGCTGTGGCCAGCAGCTACAGCTCCAATTCGACCTGTAGCCTGGAAACCTCCATATGCTGCGAGTGCGGCCCTAAAATAAAAACAAACAAATAAGCAAATATAAACTACTTAAAAAAATGTTTTTTGGCTGTGCCCACAGCATATGGAAGTTCCTGGGCCAGGGACTGAACCCATGTCATAGCAGTAACCTGAGCCACAGCAGTGACAACTGCCAGATACTTAACCTGCTGAGCCACCAGGGAACTCCAAATCACCTATTTTTAAAGGAGATGTAAAAACACAAATAGGAACACTTCTTAATAAAGAATTTAATGAAAAACACCATTTGCAAAATCCCCAAACATCAAGGAAAAATAGCAAAAACATTTGCCCAATAATCTGGGTACTGATTCTATTTAGAAGATGACAAACTCTACAGTGGAAATGCTTGGAGCTCCAGATTTCCATGAGGACAAGCCCCCACTCTTTTTGCTCCAGTGTCTTCAGCACCTGGCATGCAGCCAAGAGTCTACACAAGTTAGGAAAGTTGACATTGATGTCAGATTATCTGGGTTTGATGCTCAGCTCTATCACTCTATCCCAGTGTATGACCCTGAGCTATTTACCTAGCCTCTTTGTGCCTCAACTTTTTAATCTACAAAATGGTACCTATTGCATAAGCCTATTTTATGAATTAATAACAATGATAACAACAAACACATATAGCAGTTAACGTTGTGCCATTTTTAATTTATACCTAGTCAGACATTTAACCCTCCCCCAAACCTTATGAGATAGAAACTAATATCCCAATTGAAAAGATGAAGGAACTGAGCTTCAGAAAATTTACAACTCACCCAAGGACATACAACACGTAAAAGGCAAATTCACATTTCTAACCATTCCATCATCCTTGAGATATGTACATAAAGGCTGAGTGCAGTGCCTGGCATATAGCACATGTTTAATAACAAATATCTATTAATAAATACTTGTCAAATGTTTGCAAGATTCTGAGGTTATACCAGAGCTTGGCAAGAAAGAAGGCTGTGATCAACTGCTGTCTCCTGCGGATGAGGAATATGCATGTGATCACATTGTGGCCCAGGTTTACTCTTCCTCTCCCACATAAAACAGAGAATCTCGACGTCTGGCTGTCTGTGGTTTTCCCTTCTTCATCTCAGTGTTGCTGGGATCTTATGTCAGGCTGTCACTAGCTGACACCAGATTGCCACCTCCACTCTCTCCTACAAATCCACTCCCTACCCAATTGCAAAAATTCTCTTCTAAAAAGATGCTTTCATCACTTACTCCTTTCAAGAAAACTTCTCTGAGCTGACTACCTCATCAAAATCAAAATTCCAACCCCTTGCTTTCAAAGGCCTTCATAAGACATGGAAGGAACATGCCTTTAACTTTAGTTCAAATGCTCTGGTGCCTACTAATCAAATGAATACTTGCCAAATAGCTATGTTTCATTAGGCAAGAATAGCTGTGTTCGTGTTACCTGAAAACAGTGATAAGCAACTTTTAAATTTTGTTTATTTATTCTCGACACAGCCTGATAAGGGCTTATTTGATTTTTCATTCAGTATGAAACAAGCTTGATTGGAGGTCAAAAAGGGAAGAATATCAGAGAGAAAATCTGCGTTACTAATATGTACCATAATGTTAACATCCAGGCAAATTTCAGTCAGCTTTCTAATGTTTCATCCTGAAATTAAATCATGAATCACAGGGGAAACCCTTAATGACTGAGAATGGAATCAGAACTATTTTTTTAAAAAAGGAGGAGGGAGTTCTCTTGTGGTGCAGCAGATTAAGGATCCGGCATTGTCACTGTAGTGACTTGGGTCTCTGCTATTGCATGGGTTTGATCCCTGGCCTGGGAACTTCCACATGCCACAGGTGCAGGGGGGGAAGAAAAGGAAGACATAACTCAGCATCATGTAATGCACCCACTTCAAGAGCATATTGAGGAGTTCCTGTTGTGGTTCAGTGGTAATGAACCCGACTATGATCCGTGAGGATGTGAGTTCAATCCCTGGCATTGCTAAGTGGATTAAGGATCTGGTGTTGCCATAAGCTGTGGTGTGGTTCGCAGATGTGACTCGGATCTGGTGTTGTTGTGGCTGCGGTGTAGGCCCACAGCTGCAGCCCCCATCCAACCCCTAGCTTGGGAAATTCCATATGCCGAAGGTGTGGCCCTAAAAAGAAAAAAAAAAGAGTATACTGAAAGGCTAACTAATCAATCTAAACATATGAATTACTGGTGCTTATATAAAAGGGCAATTTTTTTTGTTTGTTTTGCCTTTTTTGCTTTTCTTAGGACTGCACTCATGGCATATGGAAGTTCCCAGGCTAGGGGTTGAATCGGAGCTACAGGTGCTGGCCTACACCACAAGCACAATAACTTGGGATCCCAGCCGCATCTGTGACCTACTCACAGCTCACAGAAACGCTGGACCCTTAACCTACTGAACGAGGCCAGGGATCGAACCCACATCCTCATAGATCCTATTCAGGATAGTTAACTGCTGAGCCACAAAGGGAACTCCCTAAAAGGGCTGCTTTTAATAAACTCAAGTTACTGAGTAATCATAGGTCTGAATTAATGTTCATAGGCCAAATACATCAATGGATAAATATAACATGGATTTAATTTAAAATTCAGAAAGAAAATTGAATGTAAACTTTGAAGACTTAGCAATTTGCCATATGTTTAATGGGCATTTCCACTTAGCATGAGGAGATGCAGGATTGTACTAGAAGTTCATCTGATTTGCCTAGAATCACAGCTAATTTCTAACAAAAGGCATATCCAGATCATTCCTGAGTTGAACATTCTGATGCCAACTCAGGACTTTTGAATGTATACTCAACACATCCAGTTGGGCGATTCACACGTTTAGAGAGGTGAAATAAGCAAGTCAGTGTTTTTTTGTTTTTGTTTTGTTTTGGAGGGATTGTTATTGTTCCTTCAGTTGAGGAAGTTGGTCTTAGTTGACTATGTCAATTGGCTTCAATTTGATGAAATGTTTCATGATTCATATAAAGTTAGGGCTCAACATAATCAATACCAGAAGAAGTGATGTAGTAAGGTTGGGAATATTCAAGAACTGGTATTCACTTAATAAATATTTACTGTACAGCTGCGATCCATTAGCCCTCAGGGACAGAAAGCTAACTCTCATATTTTCAGGGATGACCATGAGTCATTTCTCATAGTTTCAACTAAAGTTACTCCTAAATCTTTCACAGGGTTGAGAAAAAAAATGCTAGGATTAGACAGAATCACAAATCCTGTGGTTTAAAATGTGCCTAATCAGTTAAGCATATTCTCCAGGGCCCTGGCATTTCCTGGGCAGCATCTACTATTTCTCCTACCCCTCAGGTTTTGAGCAAGAATTACTAGGTTTTTCTTCTCTGTAAAACACAATCTCACTCCTGAGATTGTAGCTGTAAGTAGGCTTCAGAAGACTCCCTGAAGGAGGAACATGATCAAATTGTGTTTAGGTGAGTCCTAGGTGCCGAATGTAAACAGAGGTAACTATTACAATTCTTTAACTATTTCTATCAGTCCTCAGAAGCCAATCTCAGGAACAGTCTCCTCTCCAGGAGCAAAAATCTCTCCACTGAGGACACCCTTAGGACAACAATGCTCCCATTTCTCCCTCCAAGCCCGTCACTAGGGAATGAGTCCTATGAAACAGGGTGAAAGAATGCAAGACACGGGCCCTGAAGATCACAATACGAATAAAGGACTAGGATTCTCTACCTGCTAATTTAAATGGTGCTTATTTTACAAAAGAGTATAAAAGAAAATAAAATTCTTCTTAAAATTCCCAAGAAACAGCTGACACATAAATTCCAGTTGGGGTAGTATATTCAAGAGGAGATTCTCAAAGCAAGCAATTTGCTAATATATGCTTGAATGGAAAAGAAGCAGCCAGTTCCTTTTTCCTGGGAGATTCCAATAACATTTCCCATCTTTGAATGAAGAAGTAATGGAGCAAACAGTAAACAAGAGGAGCCTATTTCTCAAAGGCATTAACTCGTATTGAAAAGAAATATAGACATTTACAGTGTAGCTACAAAATTCTTGCTATCATATAGTCACAGAGTACATTTTTGAAGTTCAATTTAGCACCCATCCCACAAATATAAGATTGCCAATTGAAAAAAGTCTGGAAAAACAAAGAATACAGAGGCTTAATTTGTGAAAAACAACCATAGAAAAGCTACCCACAAAATCTTGAAACAGGAAATCAAACATTCAGGTATAATTGATCTGCTGGAACAAACCTGCCATATTGACCTTGACAGGGCCTTGAATCAGAAGATCGAAAATCAGCATCCTGGTGATATCCATGACAAACTTGGAAAGGCCTTAAAACCTAGGACTTCATTTTATTCTCAATAATTAGCAGGATGGTTGGAAAGCAATTTGCTCCTTGGAGCTCACTTTGGAAGATTTCTGTTTTACTTACTACCAAGCACTGATTTCCAGAAAGCCACCCTCACACTTAAGATTTTTTTTCAATCCTCTGGATCAGGTTCTGTTTTCTGAATTACTTATTATTTATTTATTTTTAAATCTCAGTTAATAGCACCTTAGGCTTTTGGCTCTCACGGGTGTGGGTTGTTTTAGAGTTTGGGAAATTATATTATAGTGACATTCCACTTCTTTGTGCATTTCATTAAAGGCTTTCAGTTAAGCCTTACACATTATTCAGGTGAGGGAAAATGTCTTCATAGTGGTTTCTAAAGTGCGTAACAGTAAGGAGGCATCGTCTAGAAAGGCAGGACACACTTCCTGCAAGGATGCCTGTTTCTCCAGCCCTGGTCCCTTCCTTCCTCACACCACGCAACCCGAAAGACAGTGCGCTAGCTTCTCTGAATGCCGCCACCATCTCCGAGGCCACATCCCAAGTCTGAACCAGAAACACATGCATGTAGCTAGATCATTGCCAGCGTCCCGCCCTGCCCCCAGGAGCCACAGCTTCCTGCCTTCCCCACCAAGGTGAAACTAACCCCTGAGGGCCGGCTGCGGGGCGGACAGAGGCGGGCGATCCCAGGACTGGCAGGAAGGAAGTGAGCAGCCACCAAAGCGCATTTTCTTTCAGCGGTCCAAGTCCGGGACCAGACGTCGCAGGAGGAATAGGGGCAGGCGCGCGCCAGGCCACAGGGCACACGCACCCAGCGTGCACACTTCCCTGTGCCAGTGCGCGCTCACACTTACGCACACACACAGGCGCACGCGCATGCTTACTCACCAGCAGTCCCTGATGTCCGGAGCCCTCGTGGGACGGCGACTGCAGAGGCTGTCCCCGCGCCTGCGGTGTGGCCTTGGCATCCGTCTGGCCGCTACAGCCCGGTCCGAGGTGGTTTTTGCTAGATGGCACTGTAGCTGGGTGGTATGGCACCCAGCGAACAGGCGCTGGCTCCCTTGCCTCCTCCAACCCTCCTCCTCTTCTCTGCGGACTGATGGAGCTTTGCTAGTTCCACTCGCTGGAGTAGCGTGCTTTCCTCTCCTCCTCCCCTTCCCCGAAAACCCACGCGTAGGCCTGCGGATCTCGATCCTGCAGCAGCAGTCCCCGCTGCCGCCGCCGCAGGAAAATAAACTGTCACTGCGATGGTCCCGGCTTCCCCTGCCTCGGCCCCTAGGTGCCGCCTCCGCCTCTGCCTCCGCCCCCTCCTCGGCGGCGGCGGCGGCGGCTGCTTCGCACAGTCTGCAAAAGAAAGCTCCAGGGTGGAAACAGGTCCTCGCGGCTGGTCTAGAGCAAGTGTGAAAAGACTGGGTGCGACTTTCTCTTCTGAAACTCTGCACGTTCCCTCCTCAGGCCAGAACCACCTGGTTTCTCATTTTGCTCCACGATCAATTTCACTGAGGTGAACCAGAGTGGGTACCTTTTAAGACTAAGGTGTACACACGTGCCATGACATAGCTGTATTTGACCATGAACCCCCATACCATTTGGAGGAAGGATAAGGTTTTGGTGAAAAGCCCACTTGTACCTCGTATGAAGAACTTACTTTGAGATTTATCCACAACCCACCGCCACCATGAAACACTTGTCTTCTTCCCCTCTTCCCACGACCTGTACTAGGATAACGCAAGCTATTCTGTCTTCTGGATATTATAGTATTACCATGTGCAGTGTTTTTAGTATGGTCTTGGCACTGAGCCAGATTACATATGAAATCTTATTTCATTCTCCCCCTCAGCCTTGTTAAAATGTCCTCTTTATTTCCCCCATGACTGAGGCACAGACAAGCAAGGTATTTTGTCCCGGTTTACCCACCTAGAAAGTAGAGGTTAAGAATTATATTCTTGGAGCTCCCGTCGTGGTGCATAGTATCCATGAGGACGCGGGTTCGATTCCTGGCCTTCCTCAGTGGGTTAAGGAGCCGGCAACTGCCGGTGAGCTTTGGTGTAGGTCATAGAGGTGGCTAGGATCTGGCAGTTGCTGTGTCTGTGGTGTAGGCCGGCAGCTACAGCTCCGATTGGACCCCTAGCCTGGGAACTTCCATATTCTATGGGTTCAGCACTAAAAACCCCTCCCTCCCCCCCCAATTACATTCTGATCTTCTGCTGCTCAGGCACAAAAAGCTATTCTTATTGGCTTTTAATGTCTGAACCTAGGAATGTTTAAAGATTTTACAAACACTGCTTTTTTTTTTTTTTTTTTTTTACTTTTCCTGAGTTTTGTTGGGAAGTTACTACTTCCAACAGAGGGAAGTAACCGCAGAGAGGACTTTTCTTAATGTGCTTTTCCTGAAGACACCAAACTTCTAGCCCTGGCTCTGCCACCTACTGAGCTGTTTGGCCTCAGGCACTTCCACTTAGATCTCATCTCCCTGCACTGGTTTTTGAAATAAAATATCTGGCTATTACAGACAGCCTGCAGCCTTGATTTTTAAGAAGCAATGGTGTACTTTTTTTTTCTTTTCTAATTTTGAATTTAGGTCTAAATTTTAAAATTGGGAAATTTTACAGAAATTCAGACTTTGGGTATGTCCTGCAAGTTGGAAGAACTGGCAACCTTTGGGTCAAAGTAGGTTCTAGCAGCCATCAGTTGGAGCCGAGTAATGGATGTATCCTTTAGACTGGGAAGTTGCTCTTCAGTTTTCCATAGTACCCACCACTCCTCTATGCCCTACCGCACTGATATTGAGAATATGGCAGACATTTGAGTTTGTAGTTCAGAACTAGATAATCCCATGATCTACTTGACAATCTAAAATTTAGTTATAATTAAGAAGATTAATCAGATTCCTAAAACAAATACTACAAAACAAAGAATCACACCTAAATATTTATAGAGGCCATTGATCATGGTCTTGCTGTCTAGAATCCAAACTCTTATAAAAGCCAAAATGGTCCAACACTCACTGTCTCTGCCTCTAGCACACAGGTGACCTAAGTTCAATCCACTGAAGGCGCCTTGCCAAGTCTCTGAATCTGGAGTCTGGTTCAAAGAAGACACATTTTAGAAATAATTCCATTATCTGTGAAGTGGCTTTTGTTCCCCCAGACAGCAGTGCCAGAGGTGAGAGATGGGACTGTCCAATGGCAGTACCAGTGGTGTCCTAAGTGAACTGCTTGGGTGGTATGACCTGTTCTGATTCCAGCTGTTGTGATTCCAGCTGCCTGTGAGCCTGGTTTTCCAAATTTCCTGCCTCTTTGGTAATCTATACAGTCATCTTCCAAGACATTTCTCTTCTAAGTTAACCAGAATTGGTTTCAGTGTTTTCCAGGAGAACTCTATCACAGTGGAGCTGAGTAGATCAAGCTCTGCCTCCTTTTCATTAATGAAAAGTAGGCACATGTTTATTTATACAGCTTTTATCTTAGAGAATTTTTTTTTCTTTTTTTGGCTGTCTGTGACATATGGATTTCCTGGGCCAGGGATCAGATCCAAGCCACTGTTGCAACCTAAGTGGCAGCTGTGGCTCCACTGGATCCTTAAGCCACTGAGCTGGGTGGGGGATCGAACCTGCGTCTCTGAGTCCAAAGACGCCATGGATCCCATTGTGCCACAGCGGGAATTCTTATCTTAGAGAATTTTAAAGTGTTCTATAATGTTGCCTACACTTTTAAAGATTGCATTTCAATATTAACATTTTAAAAGATAAGATTTTTTGCCTCTATCAATTATATTAACAAAGGTTGTATATAAATAAACATTGTCCTCAGTGAGGATGCAATGAAATGAGCCAGTGGTGTAATTTTGATACACTCTCGGGGAAGAAATTTATCAATGTGTTAACAGAAACTGTAAAATATACACATCTTTTTTCCTGAAGTACTCCCACTCCCAGGAAGCAATTTATCCTAAGGAAATCTGACATGGAGAATAAGATTTTTCCACTGAGATATTTATTTCCAACTTTTGGCATTAAAGTTATGTTCATGAAGAAGCTGCTTATGACATAATGTTATGTAAATAAGCACACAAAACTGCATATACATATACTCTCAAGTAGGTAAAAACACAGAAAAAATATCCAGGGGAATTTAAGGACCCCTTAGATATTAGTTATGGACAATTATAATTGCCTTCTTTATACTTTTTGGTAATTTAAATTTCCTGGAGTTCCCACCATGGCACAGTGTGTTAACAATTTGACCTCAGGCGGAGTTCCCTTCGTGGCTCAGTGGTTAATGAATCCGACTAAGAACCATGAGGTTGCGGGTTCGATCCCTGGCCTTGCTCAGTGGGTTAAGGATCCGGCGTTGCCGTGAGCTGTGGTGAAGGTTGCAGACACAGCTCGGATCCTGCATTGCTGTGGCTGTGGCGAAGGCCGGCGACTACAGCTCTTGTTAGACCCCTAGTCTGGGAACCTCCATATGCCGCAGGTGCGGCTCTACATTAAAAAGCAAAAAGACCAAAAAAAAAAAAAATCTGACCTCAGGGGCTCAGGTTTCTGCAGACATTCAAGTTTGAGCCCTGTCTTGGCACATTGGGTTAAAAAATTTGGCATTGCTACAGCTGTGGCGTAGGGATTCAATCCCTGGCCCTGGGAATGTCCATGTACTGTGGGCGTGGCCACAAAAAAATTCCTGTAATGGGCATGATTCTGTTTTTATTTAGGGAAAAGAAATATTTGATAATTAAAATAAGCAATATTGGTAGGCAGAAAAATATAAGGTTGTATCTATCACAGTGCCTCAATCATATCGGGTGCATAATAAATGTTTCAGAGGAGAGGGAGAAAGGAAGGAAGGTCACACTATTTCACAAAGAAGGGTGATGAATTCAAGGATTGTGATTCCCGTGTCATTTGCTTAGTTTATTGTACATTTAGAGTCAGGAAATTCTAAATTTCTTTATTAAGTAAGGCTGCATTTGAGTCTTTCCCAACTGTGACAAATGGCAAAACATTAATACCTTTCTTTCTGGATGAGTAACATAGAGCCAACACTCAGATGTATTTCCTGTCCCACCACATCAGAGGGTAGATCTGTTCTGAGAAGATGGATGAGCCTTAGAGTGTCATTCAAGACAAGGAGGCATCCTTTAGCCTCTGACTGGCCATCGCATGGAGGTCCGCCACTCTCTTTGGGGCACTCAAAAGTCCAGCAGTTTGAAGTGGTCTGTATTCTAATAGGATCTCATTTGTTGGAGCTGATAGTACAAGGAGAAAGTGGGCAGGGTTGTACTTACATTAATGGAGAAACCAAAACTATATTCTTGTACTCCTGTAATTGTTTGATATTTGCACAGAAAATGGCAGTCCCTGGGGTAATAACTGCCCTTAGCGGTGTTCTTTGCTGAGACCAGATGGAGTTCAGACCCACTGGAGTTCTTGTTCTTTGTTTCACAGATTTAGAATTTCCTAGTTCTGGATTATATTTTAAACCAAGGGGGGAAAAATGAATGAAAATACCTAACTGATTCTATTGGAAGAAAAATTCATCTCAGAAATTATATACTTAAAATCACGTACACCAGAAATTAGTATCTTCTGAAAAACATGTGTTCTTAAAACTCTGGTGTTTTCTATGGTTTATACCAAGGCTTCTCAAAGCATGGCAGTGACTCTTGAGATCTTTTCAGACAGTCAAAACTAGCCAGTCTCAAAAAACAAAAACAAAAGAAACAAAAAAACTAGCCAGTCTCTTCAACAAGGTCAAAATTATTTTCATGAACACACAAATACATTATTTGACTTCTTTACGCCATCATTCTCTCATGAGTTTTGCAGTGGAGTTTTCTGGAGCTGCATGTATGATGCCACAACAACTGGAATCCAGACACAGACATGAGAATCTCCTCTGAAGCCAGGTGTGAAAGAGATTTGTAATTATCAGCGATTTTCTCACTAATTTTTGTTTTGTTTGGGAAACATATCATATTGTAATGAAAAGGAGATGGTTAGTTTAATATGTAATCATGTTTTTTTTATTTTTAATACATTGATAAACATTTGAAATTTCTATTTTTTAGTATAGTAAAAAATGAATAGATATAGCTCGCATAAATGAAAGCTCTCTGGAGCGCTTTTAAGATTATTTAAGACTGTGTAGTGTCCTGAGGCCGAAAAGTTTGCAGATCACTAATCTAGGCCATTAAGGAGCTAATAAGTTCTAAACAACCTTTTTTTTCCGCCTCAAACCTCATTGAGGAATGATATCATAACTATGGCAACTAACCCGTGTCAGTAAATGCAGGAAGCAACTGCTTAAAAAACGGAAACGGCAGGCACGTTTGACTTTTTCCACTGGTGAGATTTAGTTTGATGCTCTCTTCCTGTTACTTGCTTAGGCTCAGAGGATATTAGGTCCATTCTGTTCCCATGTCCAGTATCCTGGATATTAGGTGAGATTTCAGAATTCCTGGAAACTTGTACTCTCCTAAGAAAGTGCCCTGGGCTTTATCCCTCTGACCTAGTTTTCTTCATCAGAAAAACGGGAATGTGGCCACATTATGAAGGTGGTTATGAAACTCTTAAGGTGGTTATGAAGCTGATGAACATGAAAGCATTGTGGGAATTACAAGGTGTTTTGCAAATTACAGAGCTCCCTGGTGGCCTAGAGGTAAAGGATCTGGCATTGTCACTGCTGTGGCTCAGGTCACAACTGTGGGCTGTGACGCAGGTTCAGTTCCTGGCCAGGGAACTTCCCCATGCCATGGGCACAGCCAAAAAAAAAAAAAAAAAAGAAAGAAAGAATTACTACTATTTAACATTTTTTCAGACATTCTCTGTTCAGCTGAAAGTATTTGATCTCTTGGATTTAAGTGCATAAGATGAAATATGAATAGTGTTTAGAGCAATAGATGTTTTTCTAAAGACTCTTTTTGCAGGCTGACTTATAGATACAAAGGATGTGTGTAGGACAGAAAGGTGGAAGGAGGTGGTAGAATAACTTCTAACCCTCACTGTCAAAACCTATCCTGTGACAATGGACTCTCCCCTGGGGCTGCTTCATGCAATAGAAATCCCTCTATGGTGAGCTTTAACTATTACTTAACAGCTGTTCAGTAGGTTTGAGTAGAAACAATGCAAAACACACAAGATGGCACTATATTTGTTATTTAAATTTAAAATGTCTTTGGTTAGCAGAAAAAGAATGTGTTCTGTTTACAGAGAGATGTGCCCACTGAAATTTCATTGGAGGAAATAATATCATCTTAAAATACAGTTTTTATTTTATTTTATTTGGCTTTTTAGGGCCGTACCCATGACATATGGAAGTTACCTGGTTAGGGGTCGAATCGGAGCTGCAGCTGCCAGCCTACCCCACAGCCACAGCAACACAGGAAATGAGCCATGTCTGAGACCTACACAGCAGCTCACGGCAATGCCAGATCCTTTAACCCACTGAGCAAGGCCAGAGATCAAACCTGTCTCCTCACGGATACTAGTTGCATTCACTACTACTGAGCCAAGAATGGAACTCGCCACAATTTTTAAATTTATCTATGGCTATAAGCAAAGATATGGCCTTTTTCAAGGACAAGTAGTAAAAATAGCTGATCTCTAAATATACATTCAGGCATGTGCTACTGGGCCGAACATTTACGGTCATATGGTAGATGAAAGCACATGTCTTTGTCTGCTCAGGCTGCTGTAGCAAAATACCACAAACTGGATGGTTTAAACACTAGAACGTTTTCTAATAGTTCTGGAGGCTGCTAAGTTTATGCCAAAGTGCAAGCTGACTGGGTTCCTGCTGAAAGATTGCTTCCTGCCTCGCAGACACCCACCGTCTCCCTGTGTCCTCATGTGGGGGCAAAGGGGAGCAGAGACCTCTCTTCCTCTTCTTTTAAGGGCACCAGTCCTGTAAGGTTAGGACTCCACTCTTTATACTCTTATTTAACCTTAATCACTCCTTAAAAGTTCCGTCTCTAAATACGGTCACATGGAATCACATTTGAGGGGGCCCCATTCAGTCCCTAGCTATCTATTTGCCTTTTGAAGTAAGCACAGGGTAGACTTGAATGAAACCATATAGTTTCCTACTGGTCTCTTAGAAAGCTATAGGATTCTTTGACTCCATTGCACAAAATAATCATGATTTGTCATTGCTTTTACTTTTTCTTGTCCTTTTTTTGGTCTTTTTTTAATCAGGCCTACACCACAACTACAGCAAAATGGGGTCCGAGCCATGTCTGTGACCTACACCACAGCTCATGGCAACACTGGATCCTTCACCCACTGACCAAGGCCAGGGATCAAACCTGCGTCCTCACAGAAGCCAGTCAGATTCATTTCCATTGAGCCATGATGAAAACTCCCAAATCTGTCATTGTTATACCCTAATTTACTCAGCTTCTTTGGCTAAATGTCAAGCTTTGCCATCATAGGTCATTGTCATCATGCATTACTTATGTTTTCAGAGGTTCAAATAAACACAAACACACTCTGCCCTCCAAAAATAGAAGGGGGAAATTCTAAGAAGTCATTGATTTAGTCATTTTTTAAATCCCAGGTGTCTTTGTCATTCTTTGGGGTAGAACATGGTGTACATTTACCTGAACAAGCAGAACCTTCACGTTTAAGAATCAGATGTCACCACAGATATCATCTAGACCAACTTCCTTACTTCACAGAAGAGGAAACTGAGGTCTTGAAAGTGTCAGTGTCTTGTCAAGGTCGCTGTAGATGGCACCACAGCCGAGTCTTGTGTCTGTTCCATTACAGTCAGGAAATGTGGTTAGCTCAGCACTAGCTCGTGTTGTTAGATTTTACCTTTGCTGTCTGTACGTTGCTTTCCCATTACCTTTACTGATATACTGATTGTGCCACGACGTCAGTTGGTTCTCTTAACCCTGTCAAATAGAAAGGCCATATGTGAAGCCAAAGAGTGAAGAATTCTGCTTCTAGAAGGGGTACACAGAAAGGAATGGAGGAGAAGAGACCATAATTCTGGGAGACATATGACAATAAGGGTCAGAATTAAAGAAGAACTCAATTGCTACATAGAAACAAATGGGTATCTGTGACATTTTAAAAAGGATAAGTGAATTTGTGAACTTGGATATGAAGTGTCAGGATAGTTAATGATAAAAAGTGGCTACCTTTAGACGGACAAATTGTACATCAAAGGCAAGTTGTTTAAATCCTCTAAGCCTCAGTCTCTTGATGGGTGAATAAAATAGAATTCTTAAGCAAACTAAATGAAGTCATATCTATGAAGCATCTAACACTCTATGTAAGACAGGAAGGGGTGCAGGTTTTGCAGCCTGGACTACAAAATGAATGGTGTGATTGTTAAACTAAAGCAATAAAACAGCCAATTATTTTTGCACTATACGGGTTTATTTGGGAGAAGCAAAGAATTGTAATTCAGGACATGCGACTATGGCAAACCACATGCAAGTCCGATGAAGCAAAAGAGAGGAAACTCTGCTTTTATAGAGGAGAATGGGAAGTCGGGAGGCAATGTTATATATAAAAAAAAAATCCATTGGTGGAAACTGGGAGTTCAAAGTACAGTGGTTTTTCATTGGCTGAGTTGTGACAGTCTCTCATTAGCTGAACTGTTACCAGACAAGAAAAAAACTTTCTTCCTCCTGCTGGTGGTAGTAGTGTCTCTTCCTGCCAGGGGTGCAAGGGACCTCCTTCTGTCAGGATCTGTATTGATGGCAAATTGTACGTGTGTAAGAGCTCCTCCTTCTGCACCCCCCACCCCTATTCCATTTTAGTGACATTTCCTTTTATTAATTTTCAGATTATTGCCAGAAAAAAAAAACAAGCAATAATACAGACTATATGAGATAGTGATGTGGTGGAGATGAATGCAGAATAGCCAAATGAAAATGCCTAGGAATCCTGAGAAATTAAACTTAAGTTGCAGAGTTGGAGACCATTTCCTGAGTGGTGATAAGCGAAAGCCAGAAAAATGGATGAAAGCCTCAAGGACAGCGAGCGGGGAAGGTCTGAGCATCACAGATTGGACCTTCACAGATATCCAGGTGTACTGGGCAGCAGAAGGAAGAGGAGCCAGGAAAGGGAGATCTGAGCAGTGAGATGGGCGTAATTGAGTGTGGGGAGTATTAATTATAAAACTGCTGATCTTTACCGACCCTTATCTGTGCCAGGCACTGTGTTGAGTGCTTAGCCTGCATCATCTCACTTTGTCCACGCAACCCAACAAGGTAGGTCATATTATCACCTTCTTTATTTTCCAGGTACAGCCATGATGAGAGCTGGTACTCTGAACCATAGGTAGCTGAGGATCTCAAGAAGTAAGGATAGGGAAGATGGCCACATGCTGCAGAGATGACAAGAACATCTGAAAAAAGGCAATTGGATTTTACCATTTATAAATCACTGGTCATGAAGAGTACATTTTCAGAAGCAGGGTGGACACATCAATCAGGTGACAGAAGTGAAGAAGGAGTGTTTGGAAAGGGATGGGAAGCCGACTGTGGGCCAGTCACCCCAAAGGAAGGAAGAACTAGGTTGGTAATTGACTGTCACCAGAGCCTGGCAGCTTCTTCCTCCAGGCAGGGAAGCAGAGGAAAAGACCTGGTAGCGAAAGGAAGCTAGAAGACTGTGAACCTAGAAAGAGAAAATGAAGACAATGAGATCTTTAAGGAGTCAGGACCAGATGGGATCCATAATGCAGCTGTGAGGATTTGTTTTCCGGGGGAAGAGGACTAAATTTATTATATTCTATTACCTTCTAATTTTTTCTTAGCACACTTTTACATTCAAAGAAATATCCATTCGGCACCCAAACCTTAGATAACAAATTAAAAGTTTTCCGTGTGTCACAAAGATGCCAAAGGACTTGTTTCACAATGTTAGATGGATTTTTTCCTCTTTATCTAGTATCCTATGAATGGCAGTTACTCCAAAACTTTTGTTGTGTTCCTTTTCTACTCCAAGCCCTTTGTCTTTTTCTCTCTCTCTCATTTTTTTTTTTTTTTTTTTTTGGTAGGGCTGTACCTGTGGCATATGGAAGTTCCCAGGCTAGGGTTCAAATTGGAACTGCAGCTGCCAGCTTGCACCACAGCCACACCAGATCCGAGCTGCTTCTGGGAGGCCAGAGATGGAGCCTGCATCCTCATGGATACCAGCTGGGTTCTTAACCCTTTAAGCCACAATGGGAGCTCTTCAAGCCCCTTGTCTTTATTGTGAGATTTATATAGCTTCTAGACTCTTTACAGTGACTTATCATATTAGGCTCATATTTCCCTACAAAAAAAGAAAAACTAAGAATTAATCTAGAAGCAAGAAAACTTTCGCCACCTCCTGCTACCTCTCCAAGTCCAATAAGAGAGTGGAAAACTCAGAACATATATAAACATGTATTCTTGTCACACACAAGTCATCTGAGGCAGAAAGAAAGAATGAAAAGTAAGTACAGGGTCCAAGACTTGTGGTCTCCATCACCAAAGCTCTTTTATTTGATAGCCCACCAAGTAGAGGCACTTCAGGGAGACGGGAGCTATCTTACCAAATAGCATAATTCAACAGATATGAGCCAAACAGTAATTACTGACCCCAGAATTAAATTCTAGGTCTCAAGGTGGAATCTTTAAGGAGTTAAAGTTTGAGTGGATGACCCTTTACACTATCTTGGTTCAGCGTTTTCCTCCATGCTTGTATCATTGAAACCATAAACATGGGCCATGTCCGAAGAAAATGAGGGCATTTGAGAAAGAGCTTTAGGAGTTCCCTTCGTGGCTCAGTGGTTAACGAATCCGACTAAGAACCATGAGGTTGCGGGTTCAATCCCTGGCCTTGCTCAGTGGGTTAAGGATCTGGCGTTGCCGTGAGCTGTGGTGTAGGTTGCAGACGCGACTCAGATCCCGCGTTGCTGTGGCTGTGGCGACGGCCGGCAGCTACAGCTCCTGTTAGACTCCTAGCCTGGGAACCTCCATATGCCGCGGGTGCGGCTCTAGATAAAAAGGCAAAAAGACAAAAAAAAAAAAAAAGAGAGAGAGAGTGAGAAAGAGCTTTAGTGTCAGACAGACTTGGGTTTGAATCTTAGTTCCGCCATTTGGCCACTGTGTGACCTTAGAGCAGGGAATTAACTTCTCTGAACTTTAGTTTCCTCATCTATAAAACAGGGATAGTAATACTACTTCAGAGGGAGTTTGTAACTATTCACTGAACTGGTGTATTAAAGTACTTCGCACAGTGATCAGTACCCTGTGGGTACTCAAAAAATACTCACTCTTATAGTTAGCAGTGAAAAAGGATTCTTGATTAGGTAGTCAGTCAGATGGGGGAGGGGTGGGGTGCGGAGTCAGACAGAGAGATACCCCTGAGCCATGCTGGAAGTCCCAGAGTAATAAGTTATGTGTATGTAAGGTGGGGGCTGGAAGGGTGAGGGACACAGAGAGTCAGTCTAGGTACTTACCGGCCATTTAACATGCAAATATCCAAGCTCACGTTCCTTGGAAATGATATGCTCTACTTCCAAGCATTTGGATACTCTTTCAGCCCCAATGTCAGAGTCACAAAAGATGTTTGCAATGCAGGCTAGACTAAGGAAACAAAGTGGATCTGTCAGCAAATGTTTCATTAACCTCTGATTTAACTTGATTAAAATCTATATTGACTTAGCCTAAGGAGGCTGTTGAAATAGAAATAACTTACTTACTCTAGCATTATATCAATGCCTAGAGAGTAATGTGAATGCTGTGAGCTCTTGGATGATGGGGAATGGATTTATGTGTGATTTTTAGTTTCTTCGTTTTGGGGTAGTTTTTCTAATTGTATTATTTTTCTATTCTTTCAATATTTCTGCAAAGAACATCTATTACATGTGTAATCATAATTTTTTAAAGTTATAAAAGAAGCACATCTCTCATAGTAAACGCAGCAGTGTGAAAAACCACTCAGGTCACTGTGTTTAAGACAATTTGAAGAGGAGAGGGCCTAGAGGCAAGCATCCAGGAGTAAGATGGTAAAACTTTGCATTTATCTTCAGTATGTTTTTTTTCCTTTTTTTCTTTTTCTTTTGGTCTTCCTGTTCATGGAAGAAAGAAAGAAAAAAAAAGTCAGTCGTTGAGGAATAAAAGAGAGATGGCTGAAGCTGCCAGAGAGGGTGGGGTGGGAAATGAGGGGTCGGGGTAGGCCATGTTAAGGCCTTTGTTTTAGGAGACAGAACTGATTGTTCTGAAGGTTTGGTAAAAGCTGAGGCTCTCCAGCAAGTCTTCTGTTGAGGGGCTCTATGACTCTTAAACTATGAACTCCCAGGACCATTTTGCCAAAGAAATCTAGGTTGAGACCTGGAGGCTTGGTTTAAAAATAGTTGATATCCACGTCGGCTTGCATCCACTGCCCTCCTTGTGACGATACGCACTCCTCCCCTCTCACCCCAGGTTTGTAAGACACCTTTGTTCATTTTTTGTGTCAAGTTGATTGGGCTGAGAGATGCCCAGGTGGTTGGTAAAAACATTATTTCCGATGTCTCTGTGAGGATGTTTCTGGAAGAGATGGCATTTGAATGGGTAGGCTGAGTAAAGATCACCCTCCCCAATATGAGTGGGCATCATCCAATCCAGTGAGTATGAACAGAACTAAAAGGCTGGGCAAATGCGCTCTCTTTGAGCTTCCATCTTCTCCTGCCTGCAAACATGGGTGCTTCTTGTTCTTAGGTCTTTGGGCTAGGGTGGAACTAAGCACCTTGGGCCTCTGGCTCCCAGATGACAGATCATGGGGCTTCTCTGCGTCCATAATCATAGATGCCAATCCCCTATAATAAACAGCTCTCTATACACATATTTATATCCTACTGGTTCGGTTCTTCTGGAGAACCCTGACTAATACTCCATTTACTCAATTTTCCAGCCAACTTTTTGAGACAAACAACACACTATTTCCTTATTGCTATTATAAAACTAGACGATCTCTATAAAAGTCATCTGTAATCTAACTACCCAGAAAGAGCCAATAAACTAAGATTGTGTTTGCTCTTAATTTTATCTTTACGCACACACACACACACACTCCATATAAAACTCTATATGCTTATTTTACCAAATTAGAATTACAGTATATATTAGAATATCTTAAATAACTTTTCTTCTCTTAACGTACGGTGAACATTTCCCCACATCTTTACATATATTCTGACAATATAATTTTTAGATGCAACTGTAAGGTCAGGACAAGCACTGGATGACTTCTAAATGCCTCACACTGAGATAGCTGGCTCCTGATTTTATACCCTTAGATAAGTTAACATAGACGATTTTTTAATTTATTTTATTATTATTATTATTTTTTGTCTTTTTGTCTTTTCTAAGACCACACACAGGGAAAATGGAAGTTCCCAGGCTAGGGGTCTAATCAGAGCTGTAGCTGCCAGCCTATGCCACAGACGCAGCAACACGGGATCTGAGCCACTTCTGTGACTTACACCACAGCTCACAAGGCCAGGGATTGAACCCACAACCTCATGGTTCCTAGTCGGGTTCATTAACCACTGAGCCACGATGAGAACTCCTAAGATGATTTTTTTTAAATGATTCTTAGCAATGAATATGCATGCTAACCAAGAAATATTAAAACTAAGGCCATTATCCAACAATTAATATAACAAAAATTATGTCTTGCAAGAACTTGAATCACTACCCTAGGGAGCATTGCTGTGCAGTAAGAGATCAGCAAATAAGAAAGGTCATCAGTGGTCCTCTCGAAGTAGAGTTTCTTTGTATTTTAGACTAAGACAAAATCGCTAGGGTTACAGCAACTTGCAGGCCAGGGATCCAACACTTTCAGAAATTGTATTAGCTGGGGATTTTTGTCTCAGTTCCAGGATCTTGAAGTGATACACATCCCACTTTTTTCTTTCCTTAAGACCAGACCCAAAAGAGATCTTATACCTGCTTCCGGGGACGAAAAGGCAAATGATTTACCTAACATCTGAGAGGATACTGAACCAACCAAAATGAAGGACAAGAAATCGGTATGCATAGGCATTTTCCAGTGAAAAGTAACTATTTCTGTTGGCATGAGTGAAAGAAATCAAGCAGAAAATATTGACCAGAGTTCACTAACTCCAGATGGGTCCAAGAATCAGGTTTGGAGACAGTGCAGCCAGAGCCAGTGCTGACAATAATGCCACATAACTGGTTTGGAAATACCACTGGCACCACTGTTCAGTTGAGTCACTGCAATTAATGCCTCCAATTCCATCAACACTAATCATTGAAACTTGGGTTAGGAGACATTACTTCATTGATGCCTTGCATTTCTGCATGTCTTTCAAGCAGAATTGTTTCAGACTATCTCTCAAGGATGTTTGCACAACGGAAGCCTTAGACAGCATTTCTCTTCAGACCAAAGAATACACATGCTTATGGCCCACCATAAAAGATCCAGGATGGTCTCCTGTATCATGATCACTATCTGGCCCATCTGCATTGCTCCCATGAAATTAGGGTCAAGGGGAGCTAACTAGTGCACATGCTCATATTCATGCAATTTGATGTGCTATGATTTGTAGAGTCCTTTGTCTTTGACCCAAGGCTTTAGTGTCTTCCATTAGCATCCATTCAACTGTGGCAGGTGAATCTATTAGCTTGCAAATAAAGCAAAACCTCATAGCCATCAGTTTTTGCACTTTGCTGCTAGAATGACTCTCATTGCTGTCTTAAGCAACTGGAGGCTGTCAGTAGAATGGAAACGTCAGCCTCAGTTTTTTTGTTTTTTTTTTTTCTCTCTTGTGAGCTTCTAATTCTAAGCTCAGGTGGCAGTTGCTTCTAATTGGCAGACCCTAAGTCATGTGTCTCTGTCTGAATTAAAAGAAGTCTGGGAAATCCAGTGTTTGTTTTTCTACAGTTTACATAATGGGGAAATCCCCAAATGTAATGTGTTTAGGAACACAGGCAAAAATACATACAAATGTTCATTTTACCAGTAGTCATTCCATATTTCTCAAATTGGTACAGAAAAGGAATTCCTAGGTCTTTGTCAAGGTTAGATCTAAAGAAAATGGTCTATAATGGCCTCAGAAAAAGGCTTTAAATTCCATGGCTCTTGGAAGAGATGTCTGTGCCACTTAGCAAAAAATACACAAGGTGGCACTCCAAGCGGTAATTACACTTCTGCTGTCTTCTAACTGCACTGGATTTGTTTTGTGTTTGTTTGTTCATTTGGGATTTTTAACTTTATTTTTTGCTTTTAGGGCTGTACCTGCAACATATAGAAGTTCCCGGGCTTGGGGTTGAATTGGAGCTGCAGCTGCCAGTCTACGCTACAGATACAGCAATGCAGGATCCAAGCTTCATCTGTAACCTAGACCACAGCTTTCAGCAATGCCAGATCCTTAACCCACTGAGCAGAGCCAGGGATCAAACTCACGTCCTCCTATATTTAGTCCAGTTCTTAACCTGCTGAGCCACAATGGGAACTCCCTATTCATTTGTTTTATGGCTTGTTTATAGAAAGGAAAGGCAAGGTACAACAAAATCCTCCCAAGAGAAGAAGAGAGATATGGCCAAATTCCAGTTTTTCCTTTCATATATCTCAGATAATAAGGTTTCTTAAGGTGCCAAGGGCAATTTAGGTCTGGGATGAGGCAAGTGACAGGTGTCCAAGACCTGTCATAACCATAGGTGGGACCAAGTCCCCACCACTTGGGATAACAAGGAAAAGGGCAAGACTTAAGATGAGAAGGGTCTCCAAGAAAACGTTTAGTTGGTAGGAGTGGGGAAGCAGCACTAGGGGAGAGGGTCCTAGGAAATCATATTTGTTGGAGGTTTAATTCCCTTCATTATGTAGAAGTCTTGACTTTGGTGGAGGGGGTGTGTTCTTTTTAATTTTAGAGTAGCATACATATACAAACATCTGCAGAGCATAAATTCAACTAATTGTTCTAAAGTGAATATATCTGTGAAATCATAACCCAGATCAAGAAATAGAACATTGCCAATACCTCAGAAATTCTCACAAGTGCACTCCCAATTACTTTCCCTTTCCCAAAGATAACCACTAGTCTGATTTTGACATCCTATGTTGGTTTGTTGTTTTGAATTTTATAAAAATGGGCTTATAGGCATATACTTTTTTACGTCTGACTTCTTTGTTTATCATTATGTTCACATGTTTATCCACATTTTTGCATGTAACAACAGTCTGTTCATTTTTATTGCTGTGTAGTATTCCCTTATATTACCCTATCAAATTTTATTTATTCATTCTACATGGATGGAATTTGGGTTGAGTCCAAATTTTGTCTATTATAAATAATGCTGCCTGAACATTTTTGTGTGCCTATGGCACTTACATTTTGGTTAAACACATACCTGAGTGGAATTTATTGGTCATAGGATATTCATGTGCAGAATTTTTATAAATACTTGCAAACTGTTTTCCAGAGTGACTGTAGCAATTTACACTCCCACCTGAACTGGGGCTAAACTTCGTGGAACATTAACCTCAGAAGCTATATGGAATTTTCCACCTTGATTTATCAAATTTCTTTGTGTCATTAACTGAGTTTGAGCTGAATGTATGTGAAGGTCCCATATTTCTTAGTATAAACTAAGCCAAGACCTTCCTTGTCAGATAGCTCTTTCCATCTCTCACTCTTGCTTTTGTTACTGCTGAGCCACACTGGGAACTCTCAGCTCGTGTGATTTTGATGACTACCTTTCCACATCTCGGGTGAAGAAATCAATGGTCAGAAAAGTTGTCTGAGGTCATCAGCCTTTTAGAAACAAAGCCAGAAATTGAACCTCTGTCTCAGATTCCAAACCCTGTGTTCATTTCAATTATGCCGCAGTCATCCAGTAGACAGAAATGGGCCAACAGGTGCTTCATCTGTCTTATGTAACCAGGAAGAAGAGCAGTCCTCAGGTGAGGGGCTGGGAGACTGTACAGGAAACCTGACCCTAGCTCTTAGCTGACTCGGCCCTCGTTTGACCGCAAATGATGTTGTTTGCCTCGGAGCTCCCGTCGGCGCCTGCCCCGAGAGGGGAACATTCTGAGAGTTGTGGCACCATCTTCAGTGCCACTTATTGTGGTCAGAGTTAATAATGTCCGTGTTGGAGTTACTGTTGTGATGCAGCGATCTGGGGATCCAGTGTTGTCTCTGAGGCTGCACAGGTTCGATCCCCGGCCAGGAACAGTGAGTTAGGCTTCCAGCATTGCCGATGCTGTGGAGTAGGTCATAGCTGTGGCTCTGACTCAGTCCCTGGCCTGGGAACTTCCATATGCAACGGGTCCAGCAAGAAAAACAAAATGATGCTCATGTTGTAATGCAACAGGACAATAGCCTGTCAAGTTGGGCTTTTAAAAGGTTAGAGAATCCAAGCTCTCAATTAGCAATATGGCGTTTCCATGGTTCAGTGGTGTCTGGGGAGCTGAACGTAGCCGACGTCTGGAAACCAAAACCTATCAGAACAGCAAGGATTCTACTTGTCTTTAAGGTCTAAAGCACATTAAAATCAAATGCACCACAGGCTCTTAGAGGTAGCAGGAGCAGTAGATCAGAAGGAGGCTCTCGGCTATGCTCAGCCACTTGAAGACTGCTGATTTTGATAATTTTACCTCTCAGAGCTTTAGTTTCTTCATCAGTAAAAACGGTACTAACCTCATGGGGTTATTGTAAAAGAGCGCAGAATGAGGTAATGTGGATGAGTGGCCAGTGAATAATAAGCCACTTACTAATAAATTAATAAAGGCTAGCCGTTATTTTTATTATTACCTCAAGGGATTACTATGAGGATTGAACTGGACAAAATATGTTAAGCATCTAGCAGAGGGCTCGGCACAGGTTGAGTGCTAAATAAATGAGAACTGTTGTCATTGATATCGAGGAGATTTTAGGTAGTCACTAAAAATGACATTAAAGACTACTTTATTACATGGAAGGGTGTAGATATGTACTGCTGAAGGGCAAGCACAAGATATAAAAAATGCATAAAAAAACTCTCTTTTTTTTTTTTTGGCTTTTTAGGACTGCACCTGTGGCATATGGAGGTTCCTAGGCCAGGGGTCCAGTAGGAGCTGTAGCTGCCAGCCTACGCCACAGCCACAGCAATGCCAGATCCAAGCCACATCTGTGACCTACACCACAGCTCATGGCAACACCGGATCCTTAACCCACTGAGGGAGGCCAGGGATCAAACCCGCAACCTCATGGTTCCTAGTCGGGTTCTTTTCCGCTGCACCATGACGGGAACTCCAAAAATTTCATTTTAAAACTAAATAACTAAATACATAGTGTGTACATATCCATAGGAAGAAAATTGAAAGGGTATGTACCAAGGAACAACGCTTTACTAGAAACTAGACCCAAACAAAAAAATCCCATAAGAACTTGAGACTGCGTTTCATAGGCTTAGTTAGAATGGAATGTCATACAATGAACATTAAGACCTCATAAGGGAGTAGACATAAAACAACTCTTTTTAAACGCTGGAAGGCATCAGGAGTAAAAGAAAATTGTAGGTCACAGTGTAAAGTCTTCATCTTGGGTCATGGTAGTAAACTCGTATTATAAAATATATAGCTTGTCTCATGCTGTGAAACTGGCTTTACCAAGAAACTGAAAGAGGCTTACAGTTTAAGTTTTCCAGCAGATCCTTGAGTCAGTGGAGAAATAGTGGAAAGTTTGCAGAAGTAGGTGGCTGTATCTTGAAACTGCCCTCCAGTGTAACAGGATTTGTCTGTCATATGGTTACTTCCTAGTTTTCTTTTCTATTTTTAACAAGAAAAACAAAACAAAACAAAAACAGCTCTGTCTCAGACATGTTAAATTTTCTAAAAAATTAGGAAACTCAAATCTCAGCATTTCAATGCTTGTGGGGCTATGAGGATGATATTTACTCTGTGTTTCCCTGAAAGCCCATGATAATTAGTTCTGTGAGTACATGGTAGAGGATGACACAGAAATCAAACACCATGGAATTAACCATTGCACAAGACCTCAACAATAAAGTGACCCTTTTAAAACTGAAATTTGCAATGTCAGTATCTTTTTTTTTTAAATTTTAGGGGTTGACTGACCCCATTTATTTACCATAAATTTCTTATTTACTGGAAAATCCAAAGTGGTTTCAAATCTGATGAGGTTTTTAAAATCTTGGAGTAAAGACCCTATACTAGTATAAAACGAATATGATTGCAATTTACCTTCTGAATCCTGGACTTCACTGTAAGTGAACGAATGATATAAAAAGCATTCACAAGCAGAGAATTACAGAAAAAAATGGCAGCGCCCCAATGCATAAAACTCAGAAACACAAGTATTTTAATTTACCAAAGTACTTAAATTATTGGATAGAAATTCTTAACACTAAAAGGTGCTCAAATGAAAAGTAGAAGGCCTTGTATTATTTAAAGAAATTACTCTATACAACCAAGGAATTTATGCAGATTGTAAATAGGGGAAAATAGACTATAATAAGTTATCTGTTTTTTACATTGAAAACTACTTGGCTGTATGATCTCAAAAACTTTTATCTCTAGAACAACTCTCACTCCAAAATTCCAGATCAGTATAAAAAAATTCTTTTGCATATCTCCCCTTAAATATGCTGCACGTGTGTCCCTTATCCTCAGTTTATGCAAACTGGAACAGATATCTCCCCAACACTTCCCTAATCTTACACCTCTGCCAATATTTTGAGCTTTGGTGAAAGGTATAAAAATCTACCAGATTTCTCAAGTGGGAAACATACATGTCATTCTTGATATGGCATCTCCCATGTCGCATGTCAGATTGAGAATTCTCACTATTTCTAGTGTTCGAACATCTCTCTAATATTCTGTCAGTCAGGGTCCAGTAAAGAAAACCACGCTAGTTATTTCAACAGAAAGATTCAATATCAGGGATCAATTAAGCTGAAAAAGCAGAGAGGGAACCCTGAGATATATGAGAGAGAATTGCAGGAGCAGTCACCACCTCTTAGACGAGAGAACAAAAGAACAGAGATTGGGGTTATCAGAATTTAGCAACTTGCGGGAAGGGCCCTGAAATTCTTGGAACCCAGGCTTTAAAAGGGGCCACTGTCTGGTGGTTGCTAATACTGCAGGAGCTCAAGGGAGGCGATGCATCCAGTTGGGCTGTGGGAGGGAGACACCTGGTGCTGGTACCTCTGAAGTGTATAATTAGGCTGGTTCAAGGAGTGTGAAGGCTGGACCAATGACTGTTCCTAGGATGAAAGGCTATTGCTGGGTTTAAACTGATAGGATCAGCAAAGTGTAGAAATGAGTGGGTCTCCTGCTCCCTTCTTAGCCTGTAATCTCTCTTGAGTGCTTCCTATTGGGATAAGCTGACAGGAGGCCAGTGGGGAGAAAAGAAATGTATTTTACAGAGTGCTAGTGTCAGGCATCACAGAACAAAATAAGAACAAGCGTGTTTGGTGTCAGAAGATAGCAGCACATGACAAAAATAACTGTTTAGTTTGATGTCCTTTACTTAAGGGAAAACAATCCATGGATTGCAGGAATTCAGAAGTGGGGAAACACTCTTTCCAAGGGATACTTGGTCAGGTGTGGTTTTTCAGGTTATTAGAAACAGCAGTACAGAAACAAGGCATGATTGGTTAGGAGGTTGGAGATTTCCTCGTAAGCCTTGCAGGTCAATCAGGGAATAACAAAATGTATTTGGCTTAAATGGACTGGCCTGGGGTTGTATAAATAACCTTATTTAGAACAAGGATGTAAGAACAGATTCTTGGTATCTGAGGACTGGCTGGCTGGAGACACTCACCGTGTTTCTGGTCAAGCAGAGCATTTACAATACACAAAAGTTATGTAAGTGTTGGTTTGCTGACGTGGCACCCTATCCCCTTTAGAGTTCCTCTTTTTTTCCCATCCCGCTGCTCCTCTTCTGCCTTTGGCACCAGCTGACCTGACGCAGTAGACTCCTAACATGTTTGCTCTCTTGCCCGCCTAAAGTCCACTCTCCACACAAAGGCCAGAATGCTGGCTTTATTGTATAAATGAATTCTGATCAAGACGCTCCTTTACTTAAATGCCTCCAATGGGAGCTATTTGACAATGGGATGAGTCAAGATCTCTCTCTTGAAGGAGACTCTATTTCCTCACAGGCAACATGGTGGTGGTTAGCCAGGCTTGTCTATATCCATGGCCATATCAAACTGACACCTTTCATTTTAATCCTGTGATGTCTGACTCAAACATTGCATCTTGAGAGAAGACATTTGTGTGCGAAAGTTGTTTCCTAGAGCTTCTTCTTTTCTGTTTTTGTAATTAGGCTCAGATTGCCAGAGTGACCCCCTAAATAGTTTAAAAAATTACCTGTTTCTCAGATGATATTATGACAGTGTTTCCCCATGAGGGAGGGGTACCAGGCATGCTACCCCAAATATGCCTCCTTGGCACATGGATTACCTTTTTCGGCCAAAGGTCATTGAGAGACAGCAAAGCAGGAAAAGATTTAAAAACAAGGTACATGTTTTCCCTTGGTAAAGGGAATGTATATCTATGCAGAGAATTGCCAGTTGTAGAGGACACTGGACAACTCTTAATCGTTAAAGAGGACACTGAGTTAAATATACCCGACAAACTTTACTAAACAACCCTTGTTTACCATATTTGTCCTGGCCCCTATCCATAACTTGCCTCCCTTCCCATCTCACCCCTCCCTAGAAGCCCCAAACACGTGTTCCTTTAGCCTAAGATTATATCCAACCCTAAATTCTAAACATCTCTTTGAATTACACTCCCCCAGAGCTCCCCCTGTGTATATATGAGATACGCATGCAAACAACTTCCCTTTGTTTTTCTCTTTCTAATTTGTCTTAAAAAAATTTTTGTTTCTATTTACAGCCTCACCTAAATACACAATACCAATTTATTAGCAGTATAAAGACTGCTTCGTTGCTTTACAATTCAATAGACTCAAAATACCTTTTCAAACAGATTAATTTTTTTTCTTTTTATGGATGCACCTGGAGCATATAGAAGCTCCCAGGCCAGGGGTCACATTGGAGCTGTAGCTGGGGCCTATACCACAGTCACAGCAAGACCAGATCCAAGCCACATCTGTGATCTATGCCATAGCTTGTGGCAATGCCAGCTCCTTAACCTACTGAGTTAGGCCAGGGATCGAACCCGCATCCTCATGGAGACTCTGCCGGGTTCTTCACCTGTTAAGCTACAGCAGGAACTCCTTGTTAATCTGTCTTTGGTTAAGAGGCTCCAACCTGGATCGGTAGAAGGAGAAAGATGTTTTTCCTCTATGACTATATCCCATTCTAACACTAGAACTGATCCAGTTCTCTTTCTCCACATTTCATTCTCCTACAGCATCCTTGGTGTCTACCCCTTAGATGTCAGCAGTTTGTCCCCCACTTGGTTGTGACAACCAAAAATATCTTAGGCACTGCCAGATGTCTTTCATTTTTAGTTAAACGATGATTAGGGTTAAACAACATAATTTTAATATAAGAATGTCGCATGCAATATTTCAGAAATTTATCTAAATTTCAAATTTAATGAACATCCTGTATTTTCCTTTTTGAGGGGGAGGGCTTCCTCAAGGCATACAGAAGTTCCCAGGCCTGGAATCAAACTGAGCCACAGCAGTAACCCAAGCCACAGCAGTGACCATACCTAGTCCTTAACCACTAGGCCACCAGGGAACTCCTGAACATACTGTATTTTATTTGTGAGACCTGGCAGTCTTACCTGGAGGGGAAAAAAAAAAATCCCTGGTCAAGATTCACTGGCCTAGAGATAAATGCAAGTATTTAACCAATTGCACCAAATCAATTGCTTTGTTTTGAGAGTCAACTTTACACTGAAATAAATAGTTCATCTTTCATAGTCATCATGAGTATTGTGCCTTTAGAACCAGATTGTAGGGCAGGAAAAAGAATTTTCCCTCTATCCTTTTAGATTCTGTGGCTGAGAACGCCTCTGTAATAAAGGCAGATTAACAAGAGAAAATCAAATAGAACTTTAAGAGCGTATAGGACTCAGTTACCTGGGAAAACTCTTGGAAATGGCCCAAGCCACCACCTTAAAGATCATCTTCAGCTAAGGACCAAAAGAGGTTCAGAGGTAGAACGGTAAATGGAGGTTAATGTGCCATCCTAAGCTAAGGAATGGGACAGAGGCCTGGGGCTTCCAAGGACAGGAGGGTCATTTATGGGTTAATACTAATAAGAGCATGTGTTTGGTAGTTAAATATTTGCTCTGCTGTATTAATTGGGCCAATTAGATAAAACTTATCTCCAGTAATAAATTCTGGGAAAAATCCCCAGGTTAAGTTCTTCTAGGTGGTTAAGGGAGGAACAAGAGTTTCTCTTGAACCCACAGGGCCTCCATTGCCTTTAGTTCAAAATAATCCTCATGCAAAAGTGGCACATTTGGGGGAAGCTTGTTCTGAACTCCTACACCTTCAAGATGCAGTCAAGGGAGAGATGCAGAATCCAATTATTTGAGTTGTGGTCCTGATAGGAAATTAAAGTAGCCTCTCGAGTTCAGTCAGGGAGCAAAGAGCTTGGAGGAAGAAGTAAGCAGCAACCTTAATGGAGAGGTAGTGAGAGTGAAGGGTTCTGTCCACAGCAGTTATAAAAGGTCACAAAGGAAGCTAAAATGGATTACAAAAGATTTGCTTAAGACAGTGAAGTACCCATCAGAAATAACATTAAAGTTTAAGTCAATGGGATGGACGCTTAAATGTCTTAGGAAACAAAAAATTCAAAATCAAACAAGGGATTTCCTGTTGTGGCTCAGTGGGTTAAGAATCCAACTAATATTCATGAGGATGTAGGTTCAATGCCTGGCCTCGCTCAGTGGGTTAAGGATCTGGTGTTGCCACAAGATGCGGCGTAGGTCACAGATGTGGCTCAGATCCCTCATTGCCATGGCTGTGGCTTAGACCGGCCAGGGAACTTCCATATGCCACAGGTGTGGTCCTAAAAATACAAAAACAAAACGAAACAAAACAAAAACGAAATCAAACTAAACCAAAGGGGAAGTCGGCTTGCAATCTTAGCAGGTATTGCAGACTTCCGGCTCCAACAGAATAATTAGCCAATTCTTTAAACTCCTGGGAGGCTGGCCCCAAAGCCAAGTCCATAGTAAAGCGTCTCATTCCTGTTATAATTATCACAAAAATGGCTTGGAGTGGCACTGTGGGTTAAAAATCTAACTGCAGCGTCTCGAGTCCCTGCAGAGGTGCAGGTACAATTCCGGGCCCAGCAAGTGGGTTAAGGGATCTGGCGTTTCCGCAGTTTTGGCTGAGATTATTTTATGGCCACACCTGTGGCATATATCAACTTCCATATGCCACGGGTGTGGTCATAAAATAAAAAATAAAATAAAATAAATAGGGTGGATTATGGATGGGTAGTAGAAAGGATAAAATGACAGATATTGATATTTACTAAAAACAAAAAGTTATAAGAATAGCTCATTGTTTCCGTCAGTGGAGTGGAAGAATTTTCCTGAATATACATATATATATATAGAGAGAGAGGCTCAGGCCTTGGATCCTGTCCCCTAACCTTGGCCACAATGAACTTCAACTGATCACAGAATCACATCCATTTGCTTGGGGGTCGCTGAACTCTTTCTTTCGTGGGTGTGTGCAGGTGTTTTAACTCTGGGAAAGTTTAATATTTGCTGTGATTATGTTGAGTTCAGAGAAAATATGTGAATATTTGGTATCATATTTGGTATATAAAAATGTTTACAGTGTTTAAGAGATTTGGCATTTTAATGTGTTTGACCCAGTGGCCTGATGATTCCATTTAGAATGTGTAGTAGAGTATCTGAATTTAGATTTATGATTTTAAAATTGAATGTTATAAAATAATTTGATTAAATTTGAAAACAGTATTAGAATGTTTAAGACAATTTAATATTTATTACATTAGAGTAAATTTTGTTAATTTACATGACTGTTTAGCTGGGAAGGTATGTTTTAGGCTCAGAATTGAAGTACTCATAAAGGAAAATCAAATATGGTGATACCATAATTGTGATTTAAACCTTTAAATATTATTGAATTAATAGATTGTAAGTGGGACTGATTCTTCCGAAAGTACCACTTGGAAGATGCCCTTGAAGTGATTATGAGCACATTAATGTATATAAAATATCATAGTGGAGTTCCCACTGTGGCACAGCGGGTTAAGAAAGTGATTGTAGTGGCCTGGGTCTCTGTAGAGGTGTTCGTTGAATCCCTGACCCAGCTCAGTGGGTTCAATGACCCGGTGTTGCCATAGCTGTGGCACAGGTCTCAGCTGCAGCAGGGATTCCGTCCTTGGCCTGAGAAATGCCATATGCCGCCAATGCAGCCGTAAAAAAGTAATATAGCTTACAAAAAATTTTTAATCTATTATTGTAATTAGTTTATATTAATAAAAATACCAAGGAATAATAAACTTATCTGTGCATAAAGACAGCAATAATTCATAGTGATAGTTCGATAGGTTATTTTTCATGAAGGTTGAGTCCTATGCAGACATATGTCTCTAACAAATGAGTTTGTTTGCATGTAGCTTTTTTCAATTGCATCTGAAAACCAGATTTCATTTAGGAAATGTCCTAAACACAGTACCCCATTTTGAACCCCGAGTCCTTCCTGCCAGTGTGAGCACTTTCCTTCCCCTCTCGTCTTTGCTTCCTTCTTTCCATTTTACCATTGGCAAAGCAGATATGACTCAGAAACCGGTTTCTCAGGGTTGTAACATTAGATGATGCACCACTTGGGTCATTCATTACACAGTAAACTAATGCCCTTGTTTCATTGGGTTGGGCTCTCTGGAAGGTGTGTAGCTGCTTGAGTTGGTGGAAGAAAGCTCACAAGTGTGGAAAGAAAGAACTTGCCACCGACCTGGGCTCCTAGGGACCTTTCTTTTGGCTGCGAAGGATTTTGCTGTTTATAGGAAATACCTCCAGAAGCTTCAGGAAGTTGTAGAGTTGAAGTAAGTCTGTGAAGGACCAGCATGGGAATCCTATACTCCGAGGTATGTAACTTCTCTGGAAATAAGATTCCAAAGATGTTAAAAATAGCTCATGTGCTTCAAATGGAATCTCCTATCGCTGCTAATTAGACTCCTTTTCTTCCACCTTTCTGTTAAGAGTATGAAGTTAAAACAAAGTCCCGTGTGCTAGCCTTTTTGGCATTTCTAACATTTTAAGGGAAATTATTTTGTGAGCCTAAACCTTCAGCTGGATGTGAGTTGTAGACACATCATGATGTCCAGATGTTTGTGTGGTTAATTTGTAAAATGGAGTTTATGCAAATGGAGTTAATGGACTTGTGTTTGGTGAGGTCAAACATCCCGAGGACAAGTAAAAATTGTCCTCAGCTGGATTTTCTAAACAAGTGCATGATTCCAAACAAGCTGTTTGTTTTTTTTTTTTATGGAACCATATGTTTAGAACTTGGAAAGGAAATGTACCTCTAGCTATTACTAATAAAGACTATCCCTGTATAGAAGAAGGATAAAAACAGAATATAAATTTGATATTTTGAGTTTTTGGTATTTTCATGGACATAGAAATACTTTTTCCTGTTTTGAGAGTAACCTACTAGAATCAGATAGATTTTTTAATAATATTTCAAAGGAGTGTAAGAAAGTGATGTTCAAAGGAGAGGCTAAGAGGTGTGATGACATTATTATTCACGGTTTGCTGTCTGTCCTCTCTGACACAAATAACCAGTCAGTCTGCATTTCATTACAGATGCTTAACAGAAGTTCTTTGGGTGGTTCTTCTAATACTAAAGGCGGTTTTCTCAGTATTGGCAGTTATGTCCAACACCAGGGCTGTGTGTGAGTGTGTTTGTGTGTGTCTCTGTGTGTGTGTGTGTAGGCACAAGCACCTTTATGTAGTCAATTTGCTCTTTGATCAGTTTATAATTCTAGGTATGTCTTGCCCAGTAGCTTTAGGCTGGTGAAGAATTTACATATATGAAAATGTCAAAACACGTAATATTCTAAAATGATACTCTGGCCTTTCTTAAACCTTAGATTGTGTAAGTGCCAGGGAGAGGAACTTGTTGAAAATTCAGTTTCAAGGGCCCCTACTCCAGAAAGTCTGTTTCACTCCATGTGGGGTAGCATTCAGAAACTTTTTTAGAAGAGACTTCCGAGTGATTCTGAAGTGAATGATCAGTTTACCACCCCTGGGGAGAAATACTGCTCTAGGCTAGTGCTTTTCAAATTTTAATGTGCGTACAGATCACCCAAAGACCTTGTTTAAATGCAGATTATTATTCTGGAGATCAGGGTGGAGCCTAAGATTACGCATTTCAACTCGCCTATAAACTGCTGGTCCAGGACCTTGCTATGAGAAGCCAGACTGTTGTCTAAACCCTCCCAGAATAATTGCTTTTTAAAAAGTCTTTGTGTGAGCAGTGTAATTGCTTGTTGATGGGGTGTTGATTTGCAAGTGGTTGAGCTGAGTCAAGGAAAGGCAGGATGTGTTGAATTATTTATAAGTGTCAGTGAGAATATTCCCATAAGTGGAATGAATATTTCACTTTTCAGATATATTGAGGAGGACAAAGCAATGTGGAATATGCTATGATATTTAAAAACAAATACAACAACCACACACCCATAAACACACACAGACACAACCTTAAAAAACCCTAACTTACCTAGAAGCTCATAGGTGATTATTTAAAACTCATAATTAATATTAAATCAAAGATAGTCCAAGGTAGTGTTAGCATAAATGGTCTTTCCATCAACTCAGTATCACAAGTAATCCTACTTTTGAGTAACTCAAGAAGGAACTTAGAGCTTGGACTTGTACGGCATCTTATAAAAGAACAATACATTTTTAGAGAGGCGGTAAGATAAAGGAAAAGGACTTTGAGTTTCTAAGGCAGCAAATTGAGGGAAAGCAAATATGACTGGGAGCTAGCGGAAGATAAGGCTAGTTAGTAAATGTTATTATGTAGATTACTTCGGTGCCTTCTCTGGGTTGACAAAGGTAAATTTTGTCCTTCCTGGTAGGGAAGGAAGGGGGAACACCTTCGCAAATTTATGTCTGCTTTTAGCTAAATAGAACATGCTTTGTATCTGCTTCTCAATTTCCTGTAGCTCAAAATAACTGTTAAACTTAAGAGGAATAAATTGGGGTGCATATCCTACTACCCTTTAGAGCCTTGCATTGCTAATAGTTATGCTCTTTTATATATACAGCATGTATGTATTCATTGACATATAATAACACTGTTATCAGTTTCAGGTGTACAAATAAGTCAGTATTTGTATGTGTTGCAAAATGATCACCACAAGAAGTCCAGTTAACAACTGTCACCGTACACAATTAACGAAAATTTTTTTGGTGATAACTTTCAAGATTCACTCTTGGCTGCTTTCAAGCATGCAGTACAGTATCATTTACTACAGTCACCATTCTATGCATTATATCCCCATGACTTACTCATTTTAAAACTGGAAATTTGCACCTTTCGATCCTTTCACCTGTTTCATACACCCTGCCCCCTGTCTCAAGCAACCCCTGATCTATTCTCTATATTCATGGGCTCTTTTTCATGTTTGTTGGTTTTTGTTGTTGTTGTTGTTATTTAGATTCCACATGTGACAGCATATGGTATTTATCTTTTTCTGTCTGACTTATTTCACGTAGCATAATATCCTTAAGGCCCTTTTTTGCTGCTACAAATGCTAAAAATTTGTTCCTTTTTATGGCTGAATAATATTCCCTGGTATATATGTACCATGTCCTTTTTTTTGCTTTTTTAGGGCTGTACCTGTGACATATGGAAGTTCCCAGGCTAGACGTCAAATCGGAGCTACAGCTGCCTGCCTACACCACAGCCACAGCAACACAGGAATCAAGTCGCAATTGCGACCTACACCACAGCTCACATGGCAACATCGGATCCCTGACCCACTGAATGAGGCCGGGGATTGAACCCACATCCTCATGGATACTAGCCGGATTTGTTTCTGCTGTACCACAAAGGGGAACTCCAGTACCACATTTTCTTTATCCATTTATTCACCAATGGATATTTAGGTTCTTTCTAGTATATTCTTAAGAAAGAAGAAGAGAATGAGGGAGCTTCCCAGATTCGGTCCTAAGTTCTGCAGTGGAGGAGGTGCTCGAAGCTCAGTGAGAGAGCCTTGCCAGGCATGATCACTCCCAGCCATGTGAGGTGGGACTTTTAAACAGGGCTGACTGATTTAAACCCTTATCACACATATTGACTCATCCTACTTGTAATAATAACAAACACTTTATGAAGGCTTATTATGTGCCGAGCTGTGTTCTCAACATTTTATGTGTATTAATTCATTTAATACTCACATCAACCATATCAGAGAGTCTCTATGACTATCCTTAGTCTCACAAATGAAAAAACTGAGGCAAAGATAGTTTCAGGAACCTGCCCAGAGTTATGCAGCTAAAAAGCACTTCCTGGCTACAGAGTTGCATCTGGAACTTCAGGGAAATTCTGCTTATGAACCTGACAAACGTGCTGAGTTCTTTTCCCGCTGCTCACTCTGACAGGGATGTCATACGCCATGAGCTGGCCAGTCTTAACCACTCTGCTTTTCTGCCAGTATTCTTCCCCACTGAGATACACTATTACCCTTTTCCCTTAGTTAAAAAAACATAGGGTGAACTAATTCCAGGTTCCAGTGAGGCACATTCTAATCCCACGGTGAACAGAAGTGTTGCATTGGAAAGTATTACAAAATTTAGAAAGAAGGAAGATGTAGAAGAACTTAACTTATAAATCTAGGGATTTCTTATTTAGGACACCTATAGAATCTTCTTTAGGGTCCTGTCCTTCTCAGCTGGAGAAACAATCTCTAAAGGAATACCCAGAAAATCATATAACAGTGGTGTATGCCTTTATGCTTTGGGAGTCTATCGTTAAAATTACTTATGAACAGAGATACACACACACACACACACACACAAACACACACACACATTTTCTCTCTCCCTCTCTCTCCCTCTCTCTCTCTCTCTCTCTCTCTCTCAATGACAATCCTTTAGGAATGGATCTCATTTTCATTTTTCAGAGAGTAAGACATTACCATAGAAAGAGAGCACATGGTTTAAAGAAGAGCAGTGTCTAGAGAAAGCCATTTAGGCTGAGTGGGGCTTTGGGGCGACCTGATACCATGGAGGAGGAAAGCTCAGGGGAGACAGGGGTAGAGATGTAATGAATGGGAAGGCCATTGGATTGCAAGTCTAAAAACCCTAGAATGTAGTCCCCATTGTGCCAGGAACTTGGGGCAGTTGGGGGAAATCATTTAACTTCTCTGAGTCAGAGTTTTGATATCTAAAAACAAAAGGGCTGGGTAAATCCAGTTTAGCACTAAACATTTTGTCATTCCAGGAGAAGGGAAAAGGAAAGACAAGGTCAACTGAGAAAAAAAAGAAGCTCTCTCACAATTTTACCAGCTCTCTCAATCAATTTTATTTGAATATTAAACCCCTCACAAAATTTTGGCATTACATATTTATAATATATATCACATATATGTATAATATATAATATAAACCCCAAATGACTTATTTTTTCCTTGTGTATTTTAAGTATTTTACCAATGATAATGCAGTACTAAATCAAGTTTCAAGAAGGAAATGATAACTTCAATATATGAACAGAAATAAGAGAACTAAACATTTGTAAATATTTATTCATTCATTCACTCATCCATTTATTTAATCAACAATATTTATTGATCACACACTATATTCCAGGCACATGTCAGCTCCTGGTACATAGTGATAAATGCATAAAAGTGGATCTTGACCTCTTGGAGCTACTAATGCAAAATGAATATACAAATTGAAAAAAAAAATAAGATAAATAGTGAAAGGAGGAATCAAGGTAGCCAGAGAATAAAGAGAAAGTATCTGAGAGGGGTCTATATATGTCATTATATATGACGTGAAAGGCTCCTGTGAGATAATGACATTCAAGCTGGGCGGGAATCTCATCTTGGGAAGCGTGGAGAGAGTGTCCGGGCAGGGAGTGTATGTGTGGAGAATCTGAAGCATGGAGAGCTGGCCCTTACTGGAGTAACTGAGCAGTGAACGAAAGGCAGGCTGGTGAGAGCAGTTCTTCTAGGAACGGGCAATAGGAAGGTATATTGTCCACTCAGAATTTAGAGACTCATAAAGTTGATTGAAGGTTGACTTGTTTTTTGTCATTGCCATGCTCTGGTAGTTCTAAATAATGTCAGTTTAGCAGGGTCCTCCCTGCCTTCAGCAGCCATTGTTTGGCGGGAAGTCCTGGGGCCCAGGATGCAAGGAGAGTGACACTACTCTTTCCCCTGGGCCCTGCGTTTTCCATTTGGGTGGTCTGAGATAGTAGGGAGATGTCAGGCCTTCCATGGGCTGGGTGCAGCAGATGCAAGCACCCTTCCTCACCCTTTCATCTTCATGCTTGGAGGCAAAGGCTTTCTGGCCCTCTCCTGGTCCTCTTCACTGACCTCAGAGCTTCTCAAGTATGGTAATGAGGATCCTTTTGCTTCCTGGGGGAAAAAAAGTGAAGACGATATCACTTTCTCAAAAAGAATGTGTTGGAGAAAAAACAGAAAACAGATAAGTGTGTGTCCTGCCTTGACTTCCCCTCCACCACGACTACTCCTCATAATCCAACCACTGCTGGAAACCTCCTTCATGTTACATAGAGGCTAAGGGGGCCTAAGACAATCCTTTTATTTTTTTGGAAAAAAAAAGTTCCTTGTGCCTTTGTTTTTTTGTCTTTTTGCCTTATCTAGGGCGGCACCAGAGGCACATGGAAGTTCCCAGGCTAGGGGTCTAACAGGAGCTGTAGCTGCCGGCCTTCGCCACAGCCACAGCGATGCAGGATCCAAGCCGCATCTGCAACCTACACCACAGCTCACAGCAACGCCGGATCCTTAACCCACTGAGCAATGACAGGGATCGAACCTGCCACCTCATGGTTCCTAGTCGGATTCGTTAACCACTGAGCCACGACGGGAATTCCTCCTTGTGCCTTTTTTGTTTGTTTGTTTGAAAGAAAGAAAGAATTTACTAGGAAGTTTACAAATCATTTTCCGTGAAGAAATGAGTCATTGGAAAGAAAGGCTTGAAATTTCTTGGCCAAGTAAAATAAAACCTGCATTGTGTTCTCTAAGATTTCCTGAATTGCAGAGAAAGTAAATATCTTCTTGCCTTTTCTAGGAAGACATTTCATTAGTGTATGAGGTTCTTTACCTGAACCACATTGCATGAAAAACCACATTGCATGAAAATCCTCCTTGGAAATTGTTAGGGAACATTTTAAATGGGTGGAACTATGGAGATGGTTGGGATAAGCAATTTATCAAGTTCTGTAAGGCTCAGGCAGAGTTCCACATGGTATTTCATTGACAATAAGAGAAGATACATCCATCCATTTCAAGGGAAGCAATACTGAGCATGGGGTTGGTGGTGGAAATTTGCTTCTAGAGACATCTGTAATGGTGCCAACAGTTCTGATATTTTTATGTTACTAAAATAGTGCCAAGTTTTTTTTCCAGCTGTGATATTTATTATCCTTGGAGCAGTGTTAAACTTTATGTTAGATAATACACAGAATATTTTATTTAATCGTCAACAAGCTGAATGGATCATGGGCTACCCAGAGGCACTTAAATTTTAGGGCTTGGAGGAAGTTCCATTGTGACTCAGTGGTAACAAGCCGACTAGTATCCATGGGGACATGGGTTCGATACCTGGCCTCTCTCAGTGGGTTAAGGATCCAGCATTGCTGTGAGCTGTGGTGTAGATTATAGATGCAGCTCGGATTCTGTGTTGCTGTGGCTGTGGTGTAGGCCAGCAGCTGCAGCTCCAATTTGACCCCTAGCCTGGGAGTTTCCACATGCAACGGGAGCGGCCCTTTAAAAAAAAAAAAAGACGAAAAAAGGAAGTTCCTTGATCATGAACTATAACTGGCCTTGAAGGATCCACAGTGCAATTTAAAAGGCATAAAATGTAGTGGCTTAGGGTACCAAAGGGGAGGAAGACAAATCATATAAACATGGAAAAGCAATTGTTAGGTAAATACATGTTCGCTGGGTCTGCAGAGATGGTGGGACACAGAGTAGACTCTGATCTCTAGGCTTTGCTGAATTTCCTCCACGTTCTTTGCAGATACCTTTGGATATAGTTCTATTCCAGAAGAGGACCTTTATAAATTCTTTAGGCAGTTAAGGGGGAGGGTAAAAAGAAAGACTTTCTAACTTCTGTTTCTTAAAAATTATCAGCCTAGAAGTTCTCGTTGTGGCTCAGTGGTTAACGAAAATGACTAAGAACCATGAGGTTGCGGGTTCGATCCCTGGCCTTGCTCAGTGGGTTAAGGATCCAGCATTGCCATGAACTGTGGTGAAGGTTGCAGACGCGGCTTGGATCCCGCGTTGCTGTGGCTGTGGCGAAGGCCGGCAGCTACAGCTCCTGTTAGACCCCTAGCCTGGGAACCTCCATATGCCGCAAGTGCGGCCCTAGAAAAGGCAAAAAGACAAAAAAAAAAAGGAATAAAGAAAGAAAAAAAATTATCAGCCTAAATTAATCCTCCCACCAAAGAGACACATTTTGGGATGGCATATTTTGCTTCCTTACATCTTTAACCCATTTATCTATTTAAATATAGTGGCTGTTTGTTGAGTTATCTATGCCTATCTATTCATGTATGATAAGTGCATGTTTGCATAAAGTATAAAGATCAAGCCTCAGACTTTCTGGCAAAAAAATCAGCTAATACAAATTTCTCTCTATTGCTAATAATTATCTTTCCTCCCCTGCTTTGGCCTTAGAAGCAAATTGCCATTCTGTTTAGTCACGTTAAGGCTACACTTCTGTTATCTATCCTATCATCTCTTCATTCTCTTTCAGTACTTATTTATTCTTTCACAACCCCATTTCTGCCCGTCTTCACTGGCTCCTTAAGTTTTTAAAAAATAATTATAAGAGCGGCTTACATTGATTGAGGGTTTAAGGTGAGTCAGACCTGAACTAAGTGCTTCATCTACACAGTAGCGCTTAATTCTTTCTGTAACCTGATAAAGAAGACATGATAATTAGATGGAGAAAGAACCTGAGCACAAAGTGTTTAAGTACCTTGTTCAAGTAACATGACTATTACTTGGTGGAGTTGAGACTGGAATCCAGAAATTTTTCTTCCAGTGCCTGTATTTATAACCACTTTTTTCCTGCTAAGTTTATGTCCATTGAAGTCACCTCATTTATTTGTTTTAAGAGTTAGATGCCATGGGACTCCCAATTCTAGTGTCTCCCAACTTTTGGACATTTGTGCCCTTCACTTATACAGGAGAGACGAGTAGAGACTGTCTAGACCTATGCCGCCACTGCCCCTCCTGGGGCTCCTTCTGGCTGTGTCCTTTCTTTTTTTTTTCTTTTTTTTGTCTTTTTGCCTTTTCTAGGGCTGCACTCGCGGCATATGGAGGTTCCCATGCTAATAGGAGCTGTAGCCGCTGGCCTACGCCGCAGCCACAGCAACGCGGGATCCCAGCCGCGTCTGCAACCTACACCACAGCTCACGGCAACGCTGGATTCTTAACCCACTGAGCAAGGCCAGGGATCGAACCCACAACCTCTTGGTTCATAGTCGGATTCGTTAACCACTGAGCCACAACGGGAACTCCTGGCTGTGTCCTTTCTTGCACCTGTTCTTATTCCTGACATTTCAGCTCTTCTAAATGTTGCCCCACTTTGCCTACAAATGTGGAGAGATTTGGCTGGACCTTGCTAAACCCCTCTGGGCACTCATTAGTCCCCTCTTAGCTTTCATTGCCAAATTTACCACAGATTCCTCTCCAATCACACTGATTCTTCACAGACTACATCCTCAGGCCCCTGCATTTGGCCTTCTGGCCAGCACTGTATAAAAATTGATCCCTGAATATTTGTTGGTGATCAAATCCAGCAATCTTTTCTTACACTTCATTCTCTTAACTCTATCTTCCTTCTTGAAACTTTTAAACTTTTTTTTAAAGCAGATATTGCTAAACAGAGAAACTGTGCATCTAGGATTTAGGAAACATTTAAAAGACTGGAAGATAAGATCAGGTGAATACTCTAAGTAGAATTGCTCAAGTGGGATTGAGAAAGCACTCGAAGGGGTACTGGGAGACTCCTGCAGGAAAACTGTCCACTTTTCTTTTTCTCTCTATAGTTGATGCTCAGTTAAGATTTTGAGGAGCCAAACAGAGGGAGCTTTGTGTGATGTCCTGAGTAGATGTGAGCTCAATGTTGTCAAATTTTTCCATTTTTTAAGAGACACTGGAAAGCCAGATTACTACATGAAAACTCCAGTTTTTTAGGATTGTAATTTAAAATTTTAGGTAAAGAAAAATGAATAATTTTTAGGTGGTGAGTTCCCGCTGTGACACAGTGGATTAAAGGATCCAGTGCCGCTGCAGTGGCAGTAAAGATTGCAGCTGTGGCTCAGATTCAATCCATGGCCTGGGAATATCCATATGCCACAGATGTGGTCATTTAAAAAGACTTCGCATGTGATGTCTGAGCCAGGAAGATAATTTTGCTTTTCAGCAGAAAAATGAACTCTATAGCCACCTGTTTTAAACTTCCGCACAGTTCCCAAGTGCAAGACTGTGAATAGTAGTGATCAGTGGCAAATTCTCACTGGTGTATGGTGAATTCAAAAAAGCAATATAGGTTTTTCTCTGCAGCTAAATCTATGTAACAGTCCTCCCCAACCCCGCCTCCGCTTTTAGACTTCTGTCAGTGCTTTTATGACCCTGAGCTGCCCCCTAGTGGTTACTGGGAGATTATAACAGCTGCCTGTGTCCCTCATGCAAAAAATCACGTGTAAATGATATCTAGTTAAAAATTAGACATCACAATTAACTTAATTTTCTAATTTTTTAAAAAAGGCTTTTCTTTCTTTGTGTTTGGGCCGTATCTTTTTTTCTAGTTTCTCCTGCAACCTCTGACTACTATTTTTTTACCTCTTGGCAGATACTGCTAATTAATGCAATTCATCTTAATAAGCAATAATAATAAATTGCATAAATTGAGCATCATTCATGTGCCAGGTACTCTAAGTGCTTTTTTTGCATTATCTAATTAAAATCAATCTGAAAATATTTAAGATTTGCCTACCATGTGCCCAGTGCTGTGTTTCACGCTGAGGCTATAGTGGTGAATGGAATGGTGTAGCTTCTAGCCACGCAGAATTTATAACCTGAACTTCAGTGCCTTCCCTCATTCACTGTGGTCTTAACCCGTCCTGATTCACACTAGCTTGAAATTAACAATTGCAAATAATTATGAAAAGAGTTATGCCATTTGCTTTGAAGGAACACTGGAATCAGGAAAAACTTAGATAAAATGAATTTTTTTTTTTTTTTTGTCTCTTTAGGGCCTATGGAGGTTCCCAGGCTAGGGGTTGAATTGGAGCTGTAGGTGCCAGCCTACACCACAGACACAGCAATGTGGGATCCGAGCCTCATCTACGACCTACACCACAGCTCTCAGCAACGCTGGATCCTTAACCCACTGAGCGAGGCTAGGGATCCAACCCGCGTCTCCTGGACGCTAGTACAGTTCATTAACCACTGAGCCACGACGGGAACTCCATAAAATGAAAATTAAATGATGATATGAAGGATGAGTTAATATTTGAAAATATTTAAGCTTTGCCTACCATGTGCCCAGTGCTCTGTTGAAGGTGAAGAGAGAGACTGAAAAGTGTTTTGTTTTGTAGAGGGAGCAGTAAGGGAAGGCCCAGATGGGAGATACTAAACATGAGGTATTGAAAAAAGGAGAGGGTTCAGAGAGAGAGCAGAAGGGGGAAAAGTAATCACCCATTAAAAAAAAAATCAGAGGGAGTTCCTATTGTGGTTCAGTGGTTAAGAACCTGACATAGTGTCCATGGGGATACGGGTTCGATCCCTGGCCTCACTCAGTGGGTTAAGCATTCAGAGGTGCCGCAAACTATGGCATTTGACCCCTAGCCTGGGAACTTCCATATGCCACAGGTGCAGCTGGAAAGAAAGAAAGAAAGAAAGAAAGAAAGAAAGAAAGAAAGAAAGAAAGAAAGAAAGAAAGAAAGAAAGAGGGAAGGCAAGATGAGGTCTGCTCAGAACTTGCTGTTAAATTCCTATCGTGCTTTGCAAAGCTCCTTGTGATGCTTTCTAAAATAAAAAACATCTAATTGCTATTAATTTTTTTATTTGTACATTATTCGTCTAAAATAAGTCTTTCCCCTGTGTGGAGTTCCTTGAGTACAGGGGGCCATGCATCTTTGCACCATTACCTGGTGCTGCCCTAAATCACTCCGAAACACCGATTTTATCTTGAATAAAACTCTGCTTCTCTGACAGGCATTGCCCATCCATGAACCTAACACACAATTTCCTTACTGGGTCGAATCGGCAATATTGCATCTTTTTACTCACTCATTTGTCCATTGGGTGAGGGTTCCTGAGTGCCAAGCAATTTAGGAAGTCATAAGAGGTTCCCGACAGACTTAGCCTTGTTCTAGACTTAAGGTTAGGCATAACTGAGACTCAAAGTCTCACCTACAAAGCAATGTATTACAGTTTAGAAACACTGAATTTTAAGGTATTGGGGGGGGGTTCCTTGATGTGGTTCAATTTTCCCCATATTTCTAAACCCCCTTTTATTTTCCAGCCTATATGCCAGGCGGCCTATCAGAATGACTTGGGTCAAGTGTGGCGGTGGGTGAGAGAGGACAGAAATTATATCAATGTTCAAGATGGCTTTAATGGAGACACCCCCCTCATCTGTGCTTGCCGGCGAGGGCACCTGAGGATCGTTTCCTTCCTTCTAAGGAGAAATGCTGATGTGAACCTCAAAAACCAGGTGAGGCCATGACCATGGTAATCCCTTTCTCCTCCCATAAGGGGAAGTACTCAATGTCATTTTCTGATTGCTTATAGCTCCTAATACCAACAGGTTTTTTTTTTGGCTTACTTTTTTTTTTGGCTGACATATCCTGAGACCATGTTATCGAAAAGGCAAAATAAAACATAAATAAGCAAGCATATTTGGTGGGTTTTGTGGGTAATTTTGTCCTTGTTTTTCTGAATTCTGTCCTTGTTTTTCTATCCACTCATTTGTCTGGATAGAGCATCTTCCTTTCTTTTCCTCTTCTTCCCAATGCTTTTCCTTGCTCCTCTTCATTCCCTACTCTTTTTTGTTTTGTTTTGCTTTTCCTTTTCACTATTAGAAGTAATGAGAAAGATTTCCTGGAGACAAAAAAACTATTGACCTCTTGGTGCTATTTGATCCCAATTCTCCTATTTCATTAGTTAGATTTTTACTTACTATGTCAATGTTCTGATCTCCAGAAGGTATATAATTACTCAAAGAAAAGAATTTCAGCCAAAAATTTGCCAAGAACAAATATGCTCACAAACCAGAGGCTACCTGAAGCCAGACAGAAAGGCACACAGAGTATACTTAAAGATGCATTATTAGCTGACGTTGAGTCTTCAGGATTAAGGAAGAGCTGTCAACATCCTTTCAGAACCTCTTTGGAATATCCAGTATCTCCAGCACAGTGAAGGCAACGTTTAAAGTACGCCCAGTAAATATACAAAGTCACTGCTGGGGAGTTCCCTTCGTGGCTCAGTGGTTAACGAATCCGACTAAGAACCATGAGGTTGCAGGTTTGATCCCTGGCCTTGCTCAGTGAGTTAAGGATCCGGCGTTGCCGTGAGCTGTGGTGTAGGTTGCAGACACGGCTCGGATCCCGCGTTGCTGTGGCTGTGGCGAAGGCCGGTGGCTACAGCTCCTGTTAGACCCCTAGCCTGGGAAGCTCCATGTGCCGCGGGTGCAGCTCTACATAAAATGGCAAGAAGACAAAATAAAAAAGTCACTGCTGGTCATCATTGTGAATGCCCTGTACCCACTCAAGCACATTCGGTGAGGGAAAATAGCCCCTGCTAAGTCAGGTCGAAGACCAGCTTATTGGGAGTAATAGTGGATTAGAGAATGGATCACCACTGGCCTTTCTTGTTTGTGCTTCCTATTTCTTTTGTGTGGTTGGGTTGAAAAGCGAGTCTTGGCTGATCTGAATCTGATACAAAGCTTAGTAGAGTGTGTCATGATTGCTCCAGCTCCCAGCTGAGAAGCCAGGGGTGTGACCTGGTGGTGAGAGGGCGGGGCCAAGAGAATTGTCTCTGTGTTCATACCCTCTGAGGAGACTTGCTGGTTAGGAGGCCAAGGGAGGGAGGTGTTTGTCAACACGGAGGGGGCTGAGGAGGTACTCCATCTCTGTTTGCACAGAGCCTGAGCCAGACTGCTCAGGGAAATTATGGAAAGGACTTCAGTGGATACTTTACTAGAGGTTGTCATTAGTGTTTGGTTTGTGATTTTTCAATGTTTAAAATGTTCAGTGGTTTTTATTTTGTTTATTATTTTTTAATTTTTTGCCTTTTATAATTTCAGGGCCGCACCCGCGGCATGTGGTGGTTCCCAGGCTGGGGGTCTTATCGGAGCTGTAGCCGCCGGCCTTCGCCACAGCCACAGCAATGTGGGATCCGGGCCGCATCTGCGACCTACACCACAGCTCACGGCAATGCCGGATCCTTAACCCACTGAGCAAGGCCAGGGATCGAACCCGCAACCTCATGGTTCCCAGTCGGATTCGTTAACCACTGTGCCACGACGGGAACTACTGTTCAGTGGTTTTTAAAGGTTAATCTTTTCTGTTTTCCCCTCATGCTAGTCTTTGTACATGAATAGTTTGAACCAGCGCTTTCTCATTTCTTAAATCTATAAGTGATCTTCAGAAATACCGAAAAAACAGAGGCCTTAAAAACAAACCAACAAAGAGGTCCCTTGTGTCTCAAAAGGATAAGGATCCAGCATGGTCACTGCAGTGATTTGGGTCGCTGCTAAGGTGCATGTTGGATCCCTAGCTGGGGAATTTACACATGCCATGGGTGCAGCTAAAACAAGCAAACAAACGAACAGCAAAAAGCTCTGGTGTTGGTACAGATGGACATGGCTAAAAGAGGACAGGGATTGTATGGAAAGTAAATTAAATTAAAACATATATATATATATATATATATATATACACACACACACACACACATATGTATATTTTTCTCTGTCAGACTGAGCAGGACTTAAACAAAAAATCAGTGATGATCAAGAAGGACGTATAAATTATTATCATTTTACTGAAGCACAATTTAGCAGTACAGTATGAAAAGCACTAATGCCTTTTGTGTCAGGAATTGTATTTTTTGAGTCTTCTGCTAAGGTCAGTCTTAGAAATGTTGATGAAGATTTATACATGAAGATGTTCAAGCAGTGTTATATATGAAAATGAAAAATTAAATTTCTCAAAATGTTCAGCATGCAGGGTCTGGCTAAAGAAATTGGAATAGCTCCATTCAGTGGTAAGCTATGCAGCCATTACAGTTATATGTTTAAAAATATGAAATGGCATAGGAAATTGCACAGATTGTAAATGTTAATTTTTTTTTTTAAAGCAGATATAAGTAAGTTCTTAGGAGTCTGATGGAGATCAGGCTCCCTGCTCTCCCTCACCAAACCAGGTCTTCTTGCTTGTCTTGATTACACATAAGGTGGTGGTGTTTTGGTGTTTTTGGCCAATGAGAATTTCTTTTTCTTTTTATGGCCAAACCTGAAGCATGTGGAAGTTCCCAAGCTAGGGGGCGAATCGGAGCTGCAGCTGAGGCCTACACCACAGCCCTGGCAACATGGGATCCGAGCAGCATCTGTGACCTACACTGAAGCTTGCAGAGATGCTGGATCCATAATCCACTGAGCGAGGCCAGGGATTGAACTCACATCCCCACAGAGACAATGTCAGGTCCTTAACCCACTGATCTGCAACAGGAACTCCGAGAATATTTTTCAGTGAAAAATGCGTAAATTATGCATTTGATTTAAAAAGCGTATATAATTTTGCATGTGTAGTATAATCTTACATTTTAAAATTCCACATAGATGCATTTTAAAAGACTGGATGAAGATATAGCAAAATGTCAACAACTAACTCTGGGATGTTTAATAATGGTGATTTTAAATTCTATCATTACACTGTTGTCTAGTTTTTGCACAGAACATGTATCCTTTGCTATTAGAAAAACAAAGCATACTCTCATTTAAGAACAGTGGAAATGAAACTCTCCTTTCTCCCTGACTTTCCCTCTCTTCTCTTGGATTTGGTTAGAATTCCAGTCGCCGTGGCCTGTTTGGCATTATGCTTATCCGTGCATGTTTCCATCTACCTCTGTTTGATTATGGAGCCCCGAGGCTCTATATCCCCCATAATTCATAGATTCTTGTCTACCGCCTGACAAATACTCACCCATTTGAAGAAATAAATTGAGTTATTTCCATTCTTCCAGCACTGTCTGTGTGCATGTAGGAACATGTAAAAATAGCCATGTGGTTAAAATTTTCCTATAGACAAACCACCAAATGAATAACTGTGTACTGTTGATGATTAAGGAGTGACTATAACTTCTTATACTAAATTTGGTCCTGTGTGTATATCTCAACGTATTTTTTGACCCCAAACTAAAAAGAGTGTGAGAATTCATCTTTTGATGATTTGTAAAATGCATGTTTCACTTATTGACTTTCTGGGGACTTTTTCTTTTATGTGTATATCTCAATGTATTTTTTGACCCCAAACTAAAATGAGTGTGAGAATTCATCTTTTGATGATTTGTAAAATGCATGTTTCACTTATTGACTTTCTGGGGTCTGTTCAATATTCTGGTTAATGAAAATCTGGGTTTATTAATTAGACACCCACCACAGAAAGAGGTGCTACAGTACCACAAAAGTAAAAAGCACAGACTCGGATTTCCTGTCGTGGCTCAGTGGAAACGAATCTGACTAGTATCCATGAGGATGCAGGTTCGATCCCTGGACTCGCTTTGTGGTTTAAAGATCTGGTGTTGCTGCAAGCTGTGGTGTAGGTCGCAGACATGGCTCGGATCCCATGTTTCTGTGGCTGTGGTGTAGGCCAGTGGCTACAGCTCTCTTTCAAACCCTAGCCTGGGAATTTCTATATGCCTTGGGTGTGGCCCTAAAAAGACAAGAAATAAAAAAGAAAGAACAGACTACATTTTTTGACATGGAAATCTAAAAATATGCAATCAATACATACTATTTTATTAATAAAGGCTCCTTTTCTTAATTTTTTAGAAACAGAGAACCTGCTTGCATTATGCGGTGAGGAAAAGATTTACCTTCTTTGATTATCTACTCATTATCCTCTTAATGCCTGTCCTGCTTATTGGGTATTTTCTCATGGTAAGTACCACTCTTGTGAGAGCACAGGCCAATGCATAGATCATAGCATAGGAGGTCAATAGTAGTATTAGGAGTTCCTGCTGTGGTGCAACGGGATCATTGACATCTCCGGAGAGCTGGGACACAGGTTTGATCCCTGGCCTGGCACAACGGGTTAAAGGATCCAGCGTTGCTGCTGCTTCAGTGTAAGTTGCAACTGTGGCTCAAATCTGATCCCTGGCCCGGGAACTCCATATACCATGGGGTGGCTAAAAGAGAAAAAAAGAAAAAAGGAAAAATGAAGCAGTAACAAAATAAGCTCTTGGCTTGTATTCTATAAATGGCATTTCCAGCATATATGCCACGCTGTGACTGAAGTAAAGTAAGAAAAAAGGTAGCCAAGTGAATCAGTCAATGGTAAAATAATTCATACAGTGTTTATTTAGAAAAATTACTCTTAAGAAGCATCTGAAGAAAAATCAAAAATCCTGAATACTTAAAAGAAATTCCCCTTCCTACTATTTCTCTTTTTTCAGTAAGAGAAGTTTAAGCCTTTGTACATATCTTTCTGAGTTCCTGCTTTTTACGGATCCACCCTGGTGTGAGTTAAAAAAACAGATCCCAAGAGATCTGCAACCAGAAGCTGACAAGCACAGGCGATCTTAAAGAGAATTTGAAGCCCACCTTTCATCTTAGTAGATTTACTCATTCGGTCTTGAAGGCATGCAGTAATTTGCTTCCATAAAAAGACGTGGTTGGTATGGGTTGGTATGGGAATGAGGTTATATTATGAGTACGAGATGAAGCTCGCATTATTTTTAAGCCCTAGATATAGTGAAATGGTTGCACTGATTCATTCAGTTTTTCCCTCTGGTTCCTCTTGTGACCAGTTCCGCCTCTGAGAGGTGACTCCACAGATGCATAATTCACTCCAGTTAAATGACTAACGCCCTTCTCTTGTTGCTAACAGACTATGGGTGTTAGTTATTCTTATTACCGTAAGCTCCAGAACAAAGTCTGCCAGTAGGTAATGTTATTATCTCCTTGGGTAATTAAATGTTATAAACTTTAAAGAATTATGATTAAATATGATCCATTGATCTGATGCCTGGATTTATGAGAGAAAACTGTAATTCACTGATAAACACATAATTTGTTCATATCCTTGAAAAGTCTTTGAAAACTTGTTATATTTAGTGCATAGTATTTGAATATTTTGTGGTTTTGGGGTGGAGGGGAGTCTACCATTCATCTCAAACCTTTTTAGAGATTATGAAGAAAAAAATTGCAACAGTGATTAGCAGGGCTCATTCAGAATTTGTTGACACCAAACCTTGCTTTCTAAGATGCTCCAAGGTTTAAAGCTGGAGGCCTGGGCAAAAATATGGATTATAATGAATAACTCAGCTCTGATTGTACACCTGTCTTATTAATCCATTGGGCCTGAAATTGTAAATTTGTTATGTAAAAGGGATAAGAGACATGAGGGAAAATTAAAGGGGAAGGGACCAGAGAGGCTTGTGTTACATCAGAGGATAGGAGGAAAAAGGCAGTTTAGACGCTGACGAAGGAGAGAAGTGCGAAGAGGAGACAGCTGGGGGCAGGGAGGCTTCCTAAGTGGTAAACGGCTGAACCGCAGGACCAGCCCACTTGGGCAGGGAGTGCCGTGCTCCCTAAAGCAATGAGAATGTGGGGAGATGCTCAAAAGTGTCCTATAGTCAGAATCTCAGGGCACTAGGCAAGAAAAGTAGATTTCCAAGGAGTCCAGTTTTTCATTTGTTTGCTTCCTGGCCACGCCCACAGCATGCAGAAATTCCCGGGCCAGGGATCGGACCTGACCCACAGCAGTAATCAGAGCCACAGCAGTGGCAAAGCCAAATCCTTGATGTGCTGAGCCACCACAGAATTCCTAAGGAGCCTAGTTAATTTCATTCATGTGTTCGATCACTCAACACATACTTATTATGTACCTTCTATGTGCCAGACACCCAGCTGGATATTAGGAAAACAATTAAGAATAAAATAGGTGTAGTCCTTGTCCTCGGGGGAGTTAGAGGGTAGTGAAGAATAAGCCATTAGTCAAATAATTTCAGAGACGTAGGGGTGTTGGGATTAAAATGAAGGGTGTCGATTAGAATAGTCCAAATGTAAGACGGAGACAAGGTTTGTAAGTAAACCTCTCTTGTTCTTGTGCTTGCTGTTTGTAACAGGTATCAAAGACAAAGCAGAATGAGGCCCTTATACGAATGCTACTTGAGGCTGGTGTCGAAGTTAATGCTACAGATTGTGTAAGTTTATATTTTCAATCGTTTTGAAAAAAACATTCAAAATGTTACTTGTAGGTAGTGTATTGGTCATCTAAAAGTCACTTGCTTTATTTTCAGAAATATTTGCACATTTAGTTTCCCCTCCCTCCCTCCCCCTGCCTTCCTCCCTCCTCCTGCCTTCCTCCCTCCCTTCCTTCTTTCCTTCCTCCCTTCCTTCCTTTTTTTCATTGTCAGTCGGATGGACTTGAGATTGTTTATATACTTCCACTAAACTAATGGGAATAACATGTTTATTGCATATGAAACATTTAAAAAAGGAATCGTGTAATACAAATAAGTAATCGCAGCATTATTTCCTATGATCTTAGAAGAGCTTCTGGGGAATAGGATCTAGAGTTAATTCTGTTAGTCTTGACAGTCAAGGATATTATTTCTTCACTTCTTGAATATTATTATTCAAAATAATAATTGTTTGATTTTTGAAAAGCAAAATGTTGGGCACAAATACCTCAGCTATCAATTTCTTTTGACCTGTAGTCAGTGTTTTAAATTAGACCCACACAGTAGACACACTATTGAATAATACAAAAACCACAACAAAGGAAAGAGGGGAGACCAGTACTGGGCTAGCACCGATCTGGTAGGTGTGCTGTAACAATCACAGCACCAGTCACCTTCTTCAGACAGTAGGAGTTCTGATCAAGAACCATAGAGGGATGATATTTGCAAAAAGACCCATGTGGAGACTAAGACAAACAACCATAACATGATCAAAGTAATGATGGCCCAGACATATAAAATTGTACAAAGAAACCTTGAGATAATTCATCATGAGCCTTTTATAAGCTGAATTTCTTTGGTCTGGAGCAGAAAACAAGAAGGGAAGATATGACTGGCTAATAGGACATTAATAATTACCCACTGAGAGAGAAAATATTTTTTAGGTACAAGCAATACAGTTGCACATAGATGGTTTGCAGACTGTTCATTTGGCTTAGTTGTACACAGGAAGTGAATAGTACTTACTAAGGAAGCCACGCGCTACAATGTGTAAGGATTTCAACCCATGAACTTCAGTGTTGGTCCTTCATGTTTCAGTATGGCTGCACTGCACTGCATTACGCCTGTGAAATGAAAAACCAGACTCTCGTCCCTCTACTCCTTAAAGCCCATGCAGACCCCAGGATAAAGAATACGGTAAGGATCGGTGGACTGTGGCCCGGGGTCCCTCCAGCCATGTAACCTTCTAACTTCGGCCTTGTGTGGATGGAAATTAATAGCTTCTGAAGTAAACAGCAAAATAAGTGTCCTCATTAAGGAGCCAAGTTATCCTATTAATGCCAGAACTGAGTGACATTTGGAGCCTTTGCCAAATCTGAGTCAATCGGTCTGAACTGTCTACTGGACACTTGGCATTGACATTTGACTTCGCTGGAGAGAAATAACTGTAATTTCTTTTTCTCCTCAGCATGGTGAGAGTTCCCTGGATATTGCACGGAGATTAAAATTTTCCCAGATTGAATTAATGCTCAGGAAAGCATCCTAATCTTTCTGGCCTCATCTGAAGAAGTAGAAAAAGTACTGGATTCTATCTCCATCTTGGACTATTGGTCTGTGGATCCCTCAACCTGGAGGCCAGCATGTTATGGGGAGAATGATGGCAGCCATGGACAACATTTTTGAAAAACTTTGTATTTACACTCTTTTTGCTCAGTGGAGTCCACCATGGTCATATTCTTTCCAGGGGAAATCCTAAAGCTGTCGGATTCTCCAGTCATCTCCAGGGTGATGTTTCAAACTCAGTCTTTTCCTGAAGGAGAGGATCAGCCTTATCTGTGTTCTCCTTTTTCAGTTGTGTTGCTCATATAAAGAAGTTGTCCCGTCCACATCCTGCCCAGGAGACAAGCTGTTCCTTCTAGGCTCCTTTGAGTCATAAGAGGAAGACTCAAACATGTACATTTGTATAGAATGGTGAGTGTTATGTGTGTAGGTTTAGAGATTCCTATGTAAATATTCCTTTGGTGAAACAACTTTAACAAAATTGTCTATCAGTTGTCACCACAGAAATTGGCAAATGCCACAAGTCAGGGCTTGGTATTTCTTTCCAGAAAGCCAGTGTAATAACATACCTCTAGACATTTAGTTGTCAGTGTACAAACAAGAGCCGTCTTGATTTTGAACAAGATTATGTAACTGTCAATACATTTGTTCAAAAATATCTTTAATTCCCTTGGGAATGCAAGGCAGTTACTAAGTTTGTTAGTACAGTGAGAATATTAAAAATATTAGTATAAATTACTGGAGAAGGATTTTCTTTATAAGAAATAGAGCAACATGACAAGGTGGTGCCTGGATTATACTTGTAGAAGAGAGATTGTAAATATGAAAATATTTGTCTCAAGTGCTTTGTCAGGGAGAAAGATCAGAAATAATCACATATTAAAATGACTAAATTTTGCAAAGCAAGACTGACTTATGAACATCTTTAGACATGGACTAAAACACACCATGGGTGGTAACAAATACAGTCTAAGCATGAAAGATTTACCATCCTTGAACAGAACAAAGGTCTAATAAAAATAAAATCCAGTAATATTTATTGAACTGTGCACAGGGCCTTGAGGCACATATTTGGTGAGGGAAGTAGCAGTGTGTAGATGTAGATTCTGAAGCCCTTAAATGTCTCCTAATACATTAAGATCCACTCGCACTGAACTGAGTTATCAGGTGACCCTGGGGAAGTAAAAAATAAAAGGAAACTCCACACATCAGTATACCTTCAATGCATTACCAGTTTACCTTTGATTTGATGTCAGAGTTTTGCAGAATTACCATACCATGTAATTTTATCTTTGAATAAAATGTCTTTGAAACTGTGTGAAAATGTAACAATTTTCTAAAGAAATATATTCAGGTTTGTAAATAAGTTGAGGTGATTGTCTAACAGTATCTTTGTCAAGATCAAAGAATAAAATACACAATTTATTTCATTATGTTCATAACATTTTTTCTAAAACTCTCTTTCCAGCTTTTAATTTTTGAAGGCAGGAAGCTGGATGAGACATTTGTAGCCAGTAGGTCTCCTAGCAACACGCTGTCAACCCTCAGACAAGTTAGGACTAGAATTTAGGTGCTGACACACATGGGTAGTTTATGCAATGCACAGTTCATTTATTGGAAAACTCATAAATATCCTATAAAAGTATCTTCTCTAACACTCAAGTATAAAACTTGTCCTTTTCTTCTATATTATTAATTGTTTTTTCTTTTTCTTCTTTGGTTAAAGCACTGTGGCTTCCTGAGGTCGTGCTATGTTTCTGTAGCAATAAGGTGAAAACGTTTAAACTATTTTCTCAAATTCAATAACAATCCAGAGATTCAAGACCTCTGCCTCTGTCCCAATTTGTCATTTTACCTTATTATTCTAAAAATATGGCTCATAGAAAAAAATGTTTTAAGGAGGCTTACCAGAATGACATAAAGAATGTCTAGATAATTTTTAGCTGTCAGGTAAAACCTCCCTTTCAAGACAGCGGCATATAAAATAGCACATGAAACCTAAGTTCACCCCATGAGTAGTTTAGTTTACTGAAAGAAAATTAAATGTCAGTTTTAGGCCAGTTAATCTGAAAGAATGTATATTATATCTCTCCCTTCCCTTCGCTACCTCCCTTCTACTAAAAGCTAGGTTTCCAAAGCTGGAAGTCTTTAAAACCCTCCATTCGTGGACCCCGGCCCCATTTTCTGGTCCCATCTTCCAAGAGGTTTTTCCTAAGACTTGTCAGCTTCAGAGACTTCACAAGCTGACACCGAAAGTTCCCTGGGAAAGGCTGGTCTCTTCCTGCTTCATCAGATGTATGATTTCATTATACATACGGTGAGGGGCATCCAAACCCCAGATGAAATCCACGTGAGCCCATTCAGGAATGTCCTTATGGTAGATGAGGTTGGTCACCTCGGAGAGCAGGGTTCTCACGTCTTCTGGATTTGAAAGCCAGTCCTGACCTCCAGTCCACATTGCTGTAGGGACCATCATGTCTCTAACTTTGTACCTTACAGGAGTTGGCTAAAAAAAAAGGAATAGTTTTTTAATTGTAGATAACATCTGGACTTCCAGACTTATAATTCACTTTTTTTCTGCTTTTGTTTTTATTTTTTTAGAATATAGTTGATTTACAGTGTCAAGTCAATTTCTGCTGTATAGCACAGTGACCCAGTCATACATACACACATCCTCTTTCTTATACTATCTTCCATCATGGTCTCTCCCAAGAGACTGGCAATAGTTCCCTGTGCTATAAAGTAGGACCTCACTGCTTATCCATTCTAAAGGGAATTATCACTTACTTTTCAAATAAACATAGTAAACATGCCCTGTGTTGTGATGAAAGGTGCATGAGCACTAAAATCACATGGAATCAGATTAAGAGCTTCTGCTTCAGCCCCACTTGAAGGTAAAAAATTGCTTAACCTCACAGAACCTCAGTCTCTTCGTCTGTGAAATGGGGGTGCTATCTCTAAGAACTTACTAGGTTAAATGAGAAGACCACATCAATTGCCCTGCATTTTAGGCATTACACATTCAGTTCTTCACCTTGCTATTAAGAAAGATTTAACACATAAATTTCTTTCCAAAAATAATGTTCCTATCCTTTTAAAAGATTGAACCAAATGTCAGGCCTAGCTCTAAGGCTTGGTGATTCTATGACAGCTTTTTGTACATGTGTTTCTCTTTCTTCCCATGACCAATTTCTGGTACCTACTCTGCACATGTCACTTTCTCTCTAACTCATGACGTCAAACATTGATAAATTAAATCTATCTTGGAACCCAGATACTTTCTCTAAAGACATATTTTAGGAAACAGAGTTTCCGTCATGGCTCAGTGGAAACGAATCTGGCTAGTATCCATGAGGACTCAGGTTTGATCCTTGGCCTCGCTCAGTGGGTTAAAGATCTGGCATTGCAGTGAGCTGTAGTGTAGGTCACAAATGAAGCTTGGATCTGGCATTGCTATGGCAAAGGCCGGCAGCTGCAGCTCAGATTCAGTTCCTAGCCTGGGAACCTCCATATGCCACGGATGCAGCCCTAAAATGACAAAAATAAAAAATAAATTATAAAAAGATATTTTAGGAAACAAGGCAGAAGATCTAAAACAAATAGCTGATATGTATGATTAAGAGTTTGTTCTTCAGGGGAACTACATGGTCTGTCCAGTTTCTTGGCCTTTTATACCTAGATTGAGGTACCAAAGTAGATGTTAAGTACTACACGAGACTTTCAAAGATTTGCCTGCAGCTTTATGTTCCTCTGGTCAATATTTGTTTATATTCACACACAAGCTAACCCATAATCATCTGTGGAGATTTTGTGCCCAGAAAAGTATAATATCCACATCTTAATTCTCCACAACTTTTATTTTAAATTTTAATCCATAGCATTGATTACATATAAACATGTTTTGGGGTGATATTTTTCTTTCATATTTTTCACTGGCAAATTACAGATTCCTTAAAAGTATGACCAAGGAGAACTCTGAGGAATGATCTAGTTCAATAATTTTTATCTTAAAGAGGAAGAAACTGAGTTCTGAAGAATCAAAGCAGCCTAGCCATGATGATACAAGTTTGTAGTACAGAGGCAAAACTAGTACAGTAATTCTCGCTTGTCTTTTATTACTTTTTTTTACTGTACCATGAACTAATCTCATCCCTGCCATTTTCATTACTGTATTTTTTTTTTTTTAATCTTCAAAAGACCTTTCTGGAAGCCAGCACACACTATACCCTTCCCTTCACTAAGGCTGCTCCATCTTCCTCCTAAGAAGACTTGTTCATAGAACAGCGCCTCATTCATGGAGGCAGCCTTATCAGAAAAGTTATCCTACTGCATTATAAAACTTTTAAAAAATTTACTTATTAATTAATTTATTTATCACTCTTGGCTAAGCTTTGAAATTTTTCATTTCCAAATGCAGTCGAACCAGAATTACTTTCTCTTTGATTTCCTTTATTTTATTCCAGAATAAGCTGCCCTTATAACTTCTCTCTCACACATTTCAGAAGGATACATTTTCAGAAGATGGTATTTGATTTTGTTACCTGATTGCTTTTCTCCAGATTTTTGGTCTCGCTGCCCCAGTCAAATGCCCGGAGCTCCCCAGAATTCACTGCCTAAAAGGAAACAAGAATTCACATGGCATTCAAATGTGTCACTGGATCAGGGTGGGAGGAGGGGCGAAAATGTGCTACCAAGTCTGCAGAGGGAAGCAGAGAGAAAGGCTGAGGCTGCTCTTCTGTTCATTGTTAGGATAGTCTAATGGAGAGAATAACCAAGAAAAAGGTATTTTCAGGGAGAAAAACGAGCTTTAGAAATACTTAAGACCACCATGTCATACAACGCCAGAAATTGTATTTCCACAGCAGTCAATGTAGGTCGGTTTCCGGCACAATTTCATAGGCTACAATGGGAGAGCGCCCCCTGGAGTTGCACAACGTGGTGATTCTGGGAGAAGCTGACCAACATTTAATCCAGTTTAGATAAGCAATGAGATTCTGCTGTATAGCACTGGGAACTATGTCTAGTCACTTACGATGGAGCATGACGATGTGAGAAAAAAGAATGTATATATGTATGTACAACTGGGTCACCTTGCTGTACAGTAGAAAATTGACAGTACACTGTAAACCAGCCATAATGGAAAAATAAAAATCATAAAAAAAAGTATTCTTACACTACCCTCGTCTCTCTCTCTGTCTCTCTCTCTCTCCCTCCCTCTCTCTCTCTGTCTCTCTCCCCTACCAAACTATGGCGATGACCTTTGAAGAACAATTTCACTAGGCTCTAAGTTGTTATAAAAAGAGTTAAGACCAACATTTACGATTTATAGGTGCCATCATCACTATTAAAACTTTTGCTCTAGTTAAAAGCTTCCAGTTTTATTTTTATTTATTTTTTTTAAAAAAGCAGTGTTTTTAGCAGGTGAGAATCTAAGGTTAGCTATGCTCTAGCTTTCTGTCTTACATCCATCTTTATTTACACAGCCAATCGGGGTCCCTCTATAGCATCATCTATTAGCTTCAGTGCTTCTTTCAACGTGAAAGAATAATTAGCAGTCACTTTGTCCTTGAACTAACTCTGTTTTACCTCAGTCCCACGCCCCTGTGCCTAGAGACAGTTCCTGTGACTGGCTAATTAGGACTTTCCCTCCCGTGACTGCAGGTGAATTCTGTTGCGCAAAGGACTCCTGGGAAAACCTCCTTGGGTTATTAGGTCACCTTTGCAATTTTTATTACTCCTTGACCACGCTGTCCTGCTGGAAGAGCGGAAAGGAGAATGCGGAAACACAATCTCTAGCCTCATCTTTGAGGAAGAGCCAGAGAAAGATCTTACTTAAACCATCTGAATTCACACTTTGAAGGTCCACTAACGTTGTTCTAGGGCCAGTCCGTTCCTCCCATATCCTGAAAAGTTTCAGAGTTCTAGATCAAATTCATAGTTGAAAGAGCACTGACAGAATCACATGTTATCTTGGAATAAATGTGAAATTACCTCGTGGGCTATCCAAAGGGCATCCTTTGACTATTCCAGGCAAAATGCACAAAGACCTGTGAAAAAGACTACAAATTCAGCATCCTTACCTGGCTCCAATGTAAGATATTTTGCACAGATGTTCCAGCAGGAGTGTGAGCAACATAGACATTTGCTCGGCTCTGTAACAAAGCACGAGTAGTTTGTGGGACATGGGAAAGCTCACAAGATGTTCACTTTGTCAAGACAGACCCTCCAGAGTATCAGACTGAGAAATAAGAATATCACTAAAGTATTCGAAGGTATCCATGAAAGAGTATACACACATGCACATAAATAAAAATGCTGCTAAACGTATCCCTGCACATCTATATTTTCATTTGAGAAAATTTCTTGTTAGACATTTGACTTTGTCTTTTAAAAAACTTCCTTAGATGCAGTAGGTTAAGGATTAGGTGTTGTCTCTGCAGGGGCTTGAGTCACTGCTGAGGCACAGGTTTGATACCCAGCCAGGGACAGTGGGTTAAGGATCCCATGTTGTGGCGTAAGTCGCAGCTGTGGTTCAGTTTCAATCCATGGTCTGGGAACTCCATATGCCTCAGGGTGGCCAGATAAGAAAATAAAGAAATTAAATTAAGTTAAAACTCTCAATATTCCTATCTCCCTTCTTTCCTTTCTTGTTGCTATAGTACATGCCATGAACTTGGAAAAAATAAATAAATAAAAGACCGAGGGCTCTAGAACTGGACCTGTATTCAAATCTCACCTCTACTATTCAGTTTTTGGGTAAAATTGGGAGCATTATGCAGTCCACTAAATCTCAGGATACTAATCTGTAAAGTGGAATATTGATAGTATCTTTCTTCTCATAGGGTCGTTACAGGGAGTAACTTAGCCTGGCATATAATAAATGAAATGCTTATCAAATGGTAGCTATTAACCATATTATTAATAAAAAAGGGAAAAAATCTCCAAGAATTAAAAGCATATTCCTCCAGCTGTTGGCCATTGCCTCCCACTATCTGGCCTCCTTAGATTGTCCTCTGTGCAAAGACTTGCCTTGCCCAGTGTGTCCCCAATACTGGTGTTGTTTGCATTAAATGACTAGTTGAAAAGTTCCCATAGTGGCTCAGCGGAAACAAATCTAACTAGCACCCATGAAGACTCAGGTTCAATCCCTGGCCTCCCTCAGTGGGTTAAGGATCCGGCGTTGGTGTGAGCTGTGTTGTAGGTCCCAGACGTGGCTTGAATCTGGCATTGCTATGGCTGTGATGTAGGCCAGAAGCTATAGCTCAGATTCAACCCTAGCCTGGGAACCTCCATATGACACAGGTGCAGCCGTAAAAACGAGACAAAACAAAACAAAACATAAATGACTAGTTGATTTGGGGGCATAAAAATCCAGCCTTCTCACACTAACCTGCGGCAACTCTGAAGGCTCATTCCATTTTCATAGATCCTATAGGTTCAATTGCATCACAAATGGACTTTTTAAATCTACCAAATCCTATTTTCTTCCCTTCTCTTGGTGTTATTCCAAGGGCATAGCCTTAACTCATTCTGCACACAAATCTCCATCTCAGAGCGTGCTTCCTGAAGAACCCACTGTGACATCCACCAGCTGGTGGCCGATGCTGATGCCAAAGCCAAACAGAAACTCCCTGACAGCCTATCAAAGGACTTGAACTACAAACCTGAAGGACTCAAGTAGAAAGAAGGGTTGGATGATGCATGGTGTTTCTCTCTTTTGACTTCTGGGTTCTAATCCCCCTTTTTTTCCCATCTGTTGATTCACTGTAGTAAACCTGCTTTCAGACCTCTTCCATCTTTAACCTATGAAGTTAACGTGTAGTCATATGCCCTCATGTTAACCTTGACTCAGCCCATGTTGAAGCGTTCTCTGCATATGACTAAGATTTGAGGAAAATGGAATTACTTGGAGTATATCAATTCTTCAAGTCTTCCCTGGAATTAGTTCACCCTCCAGGAGGAGACTGATAATTCAGAGCTCTGCTTTGGAAGACAGAATTAAATAGGCTCCCACTTACCATATTCATATTGTTCCCATTAAATCCTCCAAGGAGTAACATGATGTTGCTACAAATCTGATCGAGAACCACTTGGCCACAAAGGTAAATAACAAACTGTCTGAGAAATCTGGTCTGGTACAGAAATTCTTTTTTGCCAAACAATCCCTGTAAAAGTATGAAATGGAATAGTCATCACATGATAGTAAAAAAGAAGTGGCTTTAATTTATTTTTTAATAATTTACCCCATTTATTAATTGCTTTTTTTTTTTTTTTTTTGCTTTTTAGGGCCGCACTCGAGGCATATGGAGGTTCAGGCTAGGGGTCCAATTGGAGCTACAGATGCTGGCCTACACCACAGCTGAAGCCACATCAGCCATGTCTACAGCGTCTGTGACCTATACCACAGCTCATGGCAATGCCGGATCCTTAACACACTAAGCGAAGCCAGGGATCGAATTTGAAATCTCATGGCTCCTAGTTGGATTTGTTTCCAGTGTGCCACAACAGGAACCCCAAAGTGTCTTTAATTTAAAAGTGTATGTCTTAAGCAAATTTGGATGGAAGACTCTTGTGCTTAGAGGAGGAATTTTCTGAGGAGTCACATACCTTGATCATCATATCTGGCAGCAACAAAAATTTGGTCCCAGGGCTTTTTGCATATTTAACAGTTGCTATGGGTGCTAGAGCAAAATACATTTTTATTTTCTGAGCCAGCTCTGGCATGGTCGAAAAGGCAATAAAGCCTGTAAAGAAGAAATACGTCAGCATGGATACTGAATATTCTAGAACTAATAAAGAAAATGCTTAAAATGCTTATTTTACTTTCATCAAGATATTTCAGTAATTACATGTCATTGTGTTGTTTTTGTTTTTTTCTTTTTAGGGCTGCACCCAAGTTCCCAGGCTAGGGGTCAAAACTGAGCTGCAGCTGCTGGCTTACACCACAGCCATAGCAACTCAGGAACCAAGCCATGTCTGCAACATATACCACAGCTCACAGCAATGCTGGATCCTTAACCCACTGAGCAAGGCCAGGGATTGAACCCACAACCTCATGGATACTAGTCGGGTTCCTTACTACTGAGCCACAACAAGAACTCCCATCTAATTGTGTTTTAACTTGCCTGTGAAATTATAAGCTCCTTGACAGAGAAAAATAGCAGAAGCAATAATTCATCTGTGTTCCCTGTAATGTCTAGTATACTTGCCGTCCAGGACCAGGTTCTCGTTGAATTACTGAATTAAATTACTGAGTCCAATAATATGGACTTTGAGAAAATATATGTAAATTGAGAGGTAACAAATATATGTTAGACACTTTATGGGAGAATTTCATGGTTCTTATTTAATTCTCAGACACTTATGAGATTTTTTTGACACATCTCTGTAGTTGAAGACATTGAAAATTAAAGAAATTGTTTATTGATAACAAGCATGATCTGTAACATCATGGGTATTGAGATAGCAGAGTTTTGCTGGTTTTCCTTGATCCCTGACTTTTCTGGAACCTAGACTGTAGCTTAATCTAGTAGATTAGTTGTCTAGTGAACGGGATTCCAACTCTTATTTTTGCCACAGATGAAGTCTGGGATCCTGGTTAAGTCAGTTGGTGCCTCAGTTTCTATATCTGTAAAATAAAGACAGAATCCCCGAATTCCCAGTATACAAGGATGATACCTTTGGAGACTTTGGGAGAAAAAGGCTATCCTATACAGCTAGGGTGTAGTCATTATATTTGAGGCAGTATGTGTTTATTTCAAAATAGTCTACACTCTCCGTCTAAGCTGATATTTGCAGGTTGTGGGGGATGTGGGCACAGAGTAACTAGAATCTCGTGACCCTGAAGGGGAGAAAGTCAGATCTGAGAGAAGCGTGTGATGACTGACCCCAAGCATAGCTGCGCACCATATGCTCACATGTCTTCTGCGTATACAAACCTGCTTTTTGTGGAACTTACCCATGGTGGTGCCCTGTGAATAGCCAACATAATAGATCTTTTCCTGGCCTGTTTTCTGCAAAATAAAGTTTATGACTGCAGGAAGGTCAAACCTAGCCATCTCATCATAACTACAAGGGGAAAAGACAAAGTTATATGAAAGATTATAATCAGAAATGAACGAAAGCAGCCCCTGGGGTGTACAAACAAGTCCCTGAGTTGTCAGTCCCAACAACTTGCTACTGCGCCCCTCATAACACTTAGAATGGACTTGTTTCAAACCTGTGATGCATGGGTGCCTCAGGGGTCACAGGCTGTTAGCAAACTGCTCTTTTCTCTAGATGTCACCATAGAGCAATAATCATCTTCAAGGAACACTTACTGAGCACATGATCCACCTCCTGGTGGAGGTATCTGTCCTGTTAGTCTATTAATAGAACAGCACAGGGCCATGCAGATTCATTTATATGAACAATGTTAAAGATGCTGCAGGAGCCCTTCTCTGGTGAAACGGATAAAGAACAAGTTGAATATCAATAGATAAATTAAATAAAAACATTAAAAACTTTTGTTAAGAGTGTGAAGGATGTGTTAATCAAATTGACGGTCCCTAAGGTGTATTGATTGTCCTTTTATCTTTAATACTGCCTGGTCTTCCCTCCTTCTAGGGGTACTAGTCCTTGTCATCACTCATGGAAGAGTTAGTCCCAGGCTATCCACCTACAGGAAATGGACCTACACTCCTCCCCTTCAGCCTCAATAACCAAACACCAACCACCATTCTCATCCCATTTGCCAGACCAAGCTTCGATTTGGGGAACCCAATTTACCTCTCCCAAAGAATCACTGGTTAATTAAGCCAACTGGAGGATATTACTCTAAGAGATAAGCCAACCAATTAAACTATCCACATACCAGAAGCCAGGTTTTTTTACTCAGTTCTCCCCAAAACCTCCATATCCACCTCCACTCTCAAAATTTTCATATACCTGAAAGCCCAGAACTCATCTTGGTCTATGGAGAGGGTCTTGTGTTTCCGAGACCAGGTGTTTCCCCTGCTATTCCCTAGCCACACGTCAAAACCAGCATCTGCCAGAATGAAGCCCAGGCTGTTGTTGGGCAGGTTGGAAATCCAGTTGCTAGCATCTCCGAGCAGGCCATGCTGCAGTAACACCACAGGCCTGGGACCTACAAAAAAAGTGAATTTCAACTGTGTGAAATGTTCTGCACCTTTCCTGTTAACCCTTAATGGGCGAAAACTTTCAGGTTAGACAAACCTGTGTTCACATCTTGACTCAGCAGCTTGCTAGCTTGAATATCTTGGCCAGTTACTTAAACTTTCTGGGCCTTGATTTCCTTATGAAAAAAATGGTATTTTTATTATGATTAAATAAAATAGTGCACAAGGAGCAGATAGTACAACGCCTGGCACAGAGAAAGAATCAATAACATCTGGCTTCCATTGTTGTTTTTGTGTAGTTATTATTATTGCTAGACTTTGGGCACACCAGAGGATATTAGAAGTGCCCCAGGAGATAGTATAGTATAATGATTAAGACAGTTATATGTCATAATTATAACTGCTATATTTTAATAAGAATTTATTATTCTATAATAATATATTATTTATATATTTTATAATTATGACTATAGCTGTATATATTCATATTATAATATAATGTATACTATATAATATATTCTAGTAGCATAAAATTAGTGTGTAATATAAACTTAACATATAATTTTTTTTTCTTTTTAGGGTCGCACCTGCAGCACATGGAAGTTCCCAGTCTAGGGGGCAAATCAGAGCTGCAACTGCCGGCCTACACCACAGCCACAGCCACAGCCACACAGTATCCAACCTGCATCTGTGACCTACAACGCAACTTGCAGCAATGCTGGATCCGTAGCCCACTGAGCAAGGCCAGCGATTGAACCTACATCCTCTTGGACACGGTACTGGGTTCCTAACCCGCTGAGCCACAATGGGAACTCCAGTAAGGAGACTTTCATGTCAAAAAGACCCACAAGCCAGATTGAAGAAGCTTCCCATGTTCAAACATGGGAAAGTTTGAGCATCAAAATAAATAATGATGGTATAAATTATATCTTATTCAATGAATTTTAAAAATGCACAAGTCAACACTGATGTCAATAAAAAAATGAACAAATATTTAGAGGAGAATGAAAAGCTCTTATTTACCATGTAATACCGATTACTGAATACAGAAAGCTTGATGATGCTATAAACCCATCAATAGATGCTAAAATTAGTGGGTAAAAGTTTGAAGAGATATTTACATATCCTGAAAGTAGCCTCTCTCAAATTCTTTACGAATTATAAAGAAAAAAATACTAACTTTATGGCAGAACAACAGCAGATTCCATCTTAACAAAAGTGATCAAAATTAATGTTGCCAAATGGAAATGCCCTACCTCTTATAAGACAGTAGCGCCTACTATTCGGAGATCTCAGTTCATATGGGACCTCCGTATAGGACAAAGCCCTTTCTAGAATAAACTAATCCAGCATCTGGTTATCTTCATGAATTCTGATTGGCTCATTTTATCCCTCTGGGGAGAGGAGAAGAGGGCAGCTAGTGGAGGACCAGGAGAAAGGAACTCAGAGTTACCCTGGGTTTTCCTTTATGTCTGTTTTTCGAGTTCATCCTCTTAGCTCTCAAGGAGGTGACCTCAGTATAAGGTGATCAAACTAAAGTAGTCAGTGCTCGCTTTTGCAATCCTGAGGACATTTCCAACGGTTGGGGACAACTTGGCACTCCTTAGCAGTTCGGTTTTTACTTGTGGTTCACCTTGTGAGATAACTGGCTTACAAATGATTTATTTTGTGTCATGTATCCCGTGTCATGGACTTTCATTTACATTACAGCGGCAGGTGAGTGTGAAAGGGCTACTCTTAAAGAGCGGTCATTTCCAAGGATGTAAATATTTCTCTCTCGGGGCAAATATTTAACACTAACAATGATTACTTGATAAAACAAAAATTTAAAAAGGTTTTTGTGGGAGTTCCCGTCGTGGCGCAGTGGTTAACGAATCCGACTAGGAACCATGAGGTTGCGGGTTCGATCCCTGCCCTTGCTCAGTGGGTTAACGATCCGGCGTTGCCGTGAGCTGTGGTGTAGGTCGCAGACATGGCTCGGATCCTGCGTTGCTGTGGCTGTGGCGTAGGCCAGTGGCTACAGCTCGGATTAGACCCCTAGCCTGGGAACCTCCACATGCCGCGGGTGCGGCCATAAAATGACAAAAGGCAAAAAAAATAAATAAATAAATAAAAAGGTTTTTGTCACAAGCGTATAGATATATTTCAGTTGTTTTCAGTATGAATTTCATTGGCTCTCGTTTTGAAGAGATGGTGAGAAATCTTTTTTTCCCTTCATTGCTGGGAGATTTCTTCCTTAAAGACGCCAACGGGAGCTGCAGGAATAACATCAGCCACTAGAGGGGAGTATTCTGCACAGACTGGACACAAAAAACTGATACCTTGACCTCCAAGTGCCTGGGCAACAAGCGGACAGTGTAAACAAACAGGACGTGAGAAAACAATTCCATCCATGTATAGGTGCTACAGGTGACCCCTTACAAAATGCCACAGTCTCTCCATTGCTTGGAAGAACCATGGCTTGCTGTTACCCTCTAGACTTAGTGCAAAAGTTCTCTCTGTGTCTCCAGGCTATTCATTTATTTATAGAAAATTCATTAACTCATTCCACATATATTTATTGGCACCTGCCAAGTGCTTGGCACTTTTTTTAGGAACTAGTTATAGCTTTGAGCAAATCTAGAAAGTTCCTGTTCCTGTTGAGTTTACATTCTGGTTGGGAGAGACCGATAAGAAAAAAATAAGCAAGTATCTCTCACATCAGGTGGTTAAATGCTATAAGGAAAAGAATGAAGGATAAGGGGCTAGGTCTCAATAGTTTGCAAGGGGTTGCTAATCTGAATAGGGTGGTCTGAAGAATGTGATAGAGACGGCCTAAAAGAAGGGGCAGGGCTAACTGCATAGGTATCTGATGAAACAGTGATCTGGAGGGACACCTGTATATTCAAAGACAATGAGATATGAACATGCTGGACACATATTCAGGTACAGCTGTTCAGCTGGTGTTAAAAAAGCTGGTTTTCAAGAAGCTGCATAAATTTAAATTGAATAAAATTAAACTGAAGTTTCTTTACACCAAAGCTCAATAATATTCACTCATCATTTTATGGTCCTAGTTAGAGCACAGGCTAGGCTGGCAGGTAGATATTAATTTGAGTGCAGCTTTGGCAATATACTAGCTAGTACTAGCACAGACTTTCTGGGCAAGTTCTTAACTTCTGCAAGTGGCAGCTTTTTAGGATTATTGTGAAACCTAAATAAGACTAACGCAAATAAAGCACTTAGCATCGTACCTGGCATATAGAAAGAAGACAGAAAGAAATTACATGACCGGTACTCATATCAGATAATATAGTTGCTGCTATAAACACAGAGCTAGAGTATTAAAAGGAATAGAGACACAGAGAAGAGGAATGGGCACACTTTAATTAGTAATGAAGGTTAATTTTTAAAATGACAACAGTAGCTGAAAATCCCATAAGGAAAAAAAACCCACCTTTTTTATATGAACTATGGAAATATGTACCAAAAATTCAAGATGTGCCCATAGTGCCCAATTCTTTGAAAGACTTTAGTAAAAAGCTGGACAACGTCTTAATTATTTAAAGGGCTGTTTGGATGGGTATTACAGAGTGAGCTAGGGTGAGTACCAGATACCATGCTGGAGTTTGCATTCTTCATGAGCAAGGGTTGGAGTGGTCTGTTTAAGAGATTATCCATGGATAGTCTAGAATATCTATATAGGAAGGGTTTGTGGAATGGATTCAGTACTAGAAGGGTCAAGAAATTAAATTTTCTTTTCCTTCCTTCCTTCCTTCCTTCCTTTCTTCCTTCCACTGCACCTGCAACATATGCAAGTTTCCAGGCCAGGGATCAAATCAGAACCGCCACAGAGATGCTGGATCCTTAATGCATTGCATCATCGGGGGAACTCCAAAGAAATAGACTTTTCTTGAGGTGTTTTTTGAAAAGCAAACACTTGATTTATTTGAGACAGTTGGGGGCAGGGCAGGGGTGATGGGGATAATGGAGGAACTGAAGCCACCTTTTGGCCAGAACAATGGGTCCATTCTGTACAAAGATCCCGGCCTTCCTTCTACACAATCACATCCCAAGGAAGTCTTTACTGTAGGAAAGACTGCCATGTTGGACTGATGTAGGGTGAATCATACCTGTCGTTTTATGTCGGACAAGGCCTTGAGGAATCCTGTTAACAGAAAGGATATATCCATCTTCTGTTGCAACTTCATACTCCTCACAGGGATAGCCTTTGTGTTGGATGATTTCACTCTATAGAAAAAGCACAAATGATTTGTGTGTGTGTGTATGTGTGTTAGGTTCTGCATGGTTACATTCTCAATGATCCAAAAGTAAAAAATAGATTCCTTGATGCTGAAAGAGATAGACAGAAATTCCTTGCTTTTCTCTAGCTAATTATGTTATGTAAAAAAAAAAAAAATTAGCCAACCTTCTCCAGTTCTCATTTTCATCTTTAATGTAGAGATTGGACTGGAAGGGTAGTTCTTAAAGTGTGGGCCCTGGACCAAGAGTCTGCCATCACTTGAGCAGTTGATGGAAATACAGAATGATCAGTTTCCACCCAAACCTAATGAATCAGGACCTCTGAGGCTGGGGCCCAGCAGTTTGTGTCTTAATAAGCTCTTTAGGAAATTCTGATGCAGTCATATTTGAGAACCACTGAATAACAGTACTGATTCCAAAACCTTGGCATATGTCAGGAACATCTGGGGTACCTAAATGTAAATATTCCTGAGCCCATTTCGGGTCAGATAATTCTAATGCGGCCAGTGGAGCCCTTGTCCCAGGACAGGTTATGCGGACTCCTGGGCCAAGTATTCCCCAAAGTTCTTTTCAGCTCTCAAACCACAGGCTCAAGAGCAGAACAGTAGTTCTTCAGTATCCGAGGGCGATTGGCTCCAGGACCTCCCCCCACCATGGCTACCAACAGCAGAGGATGGTCAAGTTCCTTATATAGGATGGGGTAATACAGCAATGCTCTGTACAAGTGAGTTCCACATTCACAGAGGGCAGACTGTAGTTTTTAACATTTTAGTTTGAGGATCCCTCAGTGAATTTGAGGAAAACTGTAAATATGGATATACATGTGGACAACCTATGCACTTTCAGGGGCATCTCATTCCCTATATACAGACCCCTAGTTAAGGACCCCTACTCTATACAGTTGTTACCTGTAGAAACTCTTTGTAAAACAGAAAACTGCAGAAATCTAAGTGTCTTCGGTTTCTGCCCACCATCATTGCTTAGTGAAGGAGGGAATTATTTCTATCAGTTGCTGTTTGTTTTTGCTTTTTTTTTCCTCTTGGCTGCACCCACATGTGGAAGTTCCTGAGCCAGGGACAGAACCCACACCACAGCAGCAATCCAAACCACAGCAGTGACAACGATGGATCCTTAACCTGCTGCACCATAAGGGAACTCCTATTAGCTGCTGATTTTAAAGTAACGAGAGAAGAAATCTAGGTGCCAGCACCCAGGATAGTATATTGGACAAAGGGCATAATAGTTAAGACAAAGACCCTGGGATCACACCAATTAAGTTTTTAGTTTTTATTCTCTCTCTTTCTCTTTTTTTTTTGCCCTTTTTTTTTTTTTTTGCTTTTTTAGGGCTGTACCCATGACATATGGAAATTCCCAGGCTAGGGACTGAATCAGAGCTGTAGCCACCAGCCTACACCACAGCCACAGCCACAGCAACACCAGATCCAAGCTGTGTCTGCTATCTATACCACAGTTCAGGGCAACACCGATCCTTGACCCACTGAGTGAGGCCAGGGATTGAACCTGCATCCTCATGGATACTAGTTGGGTTTGTTTCCGCTGTGCCATAGGAATTCCCACCTGAGTTTTTAAAACCTGGCTCTAGCACTCATACATAAATGATCTTAGGAAATGTATTTAACCTGTCCCTATTCTTCAGTTTATTCATCTGTAAATTAGGTACGCCAATGGTTTATACTCCATGCGCTCATGGCAAGGAAGGTAAAAAGATAATGCACATATAACACTAACCAGGTTAGCTGGCAAATGGTAGGGACTCAATGAGCACTGGCTACCACTATAATTAAAAATCACCCTTGTCATGTAATTCCTATTCATCTTTCAGGCTTCTGGTTAGGAAAACTTTCTTCAGAAAAAATTTCATAAATTCCCTGAATAGGTCCCCACTATTTTAGGTTTCCTTCTTTAATTTCACTGCTCTTGTGATTGGTAATTGTCTGTCTTCCTTGCTAGATTGTAAACTCCATGAACTCAGGGCTTAGATCCCGGTGTTGCCTCAGTGCATAGCACAGTATCAGTGGCCTAATAGGTGCTCAGTTAACACGAGCTAGAAAAATACATGAATGAGGCCAGTTGTATACCAAAATATAGGATAAATTATATCCATATAGATTACCACACAGGGTCAAACCCATTCAGACTCTGAAGCACTTTTATTCTATTTGATTTAATTTCAATGAGAGATTCTATGACTTTTCTATTTCACTTTGCCTCTCTTTGGATAACTGCTCAATAGCAGAGTCCAATTCAACGGATTTAAGTCTTAGGGCTCCTAAAGCCCCCACAATGTGTAGATGCTTGGCACACCCAGTGGGTGATGCCCAGGAGATTGGCTCAACCTGCAACTAAAGAGAGGCCTTTCACTCCATAACCCGGAGAAATCTGTATGGGAACTTCTTAGGGCCACAAGGATGGCTCTTAAGGATCTTGACCAATTGGCTGACTATCTGATAAGCATCAAGAGACAGTCAATCATTGGAACGGTCAAAAGAAACCTGATGCTGGGCATTCATGTAGATTCAGAATATTTCTATGACCTGTCAAGAGTTTTAGAATTCATTCAAGCAGACTTCTGTGAAAAGTGTCTTAATCTGTATAAAGGCAGGTGAAATCTATGCTAAGTCTATGGCACATGAACACTGCACACAATCATCTTACTCAACACGAGGCAGCCTCTCCTCCCCTGGGAGGGTTTATTGCATCATGGTTGCAATTATGAGTTTTGTGTTCGGGCAGGCCCCGACTTAAACTGTAGCTTCACCACCCACCAGGGGTGCGGCCTGATGTGAGTTGCTTAACCTCTTTCATCTCGGCTCCTCGATTATAAAAATGGGGATGGTCCTACCTATGGCAAAGAGCAGTGAAGATGAAGTAAAATAGTATCTCTGCAGCTTTCATCACAACGTCTGCTACAGGATAAGTACTGCTATATGATGGATATTATTAAAATACAACTAAAAATATAAAAGGAAGCCAAAAATAACTGTCTGGGGCACCTAGAAGCATCACATCATTCATGAGTTTTATTCACAGGAGGACCTCTCTAGCATTCATAAGGGTCCTTTTACTGCCATCAACAGCGTTATCGGTCCAAACGAGGATTAATTAGGTTAAAATGGCACAGAGTGTTACTAGAAGTGGCTGTCCTGATCCTAAGAATTGAGATATAACACCTTTCCAATATTGGAAAAAATAGGAAGAGAGTAAAAAGCCCAAACAAAATGGAAATAATCATGGGTCTGAACTCGGCCCAAGATATTACAATGATTTGACAGCTTGTAGAATAAAGCTAAGAATTCAATTAAAAGTGAAATTCTGTCTAAAGCTCAAAGAGATTAAGTCACTCTCCTAAATGGACTGAATTTGTTCACGGTGAACCCAGGTCTACTCACACCCAGTTTAGTGTTCTTTCCAGTACAACATGTTAGTTTATGACTATGTTCTGCCAGCAAAAATCCCACTGTATATAAATATAACATATAATGCAGATAATACACAGATGCAAATAATAGCATGTAAGGCACCTTGTTTCCCCCCAAACATGGAAAAATCCCAACTTACAATATTCATGAATGCTTCTGGGTCCACAGCTGTGGTAGGCATGTGTCCTGAATTCACATTTCTCTGGAACAAGTGCGCCACCAGAATCAGAAGCCATATCTCATTTCTGTATGAAACAATCCACTCTCTTGACAAGATTTTTGACATGGTCCAACATCTGGATGTATCTTTACCTGGCAATATAACAACTGATTCTAAAGTCAGAAGAATCGGTAGGTTTTAAAAACTCTTTCATGCATTTTTCCAGCTGTAATTTCTTCCCCCAATTCTGAAGCAGATTGAACAAGCTTGGTGGAGAGGAATGAAAGAACACTAAGTAGGATGGGAACGCCATGAGGATGTGCCAATACCATCCGGCTCCTCCTACTCCCTCACACAACTTAATGTGTAGAACTTTCTTTGATGCAACCTGAAATTATAGGCATAAGATAGAGCACATAAAAATCTCTGTTCATCATCAGGCAGTACAGAGCATCATTTTATTTTTTAGTTATTCTTATCTTTCTTTGATTGGTAGAAAGCCATGGATTCTGCAGGAAACAACCTTCTCGAGTCAGATTCTGGGGCTTCGATGACCACTGTCCTTTGGCGATCACTGTAGCAATAAGTATTTTTACTTAAAATGTCAAAAAATTTTAGGACATCTTTTACTTTTAGTGATGAGTGAGAACACTGATCGAGAGAAAATGAATTTTCCATGTTTAGGCTATTGCTGGCTAGCTTGAATAAATAGACATGGATGAAAGTTTTATTTGGGCTTGTAATCGCTAGTTAATGGTTGAGAGATTAATTTGGTGGGTACCTGGTAATTAAGCCATCTGCAATAAATAAAATAAGTTGCAGCCTAGTTACTTTCATGAACGAAGTGTTCCATCAACTCTGGCAACGTGAGCAATTCCTTAGCGTACTAATACTTAAGCAGGCCAGGAGAATAGACTTCCTGTCACTTTAAGGAAAGAATGTGTTAGAATTTAAGAAAATACCATTTAAAGTAAATATTTCGCTGCTGTTACATCAACTCTTCAGTCCTGAGCCACCAGCAGCCACACTAATTGAAAGATTTTTGGAATGTGGTTGGGGAAGGAGCAGAGGCTGGAACAGGAATGATGAGTCTTGTGAGAAAATACTTGCACGCACTCCCGGCCTCACCCACTCTGGGCTGGCTGCATAGGTGTGATGGGGTGAGCCGGCAGCTCTTATCAGGACCAATCTCAACGTTCCCACCATTAATGATCTGTGCTGAGGGGTAGCAAATTGACCTAATTGAGGAGAGCAGAGGGAACAGTTGCCCAACACTCTGCAAGTTCCATGTCCTCAGGACCCACTGCGCTCACTATGAAGTTATGCAGAATAAAATTTTAGAAAAGAACTTTGGCTCCCATTGTTGACATTTTAAGACTGTAAAATACTATACAGCCAGAAAAAAAGAAAATCTCATTCAGCCTTTCCATTTTCATTGGGAAGATATGTTAAAAATCCTTGCCCTGTTAACCTAGCTAGTTTGTGGCAAGGCCAGAACTAAAACTCTGGTGTTTTAATTCATTATTCAGTATGATTGAGGCATGGGGGAAATGTTACATTTCAATGTCCTCTTCTCCCTTCAAGGACAAAGCCTCACTTACTAGCAAAAGCCCAAGGAACGCTACCCAATATTCTGTGATAGTCTATGTGAGAAAAGAATCTGGAAAAGAATAGATGTGTGTACATTTAAAACTGAATCACTGTGTTGTACAGGAGAAATTATCACAACATTGTAAATCAACTATATCAACTATACTTCAATAAAACAAAAAAAGCAATTACATCAATCTGAATTGTCTCTTTAAAAGTTTTCTCCTGGGAGTTCCCTGGTGGCTCAGAGGGTTAAGGATCCAGCACTGTCACTTCTGTGTTTCTATCCCTGGCCCCAAAACTTCTGCATGCTGCAGGCATAGCCATAAAATTTTTTTTTTCTCTCCTGGAGTTATAATTTAAAATGATTCTCAATAATTTCCTTACAAATTTGAGAGATATCTCACATTGTTCCAATATATTCAGATAAAGTCACCTCCCATATAATAAAATCTGAATACTCTACAGACTTTTTAATGAAAGAATTGATGCCCAAAAACTGATTAATTCAGAAAAATCCTATGTGTTTGGTAGTGGTACTTCCCCCAACAGTCCTTCTTTCTCAGCCTTGAAACCGCGTCCTCCTGTGTACAAACAGAGAAAATCCAGTTCAATTTAGCTATCAAATTTTGGGGTGATTTTGTGAGCTCACAACTGTTGTTTTGGAAGCAGGAAAGTGACATCCAAAGTGACATCCAGCTCAAAGGGCTACATTTTGAACAAATGCAAAATCAATACATTTCTTCCTAATTTTTATAGAATTTTAATAATGCCCTTTACACCTTAGCAGTCCGCTGCTCATGGAAAGTATCAGACACCGTATAAAGAGAGACAGGGGGCCCCGTGTGCCAATGTGGCCTCCAACTCGGAACTGTTTATCTTGAGAGATTTTTTTTCTTCTTTTTTTTATAGCACCTGGAGCATATAGAAGTTCCTGGGGCAGGATTAGAACTGGAGCTGTAGCTGCTGTACTACACCACAGCCAGAGCAACCAGATCCGAGCCACATCTGTGACCTCCAGCACAGCTTGCGGTAACACCCAGATCCTTAACCCACTGAGTGAAGCCAGGGATTGAACCTGCATCCTCATGGACACTATGTTGGGTTCTTAACATGCTGAGCCGCAACCGGGATTCCTATCTTAAGAGCTTTATCTTTAGAGGTTTCCATTAAGGAACTTTGTGATCTTTTAAAACTTTTTTTTTAACCATCTCAATACATGAAGGAGGAGGATCTGAAGTACCCTGACATCTTGAATTTAAGAAAATGCTTCTTCCCTAGGTGCACTATTTATAAATCAATTAAATATCAAAATTACATAAAAAGGATAGGTCAAATAGAGAGTTTTCTAAGAAAAAAGTGAATAGAGGATTATTACCTATAAATGCATTGTGTGTTAAAACCATACAATTTGAATCAGTTAAAACAGGACACTTCACCTCTCACCCCAGCCAGTGACACAAGAGAGTAAAACAACAAAACACACCTAAATTCCTCTTTTCTGTTTGAGTTGCAGGTGAAAAGGTTCTCAAGTGCTGTCTTCCCCGAGGGTGACTTGAGTTTTATTAAAACAATTCTTTCTGGTTTTATAAACCAAAGCCTCAAGTCCAGTAGAGGCTGTGCCATGGAGCCATCTAAAGGTCCCAGTCAGTGCTCTCGTCACCATCACTACAATCAAATGACCAGTACCTTTGTAATGAGTCAAACTCATGCCCTACCTACATCCTTCTCTCAACATGAATTATCTCTCAAGAGACTTAGAGCCATCCGGCAAATGCTCTTTGGGTTCCTCTGCCCTCCCAGGTTGTCAGACATGCCTGACATTTTGACATCAATCACTATCGTTGAGCGGCATTAATCAACAGGGCATGTTACTGGCATCTAGTGATGGAGGCCAGGGAGGCTGCTAAGCCTCCTGCAATGCAGGGGATGGGCCCCCAAAACAAAGAATTTCCCAATCCCAAATGTCAGTAATGCTGAGATTGAGAAATCCTGGTCTTCATCTCAGTATATGGGTAGAGATCTGGAAAACATCCTCCTTAGAAAAGGTATATGAGCATGTTTTAAAAACTGTATTTAAAATGATTGTTGTTTGTTGACACATCATCCTAGGGCTGTTTAGCATATGAGTAGCTGGTTTCTAGGTGAGAAAAAAAATCTGACCTTTCTTTATTGTCATTTCTATGAGGTGCTCCCTGTTCTCATGAGTCAGATTTTTTATGCTCCCCAACTCAGGAACACAGTGTTTGAGCCTCTGGATAATAAATGCATACTAACTGTGTGTTCATGTTAAAGCACTAGATTTTTTACTAGAGTAGGTGGGGACAAAGTTTTCAAACTTGATTTAACCTCTCATATTCAAGAAAATCAGACTGAGAATCATTTGATCAATGATGCAGATTTCAGTTCCCACCCTAAATACACTGAAGTAGGGTTTCTGGGTTTGAGGTTCAGGCATCTGTATTTTTTTTTAATTTTATTAGAGTATAGTTGATTTACAATGTCGTGCCAATTTCTGCTGTATAGCAAAGTGACCCAGTCATCCATACACACACACACATTCTTTTTCTTATCTTCCATCATAGTTTACACCAAGAGATTGGATATAGTTCCCTGTGCCGTAGAGTAGGACCTCATTGCTTATCCATTCTAAATGAAATAGTTTACATCTACCAACCCTAAACTCCCTGTCCATCCCATTCCCTTTCCTCTCCCCCTTGGCAACCAAAGGTCTGTTCTCTATGTCTATGAGTCTGTTTCTGTTTTATAGATTGGTTCATTTATGCCATATTTTAGATTCCACATATAAGTGAGAGCATATATTGTTTGTCTTTCTCACTGTGACTTACTTCACTTAGTATGAGAATCTCTAGTTTCATTCATGTTGCCGCAAATGGCATTATTTTGCTCTTTTTATGGATGAGTGATATTCTTTTTTTTTTTTTTTTTTTGTCTTTCTGCCTTATCTAGGGCTGCACCTGCGGCATATGGAGGTTCCCAGGCTAGGGGTCTAACAGGAGCTGTAGCTGCCGGCCTTCGCCACAGCCACAGCAACGCGGGATCCGAGCCACGTCTGCAACCTACACCACAGCTCACGGCAATGCTGGATCCTTAACTCACTGAGCAAGGCCAGGGATCGAACCCGCAACCTCATGTTTCTTAGTCGGATTCGTTAACCACTGAGCCACGATGGGAACTCCTGGCCGAGTGATATTCTACTGTATATATATACCACATCTTCTGAATCCATTCACCTGTCGATGGACATTTAAGTTGTTTCCATAGGTGTTTATATTTTTATCAGACAAACTAGATGGTTCAGAGGCAGAGCTGGGTTTGGGGGCCCCAGGGTTTGGGGGGCCCTGCCCTGCAGCACTCACAGACAATCTGCCTCCTGGGGAATAAGCTCCAATCTCTGTGAGGCAAATTGTTCTGGCCTCATTCCTTCCCCAAAGAGGAATTTGGCCCCAAATAGTGAAATAAGACTGGAGTTTCCAAGCCTAAAGTTTTCCCTGTACTCATTAACATAAAAAATGTAGTAAAATGATGATTCATAATGAACACAAATTCTTTGAATTTTTAAAATGTGTAAGGAGAACCCATAGGGGTTGAGGAAACAAATGTGCAATTTAGTCACTTCTATGACTGCTAATGATAGTTTATGTTTGTTCAGTTTTCTTTCATCTTAAGGTAGATTTAAACACTAATTAAGTGTCGTAAAACTGGATTGCATTCAACAAACAAATATAGAAAAGCCTAGAGTATAAGATCATGTGAGTTTTGTCTGCATGATGCTAAGTGGAAAATACCATGAATCACCTAATGCCATCCATAGAGGCATCTTGCAAATACTCTGATCAACTAAACTTTCCACGGTTTATTGAGGATATTTAGCATCTATGGCTGGTCAAACCTAGAGTTTAAAAGTATGAGAATAGCAGTGAAGAGGCTGAAATTCCAAAATTGCTGCAATGATAGCAAAATAATTTTAAGTACAGTTAACAGAGAAAAAAAATTATTTATTTATTTTGTCATTTTAGGGTCACAACTGTGGCATATGGAGGTTCCCAGTCTAGGGGTTGAATTGGAGCTATAGCTGCCAGCCCACGCTGCAGCCACAGCAATGCCAGATCCAAGCCTCCTCTGCAACCTACACTGCAGCTCACAGCAATGCCAGATCCTTAACCCACTGAGCAAGGCCAGGGATCGAACCCGCAACCTCATGGTTCTTAGTCTGATTCGTTTCTGCTGCGCCACGACAGGAACTCCAAAAAAGCTTATCTTGAAGTCTTTAAATTCCCAATTTTTCAACTTTTAATAGATTCATTATTTTATCATAAAAATGGTTTCCTGGAGAACATGTCAAAGAAGAGAAAATATTGGGAAAGAATAGACAAAAATTGAATATGTTTGCAAATCATAATGGAAGATATTTGTCATAGAAGAATTAGTTAGAAAAAAAGAATCAAAGAGCTTGCTAGATATAGTTTCTCCCTCGCAGATTTTGGCATTTTGGTGTAAGAAAGGGAAGGGCAGAAATCAGAGTACCTGAGGTCCCTTCTAACCATAAGGACTTGGTAGTAATATATTCAAATGGTCTGTATTCTGGGTGACATGAAACCTAGCTGGAAAGGTGATGGTGGGCCAAAGAAGAATGCTTGTTCCTGTGCACATCACACGAAAAGAAGCTTAGGGCACCAGAGTTGCCTCTGTCTCCAAATAGCCCTGGTCTAAGTACTGACTTCTGAAGACCAGTTCCTGAGTTCATGCATCTGGGCGAGTGAGTGCAGGCTTATGGCAATTTGAAATCAGCTTTAGGGAAGAGGAGAGTCTTCAGATAGTCACACTTGTTATAAATGGGCAGGTAAAGAAATTTAAATATTGAACTTAAAACTACCGAAAACTTGTGAGTAAATTTACGCAGATTAATAAACCTGATAGTATCAGATGCAGGATTAAATTATCCAAAGAGGTAGATAAGTCATTTAGGAACTACTTATGTCACTTACTTTGCCCTCAAACATCTTTCTTTCCCTAATTATGAGAAAAATCTTTACTTTGTTTTGTTATAAGACCTGAAGTGTCACTAATGGGGGGGCACCCAAAACAAAAGAAACAAAGAGAAAAATCTGGTTTAGGAGACATTCAAATGCAGTGGGAGGAGCACTGGAGTAAGATTCAGGGTCTGGGATCCCAGAGCAGCAAATTGTATGACTGTGGGGAAGTCACTTCTAGAGCCTGAACTCTATAGATCTTAGTTTGAAACAGGTTAGTAGCTTTCATACAGTGTTTGTGGAACCTGGTATCTGTAGAAGGGCTTCAAGGAGTCTGCCAAGCTATGAATTAAATTTTATTTTCAAGTGTAATTTTGCCTATTTAAATAACTGTGCTTTACATGTAATTTCAAATATATATGTTGTACATCGAATTTCATAGCATCAGTGACCATTTTTTCACTAACTTTTGTCAGAACCTGAGAGTAAATCTCCCTCTGCTATCATATATAATAACACTGAAGTTCTTGAAAACTTCTGAATTGTTTAAAACGATTATGATTTCAGCTATGTTTCTGAAATGATTTTTTTTTATCGTATCGTAAAGCCAAACAAAATAGAGTGCTAAAGTGTAAGCTGAGATGGATAAAACCACAATACTTTTACTTGTAAATATTTCTCTGGAGATCAGCAAAGTAGCTTTATCACTTGACTTCACAATGGCGATGGTTATAAATTTGAATTTTATACAGTAAATTTATACTAGCCATCTACTACTCATTTATTCAATGTATTTTGGGGGTTTGTGTAATATTTTTTTTTGAGAAGGTTTTTGCTTCTAAAAATGTTTTTAACATCTTTGGGTAAGAGAGTTACTACAATCTATATCTCCTCTGATGTTATATCCCGTCCTTTTATAAAAAATTTAAAATATCTACTTATATTGTCACTCTTTGAGATTTTGGAAATTCTCATGTAGGCAGTAGAGAAATGGCTGGATTTAGTTTAGTCCTGGAACATTTGAAGTGAGAGTCAGGCTTGCTTGGGTGGATTAAATTTAGGGTCTGGGGTCAGACAGAGAGTAGCATGAAGGACTACAAATCCTTGTGAAGGAAAAAGGGAACTAAACCACAAAGTCGTGCAAAGACACTACCATGGCAGGTGCTGAAATTTCCCTGGTTGCTGGGGGCCTGAAGCTCCTGGTTATTCAACTCTGCTTTCATCCTGCCCTGATTTTTAAGATGATCACATGTATAGGAATATAACACATTAAGGTTGACCAAGACCTAGTAGATCAGTTAGTTTATTTTACAGATAAAACAGGTGCAGAAGAGGGACGCAGTTTTCTCAAATGTGTAAGACCAGATTGAGCATGGTGGAGGCTAAGGCAAGCAAGAGATATGGGCAATGAAAACAGAGAGAAGGTCTATAGTGGAATAGGATAAATAGAGGCCCTTTTTGTCACCTCACTAGCATTCAAGGGACATCCTAGCAACATCCACTGTCCCACCCTAGGATCATTAAAAGCTCTGTATTCAGAGCTTGCATCCCCTTTCTGTGCATTCCTGCTTTTGAGATTCTCTTTGTTTCCAGAACATAGCAGCTGATTGGCTACCTCACTCTGTTACTAATGTGACAGATTTCCAGAAGGTTCTCTCCAAGGGTTCCTGCCCTGAAATGTTTATTTGATTGTGTGTGGTGTGCCTGCTGTATCTTTCCAACAGGAAATAGGCAGCCTACTCCTTTTTTTTTTTTTTTTTCCTTTTTAGGGTTGTGCCTGCAACATATGGAAGTACCCAGGCTAGAGGTCGAATCGGAGCCAGAGCTGCTGGCCTACAGCACAGCCACAGCAATGCTGGATACCAGACACATCTGTAATCTACATCACAGCTCGCAGCATCACCAGATCCCCTACCCACTGAGCAAAGCCTTGTCCTCATGGGTTCTAGTCAGGTTTGTTACAGCTGAGCCACAATGGAAACTGCTAGGCAACCTATTCTTAATCACACTGATACAGACCAAACAAAATAGATCAAAAGAAACAACAAACAAAAAAACCCCAGAAAGTTTATTTAAAAATCTTAAAACAATGCCCTTAAAGATATAGAAAAAGACTTATTTTCTGCTCTTTCAAATCTATAATATACCTGATAAAGGATGGCATAATTGAGGATTATAAATGACTCTAGCTGTCATGAGTTTTTTAAAAATTTTTTCCAGGGGGAGTTCTTTTGTGGTCCAGTGGGTTAAGGATCAAGCATTGCCACTGTTGTGGAGTGGGTTGGATCCCTGACCCGGGAACTTCTGTATGCCATGGGTATGGCCAAAACAATAAAGTAAAACAAAATTTAAAAATTTTTCCATGGGCCTTTAAAGGAGTAAGCATGAGGATGTGCAGATTTAGCCATGAGGCCTGGAAATACCAACTGAGGCTTCAAGCCACGGGGCAATCTAGCAGGGAGTCCCACCTCGAAGAGATAATCAACCACAGCGAAATACAACAGAGTTGGTTCAAATCCCAACTCTTCCTCCCACCAACTGGACCCCTGAACAGTTTTCTGATTTTCTCTCTTGTTACCTATACATTGATAATAACATCTTCTTTGCAGCATTGTTATAAAGCCTAAGTAAAATATGTGTGTGAGATGTACAGCCTGATGCCTGGCACCTGGAAGCTACCTAGTATGTTCCTGTTATTTGTTGTTGTCATTATTAGGATTAATCAATTTGTAGGCTTGAGGGAGAGAAGACTGAAAAGAAGGCTGCTTACTGGGAAATTGTCTGCCTCATGTTTCAATATATAAGGAACCTGGAATGGGAGATCCTGACAACACCATGCCTTTTAGTGAATAAAGTTTTCAGTGTGAGGTTTAAGTGAAGCTTCCTGGTCAGGCTAGGATGCTCTGGACACCGAGGGCTTTGCTATGACAGCATCTAGCAAGGGAGGAATTTGGAATTTCTCCATCTAATAATCTTTACAGATAGCCAAAGCAGAAATGTTCTCTAAGGGCACACAATTTGGCTCTGTATGGATGAAATCATCAAATCTATTATTGGCTGAGTGTGTACCATGCAGCAGATTTTTCTGAAGCAGACAAAGACCTTGAAAAGACCTTGCACATTGTGCCATAATGGGGATTGTCCATATGCTCGCTACACCTTTAGCAACCTGAAAACACTGATTCTGGAAGTGTTTATAAATTCATCTAAATACTTTTTACAAATTTCCTCACTTACTACTTTGTTCTTCTTTAAGAAGTCATGCCTTTTCTAGAGCATGTTTTTCTGTGCTCTTTCTCCAACAGACAGTCAAGTCAGGAGAAAGGCAAGGATATAATCTTGGATATCACATAAAACATGAAAGACAAAGATTCTTCTTACTCTTTCTCCCCAAAAAGATATCACTTATTTCCCTCTCTTTTACCTATTTGAATGTGCAATTAATTCTCTTTAAAGATACTTCTTTTTTCAGTGTAAATTTTTATAACTCTCTGCTGGGACCTTTGGCAATATATATAAAACATCTAAATATTATTAATTCAGAACCTTTTTTTTTCTAGGAGCCATCAAACAAAAATCTCCTCACAGCTTTTGCAGGCAGGTGGCCTTGCCCTGGTAGACAACTACAAATCAGGGCAACTTAAGGGAGGAGAGGGCTAGGTCCACAGGAAAGGGGCAGTAAAGAACTACAGAGTTCACAGCGTTAATAGCCATGTGAGTGAAATGGTTACAGAAATTCTACTTTATTTTTCCAACACAATACAGTTCTGCCACTACAAAAATATTGTAGATGCATGTTACAGGTAATGAAAAAGTGTTCTTAATATGTTTTATTGGGGAAAATGAAGGCTACTACATAGTATTGATTAAATTCTTTTTTAAGTTATAAGGAGATATGAGTAGAAATGGGAAGAGAGAAATCTATCAAAACATTAACCAAACAGGTTTCTCTGCGTTGTGAAGATACTGGTTCTTCACTATTTTCTTTGTTAGCCTCTCTATTTTTGAAAATATCTATTATTATCAGATTTTACTTTTGCAATTAGACCAAAACATGGTTAATCTTTTTTTTTTTTGTTTTTAAACTTGAGAAAATATTCCCAAGCCCATTTTAATCTAAGAAAAAGGCAGTCAAATTTAGGAGCAGAAAAATGACCTACCTCGGAGAACAATCCATTCGCTGTAGGAAGACCGATTCAGGAATGTGTTCCCCTCAGCTGCTTTGCTACAGTATAAAGTGCGACTCCGTAGAGAAAGAAGCAGGACACTGCCCACACGGAGCTTCCCCTATCATCAGCCACCGTTTTAGTAACCAGCTTCACTGCCTCAGGCCTAAATTCTTCTGCAGTTGATTTAATCTGGGGCTGCCATTTACCCAGATACCCTAGTAGAGTTCATTAGGCCGGGTTTCCCAAGTGTAGGGTATATGCCACTGGGGCCAGGGGAGATTTAAGCTGACACATGAGCATGGTATTCAATGATACTGAATCACACAGAATGAGAGTTACTTTCCGTATTCAGTTCCTATTGCAGCTGTAACACATTACCACAAATCTAGTGGCTGAGGCCCCATAAGTTTACTCCTTTACAGTTCCAAAGGTTAGAAATCTAAGATCAAGGAGTTGATAGGCCTGCATTCTTTCTGGAGACTGCATTCTTTCTGGAGACCTTGCCCTTTCTAGGTTCTAGAGGCTGTCTGCATCCCTTTGCTCCTAGTGCATCATTCGCTGTAGGAAGACCGATTTCTGGTTGTTCCATTGGCAAATTTCTGGTTGTTCCATTGGCAAATTTCTGGTTGTTCCACTGGCAAATTTCCTTTTTCTGACTTTGACCTTCTTGCCTCCCTCTTATAAGGACCCTTATGATTACATTGGGCCCATACAGATAACCCAGGATGAACTCCTCACTTCAAGTATCCTGACTTAATCACATTTGGGTGGGGCCTCATCACTGCCGACAATTTATGTTTTCCTGGATACTGTCCTCGGTGTAAGGAAGGTTTTTCTTGGGTGTCTTGCCAGACTTGCTTATGATGTGCTGATACAAACCTAGATCTTAATTTTCTCTGTGTTAAAATCATAAAATATCTGAGATTGTGGGTCTTCTACTAATAAGAGATTATACAAATTCTTTACCTTTTATATAATCTGCCTGAGAAGCAAAGAATCTATGTCTTATTAAATAGTTCTAGTACTTCACATTGTCTTTTTCAGATCTTTAATTGCTTGGAAAAAAAAAGTCTTTTTAATAACAGAGACAGGCTTTTTTAAACTTATAATTTTCTGTATTTTTCTTTCAAACCTTTAGTAACTGGAAATAGAGATATGCATTGCATAAATGCCCCCCCAAGTTCATTCAAAGAAGCTACTTAAATTAAACAATTTGTGTAACATTTGCATTTTCCTAATTTTCTACCCTACTGTTTTTACAGTATGAATAATATTGCTTGATTAGAACATATAGTATGAATAGTATTGTTTAATTATAAAATATAAACATGAGCAGTTCCCATTTATGCCTGTAACAAGACTTGTGGAGTATGTAGTTGGTAATTTTCCCTTTGCTTCACCCCAATGATGATTCATTGGCTTCTGTTTTCAACGCTCAGGGCTTCTCTGTCCCATACTGTTGATGACACGCTTTGCTAGTCTGTTCATTACCTACAGCAGAGTTGCTAGGGATTGTTTTTTTTCTTTTTTTAAAATTATAGTTGATTTACAATGTTGTGAAAATTTCTGCTGTACAGCGATGTGACCCTGTCAAACACACACACACACACACACACACACATTTTTTTCTTGTATTATCTTCCATCACAGCCTATCACAAATGATTGGATATAGTTCCCTGTGCTATATAGTAGGACCTCATTGCTTAACCCCAAACTCCCTGTCCACCCCACTCCTTCCCCCACCCCCCTTGTCAACCACAAGTCTGTTCTCCATGTCTCCATGTCAATGAACATTTAGATTGTTTCTCTACATTGACTATTGTGAACAGTGATTCAGTGAACATGGGAGTGCTAACACCTTTTTGATATCCTGATTTCAATTATTTTGGATAAATGCCCAGAAGTGGGATTGTTGGATTACATAATAGTTTTATTTTTAATTTCTGAGGAACTTCAATACTACTTTCCATAGAGACTGCACTATTTTTTTTTTTTTTTTTTTGTCTTTTAGGGCAGCACCCATGGCATATGGATGTTCCCAGGATAGGGGTCGAATTAGATCTGTATCTGCCAGCTACAGCAACACAGGATCCGAGTCTGCAACCTGCACCACAGGCAATGTTGGATTCTTAACCCACTGAACGAGGTCAGGGATTGAACCCACATCCTCGTGCATCCTAGTTGGGTACATTAACCACTGAGCCACATTGGGAACTCTAAGACTGCACTATTTTATATTCTCACTAACAGTTATTTCTCCACTTCTTTGCCAACAGTAGTTGTCTTTTGTTTTATTGATAATAGCCATCCTAACAGGTATGACTTCAAACAGAAGACTGTCAGAGGTGGGATTTCATGTCACTTAGCAGAGTTAAAAATATTTTCATCCAAAATTAACGTTTTACGCACTCTTTGAACCAGAATTATTGATTCAAATTACAATATTTATTCTGCTGGTATAAATGATATTCATATAAAATCTTGTGGTATTTGTATAATATTGTGTATAATTACCAAAAATCCTAATCCATCTTAGTATCTGTTAATGATGGATTTCCATGTAAACTTTAATATTGTTCTATGTGAGCTCATAGGGAATGAACTCCAAGATACAGTAAATGATCAAAATAAGATGTGGAAAAGTATGTATAGTATGGTACATACAGGGGAAAAGCTCTGCAGGGTATAATCTGTAGAAGAATACATAAAAAATATGGGTAAGAATTAGTTGTCCTTGAAGGCAAGACTGTATGGCAAGAAGTTGGAAGGAGGGAGACTTATATTTTATTTATTTATTTTTGTCTTTTTGTCCTTTTATGGCCGCACCCACGGTAAATGGAGGTTCTCAGGCTAGGGGTCTAATCAGAGTTATAGCCGCCAGCCTATGCCAGAGCCACAGCAACACCAGATCTGAGCCACGTCTGCAACCTACACCATAGCTCACGGCAATGCCAGTCCCTTAACCCACTGAGCGAGCCCAGGGATTGAACCTGCAACCTCATGGTTCCTGGTCAGATTCTTTTCCACTGCGCCACAACGGGAACTCTGGAAACTTAGATTTTATTGTATTCTCTATTTTTATCTTTGGAATTTTGTGCCTGTGTGTAGTAGAATGGATAATTTCCCCCAATTCTGCACTCTTGTACAACAGTATTATATATCCACACTCTTTGCCATGTGGTTTGCAGCCTCCCAGTGCAGGTGAAGCAGACTATTCCACCCCATGGAGGCCAGGCTTGGTTATGTGATCTGAATTAGCCAAACCAGTATGAACAAGCAGAGGTTCAAATATGCTGGTGATCTAGCTGCCCTCTTGTGCTCTTGGGATCTATCATCTGAAGAACATAACCTTGATAGCTGCTAGTTCCAGAATGAAGAGAAGATGTGGCACAGACATGGACCCAACGCACAGCTTCAAGCCAAGCTCAGGTGATCTTAGCCCAAAGCCCAGCCAGACCAGCCAAAATGCAGACCTGTGAGCATAAAAAATAAACGTTTTCTGTTGTAAGCCATGCAGTTGTTCACAACTGTTTATTACACGGCATTGTTGTGGAATAGCTAAAAAAGACAAATTCCATAGGAGCGCTCTTAACTGACATCCACTTAACCAGATTCCTATATTCACCAATGCCCTCTTCCCTCTCTTCAAACATATTAACTGATGTCCAGTGCCTCCTAAATGTTCATAACTAGTAGGCTAATCATTACTGCCACTTCCTACTACTCCTTCCAGTAGAATCATATGCATACTGAGTTACATATGATCTCTCAGATTTATTTATGCTTGTTCTATTTATTGTATTAAAGTTGCTTCATAGATTGTGATTAATTTAATTAAATGTGATTTAAAATGTATTGCTTGTATGAAAACTACCTTGTAATCTTTGAAAGAGCTCAATAGAAGTTAGTCATAAGAAATTGTGATAAAATTAGTCTAATCTTGGTAAATAAATATTATAAAAATATAAAAAGGTTTGCAACTAAAATTGCTTCCCAAGTTTTAAAATTTTTTATCCCCTTTAAAGACACTAAAAACTGAAATTTAAAAATGATCAATCATGGATTTTTATTGAAGAATGATTACATGGTGTTCAACATCCAATGACCTTGATCCTGTAAGCAAGTACTTTTGAACTTACATTTATCTGTTTTAAGTTAACAACAACAAAAAAAAAAACTGATGAAGGGGTTTACGTGCATTATTTATGATTCCTTGAGTATCATAATCAGTCTTCCATTAATTGCATCTTCATAGAAGGCAAAGGACTTTTCCAAGTTCATACCATTCAGGTGTATGGAACTGACACTAAAACTTCATGCTATTCTTGGAACTCTATACTAAATCTTAGAATCAAAGACTAACATCATTTAGGGACTGAAACAGAGCAAGACTTTGGAATTTCCTATTGCTTCTCTTGCTGGTCCTAAACTAGGCTCTCTGGAAACTGCTTTAAAGGATAATGGGTACAGAGAGTTCTACTGTGGCTCAGCAGTAACAAACTGGACTAGTATCCATGAGGATGCTGGTTCGATTCCTGGCCTTGCTAAATGGGTTAAGGATCTGGCATTACCACGAGCTGTGATTTAGGTGGCAGATGTGCCTTAGATCCCGTGTTGCTGTGGCTGTGGTGCAGATTGGCAGCTGTAGCTCCTGTTCAACCTCTAGCCTGGGAACTTCCATATGCCATGGATGTTGCCTTAAAAAGCAAGGAAAAAAAGGCAAAAAAGGTTAGTGAGTACAAATGCAGTCATATAAATTCTACTTTGATAGAAAACATGATGGCTGATCAATTTATCTTTAGGACAAAACAAGAGAGAATGAACTCTCATGTGTTATAACTTAAGACTATTGCCTACTGCCTATGAGCTCTAGGACATTATTTTCAGAAACCTTTATTAATTTAACTTTGTTTTAAAGACAGTGACCTACAGTGAATAATTTTAAAAACTAGAAATTCAGCTTATCCTAGTTCTTCCCAATTTTGTTTTACCTGCCCACCCCCTGCTTACAGCTTGTAATAGTAAAACAAATGCTTGGAACACTTAAATTTGGTCAGTTTCCCATTCTGCTATTGTTTTCATGCATGATGTGGGTCAGCGCTTATTTCATGGCTTGTTTATAGAGGACCATAATGACTGTTGCCCTAATTGTGATTTCAAGAAAGCCACGAGGTCACAGCCACCCAAAATATATTCCCAAATGGCTGCCTTGACCAGGTCTTTCTCTCTAGGCCAGCTCTCCGATTATAGTCAATCCTTTGACAAAGGGAATGGGGAATGGGTATTATTTGCATGAAGCACTGTGTATATTTTTGAAACAGCAAGTTAACAGAGAGTTTACTGGACTGTTCTAGTGAAAAAAAGGACCCAGCCCTGGCTGACAGGAAGAGAGTCTCAGATTTCAAATGTGGACATTTCTTAGAGAAAGAGCAGCTCAGTTGAAATAACTCCCCAAAGGGATGCTGTGATCAGGGAATCCCTCAGGAAAGCAACAGGGTGAAGGCTGCAGCCTTCACTGCTAAGTAGTTTCTCCAAAGCCTTTTATGCGTTTGGAAGCAGTTTTTAAGTGAAAAGTAGATGTACTGCAGTTAGGGATATGACTTCATCAAGTCTATGATTTTACTGTACACCCGTTGAGCAGCATCGAGGCCCCAGATGAAATCAAAGTGGTTCCAATCTGGCAACAGTTTGAAGTAATGGAGATTCTTGATTTGGGGGAGTATCCTGGCCACATCCCGGGGTGTTACAAGGACATCATTTCCGCCAGCCCAAATAGCAGTAGGCACTTTCATGGTGGTCAGGTCATATAGCGGGGGACGACTCTATGGAAGAGAGAGAAAGGAAGTTCTTGAGGAGAAGCCTCATAAGAACCAATGACTTCACATAAGTCGGGAGCTGCTAGATAAGTATTAACCATGACCATGGGAAGAAAGCATGCAATGGACCCTGTCTTTAAGGAGTGTGAAGGTACAAGGCAAGATGGCTAAATAAACATTGGTATACAAAGTATGGAATGTTGAGAGCTATAATAATTCACCAAATGCAATGAAAGTGAAGACAACAAAGAAATTGTTTCCAACTGGGGCTTCATATAAAGAGCAATAATTTGAAATGACTCGAGAGATGGTTGAATTTTACAGATAAGGAAGAGGGTTGGAGGCTTGCTAGAAGGCAGGAAGAGCATGTAAACAATGGTCAGAAATGGCAAAATGTCCACTGTACCCAGAAGAGAAAATTCGTGAGGGAATACAGTAAGATGTAAGATTAGAGACAGTGATGGTCTAAATGTCAGGCTGAAGTTCTTGGACATCTTTCACAGGTTTTGGAGACAAGGCAGGGTCATTTCTCAGAGCTCTGTCTTAGGATGACTGAATAGCCATCATTTTGTGGGATGACTTGCAGAAGGAATAGGTTGGAAATTGGTCTTGAAAAAAATCTAGACAAGCGGTATGGATGATCTACAGAAGGCAGTAACTGAAGCTATAGGGATGGCTGTATTTTCCAAGGACAAAGGATAGAGAGATGTGAGGAATTTTGGAGGAATTCCAACAATTTGAGAGCAGTGAGGCATAGAGAGTAGTCAGTGTGAGGACAAAGGGAGCAATCCAAAAGGGAAGGAAAAAAAAAAATAAAGGTCATTGTATTATGATCTCCCAAGTTGGGGGAGGAGGTAAATTGTTAAGGAGACCGTGGTAACTAATATTACATATGTCTGAAGGTGAGAATAGGCAATTAAATTTGCAATTAAAGCCACAGGTAATTTTAAATAGAGTAGTTTTTATTTTATGAAAAGATGAAGACCAAAATTACATTTTCCATGGAGTTCCCATTGTGGCAGTGATAATGAACCTGACTGGTATCCCTGAGGATATGGGCTTCATCTCTGGCCTCACTCAGTGGGTTAAGGATCTGGCGTTGCCACAAGCCGTGGTGCAGGTCACAGACACAACAGCTCGGATCCCACATTGCTGTGGCTGTGGCTGTGGCTGGCAGCTACAGATCCGATTTGACCCCTAGCTTGGGAACTTCCATATGCCACATGTGCAGCCCTAAAAATTAAAAAAAAAAAAAAACCAAAAACCCAAAAACACTTCTTTCCAGGGTTCATGAGTAGCTGGAAGAGGGGAAGTTGAGAGAATTACCCCTTTTAAATATTAAAAAAATGTTGATTAAAGACCGAGTGATGGAAGGATGAATTGATAGGATCGATGGGTTGAGAAAAGGTTTTTTGTTTTTCATAAGGGACAGGAGTTCATTTAAGAGACTAAAATGGAAGAGATGAGGGGAGGAAGAGATGAGGGGAGATGGAGTCAGTGGCATCAGACCAGGTAACTTGGATAAGAGGGGGACCTTCATTTTCTGGAAGTGAAAGGAAGGAGAGAATCCAGAGGACAGAGACATTTCATGGTGGGTAAGAGGGAGGTTAAAAAATTTCATTCCTGCAACAAATAAGTATTGAGGCCACTAAGCTCCAGGTACTCTGCCAAATGAGAAAACAAGGTGAACAAAACAGAAGGAAATGCCCACCCTTATGATGCTTACATAGGTTAATCTTCCAATTATCAGAAAAAAAACACAAAGTGGACACAGAGATTATACTAGGAACTTAAGGAAAGGACAAACTGTTGAGACTAGAATATAACAAAAATTGACTTCCAATGATCTAAAATCACAAACAAAACTGGATTGGCCTGGAAGAGGGTAGGACCAGTCTCCCAAGGATAAATTATAAGGGCATATACACTCTCACATACCTGTCATCATTTGTACACTTTACTCAAACTTTTTTGGTCAGTTTTACCTGAGTAAAACTGTAAAAACAGGAACTTGACTACAAATGGTCTTGTGTGTGTGTGATTTTTAAAATTTATTTTCTTGAATCGCAAACCATATGTAAATATAACATGCTTGTTAAACATAATGAAAGAAAACAGAAGTATGTAAAATCCAAAATGAAAGGCCCCTGTACTCTTTCATGTCCATCCACTTCACTCTTTCTTTCTCCCCCTCTTTGAAAACCACTTTAACATTTGTTATTTTTTTTTTGGCTTTTTCCCAAGCATTTGTAAATATATGCATTTGTGCATATACAATAAAATTCACTGATTTTACAAACAAGATACAGAGCATTTTCATCATCCACTAAATTGAGGAGCAGGAGAAAACTTTTGTGGATGGTGAAAATGTTCTGTCTGTTGTTTGTGGTGTGGTTACATGAATGAATATATTTGTCAAAACACTGGGTTGGATATGTAAAATAAGTGAATTTTATCGTATGTAAATATCAGCTTAATTAGGCTGATTAAAAACAAAAATAAAACATAACTCTCACTGTTGTCTTAATGGCTATTAGAATAATTTCTGTAACAATTCAATCCATTACTGAGAAGCTGACTGTTCTGATGTTCAGAAACAAATCAGTCCATCTACACTTACACTAATCGCCTTAAATGTCAGCCTGAGAAGACACTGGAAAAATATGATGTGTTTAGTTCTCACTAGGAAAACCAGCCCATGATCTTGAGAAAAGAAATGGTGGCAACAGGATTGATGAAAAGTACAGGAGGGATAGATGGGTACATAAGTTCTGGTGTGTAAAGTTAGAGGGAAAAAGATTTCTTAAGACTCAACTCTTCATGAGTAGGTAATACTCTTAACTTTTATGCAGAATCCTATTTTTTTTCTATTGGTATCAAGAAGTGTGTAGTTATTTACTCTAATTTTTTAATAAAAGAATTGTTATTATTATACAGCCATTACAATTATGTTAAAAAACAACTCAGTAACATCCATTATCTTCTCCTGTTACTGTAAATGAAAAAAATATGATTAAAACTTGTGGAAAAGCAATGATGCTGAGAAGATTGGGATACATGTAATAAAATATTGAGACATCTAGTTATCTCTGGGTGGAAGGGTTATAAATGATTTAATTTCCTTAGTACCTGTTTCTTTTATTTCTAGATTTTCTGCAATGAATACATCTTAAAGCTAGACATTTAAAAAAAAAAATCTTTCTACCAATGTGAATGTCACCAATTGCCAAGTAGAATTCTTTTTACTCTCCAATAACTTCTTAATACATTTTTTTCAAAAAAAAAAAAAAAACACTCTTCTGGAGTCATTCTGAGTAGCTCACCTGATTGTAATGATGCATGTTCTCAGCTTCACTTCCCCAGTCATAAGCTCTGAATTCATCAGACCGATAAAGCTGAATCAAATGTTTTATGGACAAAAATAAATAAATACATATTCAGAGTAGGAAGCACAATTGTTAACAGCAACTCTTAGGAAAATATTGCACACTGGGAAGAAAACAAGGCTTCTGGATCACCAGAAGATTAATATATTTTTATCTCCTTGAAAAGAAAGGTCAACAGAGAGGGAAGTAATGATCTCCTTGGTTTGGGGGAAAAAACTAACAGAAAACCAAGACATTAGGGAGAAGTCAAATCTCAGATGTGTTTCTCTCTAAAAAGGGCTCAGTTCTCCTGAAGCTCTCCCAGTGTATCTTCTGGTGTAGCTCAGGCCCTATTTCATAAGCTCTTATTTAAGATGGCGTTCAATTATGCCACCTACTTGGTCTGTACCATACCTTGTTGTTTGTCTTAAGATCCAGGGAAATTAATTGATAAAAATGGTGACAAGGACAAAATAGAAGCCAGATGCTAAGCTTCTATAGATAGACATGCTAACTTGGTTCTTTTGTGTATAATGAAAATAAGGACTGGAATGGTGTTCTGTGAAAAAGACACTACCTGTTTTATATGCAGGATGTTCTGTACTGATGATCCTGTGGGAGCATGGGACATATACACATCCATTCGGCTCTGAAGGGGAAAAAAACACATGTTACAGCAATAACCACGCAAGGAAATGAACGATACTTTTCAGAAGCAGAGACTAATTATGCTAACATTCAGTCAACAAATACTGGGGTTGTGAAAATGATGAGGCAGAATCATCTACATAATTATGAGTTCATGTCGGAAACTTGAATGTGAATGAACCAAGGGGTGGCTGATGGCCTGGACTGCTTGCGAGGAAACCTGTAACAGCTCTGAAGCTGTGGGGTAATTTGCCTATTGTGAAGTAGAAGAAGCAACAATGGACAACATGGAGCAAAGCAACCAAGAAAGGTACTCTGTGCAAATAAGGGAGGTGGTGTGTGTTGTTGCACAGATGGCCATGATCACAAATCATTAGATCAAAAATCCTGGAGTTCAGGACCTAACTTTGTTTCTGATAAGCTTCGTGACTTTCAGGAAGTTATTTATCATCTCTGAGTTTCTGTATTTTCATCTACAGAGTTAAAGCCACACTATCAATTTGCTGGGCTCTTGTAAGAATAAAATAAAATATTGCCAAAGAAAAGCTAAAAACTAATCACTTCTAAATACACTGTACTTCGATTCTCATAAATTTTATAGAGATGAACATTATAGAGATAAAGTAGTAGTAGTGATAATTCTATGGCTTAGAGTATTATGCAACCAATCAGGGGAGCTATTAAAAATGTTCACTTTTGAAAAAGCAGTTTTTCAACATCTGTTCCTCAAGATTTTCACTATAACACAACTTAGCCTCTTAAAGAATGAGGGTAGGGTGGTCTGTTGGAGAAAAGTGATTTTGAGACCAGCTTTGTTGTAAAAGTCTGTTGGTTGCCATTTAGAATATGACAAGGGCAACTCTTCAACCACACTAGTCTGCAAGTGTGAGCTCCTCCTTGAATTCTCAGCAACAGGAAGTGGATGTGATGAACCAGGATGTCTGCTTATTCATAGAAAAGGGAGTGCATCTCCATTCTATTCTGTCTTGTATGGTCCAAGTTAAGTGATGAGTTTTATTTGAGGCTAAAGTCTCCCAACAAGTGACAAGGAATAAGTCCAATGCTTGTATGTACTTCTGTTTTTTCCTAGGATTTTATTTTATTTTTTAATGCACTGTATAATAAAATCAAGCTGACTGTAGTAAGGGCTGGCTGATTAGGAACACATGAAACCACGACCTATAGTGAAACATCTATTTTCCTACATGACCAGGGATGAAAGAAAGATGAAGCTGCCTATTCCCTTCCCCAGTCTTTACATTCATGGTCCAGTGAAGACCTAATCCATGCATAGAAAATCTCCATCTAATAAGAGTTTAAACTATTGTATTAATTTATCCAGTATAAGGGATACATCAAAAAGAATCAAAGGAAAGCTGGAATTTCTAAAAGCATCAAATCATTATACATACCGTATTCATATTTTTCATATTGAATCCAGCCCATAAGGACATAATTTCACTACACAGCACCCATAAGATTTTATTGTTGCAGATTTTGGTAGAAGATAACTTCCTTGCCTTATCTTCTAAAAAGAAACCTTTGGTACCAAAAAATTTCTGTAAAAAAAAAAAAGCAGAATTATTCTTTCAGGAATCATTGTCATACTTCTTGACATTCCCTTCTTCCCAGGAATGAGGATTCTTATATTTGTGAATGGAGACCTAATTGTGTTTGTATGTTTGTTTGCTCTTTTGGGACCAAGTCATTTAGGAAAAGTAACTATTTATGACTCCATCTCCACCCAAGGAAGATCATCAAACATAAAATATAAGGAGATTGCAGTGAGGACCCTCAAGCCCCTATTAACTAATTTCTCCATGTGAAAGCTTTTCTGTACTGTATCCAATCAGTGACTGCTTATCTTTCTCACTGATTGGCAAGAAAGGTAGAAGAGTTTTTCCATAAGATCGAATACTGCCTGGAATGGGAAGGAAAAGCAGGATTTTCCCCTATTATTCATGTACACATCACCTTCCTAGTAGTGTTCCAGATTTGCCAGGTTTTACAGTGAAAATTAAAGGATGGTACACTGAGAGAGGATGCTAGTGGACAGGAAAAAAACTGATGTGGAGGCAGCACGGTTAAAGCTTCTAGGGCTTGAAAAGGTACTAGGCTTAGGTGCTGATCTCTAATGGGAGGATCAGAGCTTCTGGGGGCAACAGTATTATGAAATGGTGGGTGGGGTCAGAGAATGAGACTTAAAGTGTCAGGAAATTTGACGATAAGGGGTAAGAAACTTAAATAAGTCAGGGACAAAGCTTGCCTCAGACCCGACCTATGGAGGCAAAGCAATACATGTGCTAAACTGATATATGTAGAAATTGGATGTGTCTGTCTCTGAATTTAATGTACCTAATACATGTACTCAACTCTGCCCAAATGTAAAAATCATTCAAAACTAAATGATATCAGAGTTTCTGTCGTGGCTCAGTGGTTAATGAATCTGACTAGGAACCATGACATTGCGGGTTCGATCCCTGGCCTTGCTCAGTGGGTTAAGAATCCAGCGTTGCCGTGAGCTGTGGTGTAGGTTGCAGACGTGGCTCAGATCCCGCATTGCTGTGGCTGTGGTGTAGGCTGGCAGCTGTAGCTCCTATTAGACCCTTAGCCTGGGAACTTCCATATGCCGCGAGTGCAGCCCTAGAAAAGGCAAAAAGACAAAAATAAATAAATAAATAATAAATAAATAAATAAAATTAAAAAAAAACCTAAATGATATCAATACACTTTGAAACAGAACCAGCAAGCATACAAAAGGCAAGTTACATCACCTGAGCTTACAGTAAACAAACCAGTAAAACTACTATCAAATCAATTATTATGCTTCATGGAAAATCTTCCTTATGTTAGCTTACACTTTTTTTTTTTCCATTCCTACCTGCCCACCTCAAACGGACCTCATCTTATGTATGAATTAATGTGATGTCATAATTCGCCAACATTTGTTTTATCTTTCACCTCAAATTTCTTTAAAGGCAGTAGATAAAATACTATGTTCATTGTGGGAATGAACTTTTTTTAGAGAAATACAAAGCAAATAGAAAAAAATTTTAATGAATAAAACCCCAAATTCACAGCTGATCATCAAACTACTTTTCCAATCCTTGAAAAATAACCAATAGACATTTGAATGAATAATTGAACTATAAGACATATAGGCTTTGGAATTTTAACTTTAGTAAATTAGAGCAATTTCTGGTAAGGTAAGGGGTATGTTATTCGAGCTTACCTAATATCAGAGTCAAAGATGTCAATGATCACATGTAACTTGAAAAATATCTTCCATTTGGACACTGGATTCATTGACATGCCCAGTGGAACAAGAATGGAAGAAGGAAAATTGTAGGTAGACCATAAACCTACATGCCACTCAGCTTAGCTGGAAATTCTGGTTTATATTCAGGTTTGTTAATGACTGAGTATAAGGAATTCTATATGGAAACTGTAGAGAGTGTGGCATAGATAACACACACACGGACTTGCACAGAAGCACATGGTTGCAGGGTCTGATTTCTACAGATTTCATCTAAATGTCCACTTTCACTTCATAACAGATTTTAAAATAATAAGGACCTATCATCAGATAGGAGATCCTTATATATATTTTGGCAGAAGGAAGAGCCTACCTTGATTGCAGAATTTGGAAGTAGGAAAAAACTGGTAAAAATGCCCGTGGGGTATTTGAATGAGATGACTGGACCCAAGGCAAAATTCATTTTGATTCTCTGTGCCAGCTCAGGTATGGTGGTAAAGGCTGCAAACCCTGAGAAAACAGGAAATAACCTTGTAAATTATTAGGAACCCTTAGGCAATGTTTCTACTAATAGAAGTGGGGCTCTGCTTTGTCATATTTATCCTTCTACTGCAATGACCTTCGGGATGAATTGGGAAACTCTTCCAAGTCATTCTGCAAAGAGAATCTGCCTTCAGCCTTTTCTTCTCTCAAGTCTCCATTTTCTCTAATTCTGGATAATTTAACTTGGTGGGGGGAAAGTGAGGGATAAGCAGCTGAAGCAACTCCAGCCAGGTGAACTGGGGACACTCTCAGTTCCCAAGCATGAGGTAAGTGCTAGCAATGTTGCCACTTTACTCCCAACCCAGGGTTGCTCGAGTGAGTCACAGAGCCCCTAGAAGTCCATAATCAGTTTGTGGGGGGTGAATCAAGAGGCTGTTTCTACATTATCACCCAGTTATTTCACAGTTTTTCTTTCTCACAATGGGATGATAATCAGTTTGTGGGGGGTGAATCAAGAGGCTGTTTCTACATTATCACCCAGTTATTCCACAGTTTTTCTTTCTCACAATGGGATGAGAGCTCATGGCATCCAGTGCTTCACTGGATGCCTACCAAACCTTCAGAATCTTCGCTGCTTCCAAAAGGGAAAGAGATTTCCCTAGGTCCACAGTGATCCCAATAAGGACCAGGTATCTCCATTTGCCCTGGTCTTTCAGTACTAACATTGCATCCATACTCAGGACTGTGAGGATGAGGGTGGAGGTCAGCCCCACACGGAACAGGCTATGTGGAGGACCTGTGTTTGTGCTTTCCTGGGACCCCTACACTGTGTGTGTGTGTGTGTGTGTGTGTGTGTGTTTAGCCATAGCAGAGAGTTGTTTTTGTTTTTGTTTCTTCTGAATTTTTTGTTGAAATGTTAAAACTGCCTTAGCCAGAAAATGAACTGTGAGTAATGGACACAAAGACTGAAACAGGCATCGTAGTTTCCTCTAGAAGATGTCAAGAAATGTGCGGAGGCAAGTTTTTTGATGGTCACATTGTCTGGGGAGCCCAGTCGTTTTTTAGAGGGCTAGGGCTCGACTTGTTAAAGTTCCTATTAAGAGAGGGTCCTTCCCATATAACAAACATTTCTCTGCTCAAGTGCAAATAGTGCTCACTGAAAAATTCCATGCCCTAAATACAACGCAGAGCCCTGATGATCAAGTTTTTTGTTTTCTTTGCCAATCAGATATGAGAACATATCTAAGTCTTGCCCACATTTCTAGACCCCATTCAAGCCATCCTTTTCCATGCAGTTTCTCCACAGCTCCCAAGTACCCCATTGGTGAAGTCAAAATGACCTGGTTTGAATCTCTGTTCTCTCTCCTGTGGGTTAGCAGATCTTGAACAAGCCACTTAATTTCCCTGAAATTCTATTTTCTCTTCTATGAGATAAAAATAACAATGGTAGAATTGTTCTGAAGCTTAGAGAGAGAGATTGTAGGAAATGTCCTCAACAGAGGGTCCTAAATGTAGCAGATGCTCCTAAGTGTTAGCTTTTATAGTATAATTTTGCTGTTACTGATAGCTTTTTAGGGAGAGTTGGGTACTATTATTCATTCTCTGATACTCTTTTAGTGTATTTTCTCTGATGTTCACTGCCAATTCTAAACTTGTAAGCTAGCAATATAAAGCACTGGTAAATACATACTTGCTCTTGATGATATGGTGGTGAGTCTTACTACTGTAAGAATATTTATTGCCTCTTGCACAGTTTCACTCAAATTAAAATATTGCATTTTCACAAAACCCAATTAAAATTGGAAACTTTACGAACAAATTCATATTTTTAATAGTATAGGTTCCTTTAAATTTTTATTTGGAGCTAGATTATTGATTTCTTTTTTTAAAAATCAAGGAAATCATTAAGCAGTACATATTCAAAGTACATTTCTTGGGAGTTCCCGTCGTGGCGCAGCAGAGGCGAATCCATCTAGGAACCATGAGGTTGTGGGTTCGATCCCTGGCCTCGCTCAGTAGGCTGGGGATCTGGTGTTGCCGTGAATTGTGGTGTAGGCTGGCAGTAACAGCTCCAATTGGACCCTAAACTGGGAAATTCCATATGCCTCAGGTATAGCCCTAAAAAGACAAAAGCCAAAAAAAAAGGTACATTTTTTGGACTTTTAAAAAACTTTCCACATCGTGCTTACATTTAATTGCTATTCTATTAAATATTAAATCATATTTAAATGGATAAACTCAGTTAATTTATTATAGTAAGCGTTGGTGTTCTGATTCACAAACAAAATGTGACCTTATCTTTTCAATTCGTTCAAATATGAATATAAGCTCCCTTTTTAAACTTTTCAAATCCCATAGGGTTGTGAGGAATGTATGATTGATGCATATTTAACATTCTTCAAGGATATTTCATGGCATAGGACTTTACTTTTTCAGCTCGGAGGAGATCTAGAGACTTATTCTTTGGAGATACTTCTTTTGATTCTGGGCACATGCTATTCCTGGGAAATTGCATCACCATTACAAATGTGCTGCTGGGCATGGAAAAAAGATTTGTCCTGTATACTCACAGTCTGTGGAATTCAGGTTCACAGCACAGCACAGCACAGGACAGAGAATTAAGGACATTCTGAATGTGAATAGTTACTCTGTTCCAATCTAAACTCTTGCATAGTTCTAACCCTCTTGTAAAATGTTGACCCTTGTGAACATACCTATTGTAGTACCAAGTGAATGTCCAACGAAATACAACTTCTCCTGACCAGTTTTATTTACAATGAAGTCTACTATTCCTGGGAGATCATATTTGGCCATTTCATCAAAGCTGCAAAATAAAACAGGGCCATATAAATACTCCCAACTAAGTTTAAAATTCAGAGCATTCCTTCACTTATTTTTTACACACAGAATTCCATGTTGTCCACTTACTTGTATTTCATCATTTACCCAGTTACGTGTAGGCTATTGTAGCTTTTGTTAGCTTCATCTATGTGTGTTACTTTCTAAGAATGGGAATGACTTCAAGACTTGTGTGATCACATTATCTGATATTCAGTCTTGCATTCCTCTTCTTATGTTCCTTTCCCTTGCATTTCTTTTGCTGCTGTTTCCCCACCTGGATGCATGCCTCTACTTCAGGTTCCCCCAGGGGACTTCAAGACTCTTAGGGCCACTTAAATAGCCAGCCCTGGGAACAGAAATGGTTGTAAACCATGATTCCACAATGCACTAGCTGAATAACTTTCCGTTAGTTACTTAAATGCTCTGAACTTAAGTTTCCTCACCTGTAAAATTAATACAATAGGGTTGCTACAGGACTTACATAGCATTAAAGAAATGACTCTGGCTGCTATTAGGCACTCAATCAGATGTTGCTATTATTAATATTTTGGTCCAAATAGAGATATATTTAATATATACCAAAATCCTATAGAACCTGTTCATCCAACTTTAATACAAGAGAACAAAAAAAGCTTAAATAACATGTAGTTGAGTCAGGTACTTCCTGAGCTAAGCACCTGTTTATTAAAAGAATATGAGAAGAAATATAGATTTCTACTTCCCAATAGAAGAGAACAGTTGTGGTGCTTTATGGAATATAAGATCCAAGCTTTCAGCCAAGGACCAAGGACACAAAGTATTTCCCAAAGCTTGCCCCTGGCCAAAAGCTCTGGCCCTTACAATTTAGTCTTGACTTCTTTTCCTCCCAAATTATCAGTACTGAATATTGCATTAATATGTTTCTGTTCTCACAGCAGTCTTGCAAACCTACAGGGAGCTTAGAGAAAGGAAGTCCACTGCAGGCATCAGCCTGTCTTCTGGTGACAGCTGAAAACACTTTCACTAAAAGACGCAGTCGGTATATCAAAAGATTCTTTTCTATTGCCCATTAACAAGATTCCAAAGATCTCATATTAGAGTTTTCCTGAAAACTGTATTCTATATAGTCTCAACCACAGTTTCTCTAGGTAAAATATAACACTGGTACACATTGTCTTTGCAAAATTTTTTGACTAAGAGAAAACAACGTGTAATGGCATCACTAGGATGGATATAAGCCTTGAGAGGGCAGGGACTTTGTTTGCTCTTGAAAGTTCAGGGCCTAGAACAGTGCACACACAGGCACTCAACAAACATGGGTTGAGTGAGTGCATGCATCGGTCTCAGGAATTTCCTGAGCTGTCCCCTGAGACATACTTACAAAGTATAGTATTGGATAGAATCGTATGTTCAAATGATATAATTCGTTTGTGGGAGAATCAGTGAAAACCAAAGCTTCTTGCTATTTATCTCCTTTGAGATGTTAGCAGAAAAAACAAGGGTCTGTGTGACTCCAAATATCATGCATAATCATTAATATTATCCACACTATTATAGTTGAAGAACCTGTCTCAAATTGCCTTCATGATCTTTCTTGGATACTGTTTACCTAAAGGCCCAGAATTTCTCTTCAGTCACTGAGAGTGTTTTGTGTCTTCTTGACCAAGTGTTTCCCCGGCTGTTTCCCATCCAGACATCATAACCTGCATCTGCTAGAAGGAATCCAAGACTGCCATTGGCATAATTCTCAAGCCAGGAGGCGTTGTCTGCAAACAGGGCATGCTGCATGTATACAACTGGCCGGATGCCTGGAGGGAGGCAGGAAGGAAGACAGAAATTTATAATAGAGTATCTCAAGAACATGATAGAAACACATACACACACACACAATCTCTCTCTCTCTCCCTCTCTCTCTCTCTCTCTCTCTCTCTCTCTCTCTTTCTCTCTCTACCAGAAAAAGCAAAACCAAAAATAGCATTAACTTTTCCCCTTGTCATTAGTGTGGAACATTGTAATCACATAACTTGTTTCTTGAGCACACACTTTGTGCCTGGTATATGTTGACATGCCTTAGTTTATTAAATTCTCAAAGAACTTTATAAAGTAGCTCTGACTTTGAGGATCCTCATTTTATTATTTTTTTTTATTTTTATAATTTTTTACGGTTCCATTTGTGACATATGGAAGTACCTGGGCCAGAGACTGAATCTGAGCCACAGCTGCGACCTATGCCGCAGCTGTGGCAATGCCAGATCCTTTAACCCACTGTGCCTGGCCAGGGATTGAACCCATACCTTCGCAGCAAGCCCAGCTGCTGTAGACAGGTTCTTAACCCACCGTGCCACAGCAGGAATCTTCATTTTATAGATATGGAGCCTTAAAGTAACTAACTTTTTCCTAAAGAATTATCTAGCTGACAAGGTACAGGGCCAGGACTCAAGGCCAATTTTCTTTCATGCCAAAGCATGTGCTTGTAACTGCTCTGCACTAAGTATTCACATTTATGTATCTCCTGGGTTTGCCTTGCAAAGGCATGAAAGTGATCATGTTTGATGCAGTCATACACAGGGCTATGGAGGTGAATATAAATGGGCAATGAGTAGTTCCTCATCAAACTTCCAACCAAATTCCCCAGCCTCTGCCCACTGAAGAGCTTTTGAAAACTGTAATAGTAAAATCTGCTTAACATCCTCCTGCCAATTCTCAAATTTCCGATGCAGAGTATTCAGCGAGAGGAGAATGAAGAACCAGGATGGAAGTTTCCATAATATAATTGTTAAGAGCACAGGCTCTAGAGTTTGAATTCTGGTTCTGTCAGTTGTTATTTTTGTGACTTTGAGCCTGTGCATAACCTATTTTACCACAGTTTCACCATCTGTAAAATGATAACAATTATCATGGGATTGCTGTGAGGTTTAATTGATTTAAATCATATAAAGCATTTAGAACAATACAACTAATAAATAGCATGTAATTCCAAATCCCCCCTCAAATCCTCCCTCCTTAAGAACAGCCTTTCCTGTAAAAATGTTCTATGTTTCAAATCCCACCTCCACTGCCATGTTTTGTGTTGTCAGATTTAGCAAAAAACAAAGATAAACAAAAAGGCCCAGGATGCCTTATTACATTTGAATTTCTGATTAACAATGAAGAACTTTTCCATGTAAGTATAAACTGGGACTTACATATAAAGAAAAAAAAAAAAAAGCCTTACCTGATCTTATCTGAAATTCACATTTAACTGGACATCTTGTATTTTATCTAGTAACCCTACCCACATCCCACTCCCATTTTTCACTGCAAAATTCTTGAAGGCTCTGCAGTTATATTTCCCCATTTAAAGAGTATAATTCCTGTTTGGCATGGCTGGTCCCTCATTCTAGAGTGAAGCCTTAGTAACCCCATACCCTTTCATCGCACAACTGTCTTTACCTCAGGTTAAAACATGCATGAATGTTAAAGCTTTCTTTCCTGGAAAAGTCTCAGAAACGCCACTGTCATTGAATTTGATGTTTTTCATCCTGTAGAGGGAGGCCTATGGATTCTAAGGGGAGTGGGTGAGACTCTTTGGGGACACCCCACAACCAACTTCTTACGACCCAGCCACTCTCTTTCCAACAGTGATAAAATCCACTTTCCTGGAATACAGCAATTTTCCACATGAGAAATCAGCAAAGGATAGGCCCCACCTTTGCATTTACTCCCTGAGAAGCAAGCCAGGTGGCGTCAACAAGATCCCTCTTGCCCTGGTTTTTTTTTTTTTTTAGGTTTTTGCTTGTCTTCAGAGAACTGGAAAAGACTGAGACTCCCTGTTAACTATTTAAAGACTAGCCCAAAATTCAAACCAATTTTCATAATTCGGTGACTTTTTTTTTTTTTTTTTGGCTTTTCTGCCTTTTCTAGCGCCGCACTCACGGCATATGGAGGTTCCCAGGCTAGGGGTCTAACAGGAGCTGTAGCCGCCGGCCTTCGCCATAGCCCCAGCACTGCCAGATCCTTAATCCACTGAGCAATGCCAGGGATCGAACCTGCCACCTCATGGTTCTTAGTCGGATTCGTTAACCACTGAGCCATGACGGGAACTCCCTCAGTGACTGTTTTAATGGACAGCCAGCACTAAACTTTAATCTGTGAAGCATTCCTTCTCAGGAGTGACACATTTTGTACCTGTGTTCTTACTGTCTCTTCGTCCATGAGGAATTCTGTTAATACTGAGTATGTATCCATCTCGAGTGGTGACTTCGTACTCCTCACTCGGGTAGCCATTGTACTCAATGATTTCACTCTGCCCAGGAAAAAGAGGCGTTAGCCAAACATCTTCTCTAAAAGTTATCAACAGGAACTAGAACAAAGCACTTTGTGGGTGCTTATTGGGGTAAATTATCTGAAATCTGCAGCCCCATGTAACTGTAAAATGAATTTACTACTTAAGGTCTTGATAAAAAATAACTAGACTATTAGAAAATGTCTGCTAGTAAATTTTTTTGGGGGGTGGAGATAATATCTAGCATTGATCCATTCTTCTCCCTTTTTCTTTTTTTAAGCAGCACCCACAGCATATGGAGGTTCACAGATCAGGGATCAAATCTGAGCCAGAGCTGTGACCTGTGCCTTAGCTACAGCAACGCTGGATCCTTAACCCACTGTCCCACTGGACTGGGTTGTAGAATCTAACCTGTACCTCCACAGAGACAAGCTGGATCATTAACCCATTGCAACACAGTGGTAACTCCTGACAAAACAATATTCTCAAGTCAGCTGTCACTTGAAACTCCTTTTGGTTTAAAGATAATAGAACCATAGTCCAGTAGAGGGCAGTCATATGTATCATCCAGAGGACATAAAGTAGCAATTTTTAATGTTCTTAAAATCTAAATTCAAAAGAGGAGGCTGCCTCCAAAAGATAAAATTCTGCTTTACGTTATTAGACTGTATTACTTATTAGCCAAAGGAGATCTACATAGCTTGACTCTTGGAAAAAGTTAAAAATCACCTAATTTTATCTGTTTTTTAATCAGAGATTTTCTACTGTGACAGGAAATTTAATAATCTCACAACCCATTGATCTGCTTTATTTGATGTTCTTTGGGATTTTTCATCACTTACAGTAGTCATCCACACTTCAGGATTCGCTTCTTTTTCCAAATTAAAGTATCCACCAGCATTTAAAGTTCCACAAATCAAATAGGTTGTTGTTAAAAACAGCCACATCATGGAAATGCCTGGCATAATACATTCAATAACCGCAGATTAATTTTATACATCAAAGTTGATTAATGAAATAAAATAATCCCTTAATGAAACTTGACCAACATTCTCAGAAAGCTGGAGCAGTGTGGAAGGGAGCAAATACAGTGAGCTAACTTCAAGGGCTATTCGTCATTTTTTTTTTTTTTTCACATAGAACTGCCCTGACATAGTTCAGTTCTAAAAAAGAAATGAATTTAATCTAATACAAAGGATCGTTTTTTTTTCTTATTTTAATGCAAGTTTTTCAATTATTTTAAGTTTCTGTTTGCCTGTGAGTTGCCAGGATCGAGAGGAAAGGTTTCATACTGTGGCAAAGCTAAAAGTGGAAATACCCTCTAGTCTTGCCCAGCATCTCACACACCAAAAACAGCACTGAACAGTGAAGCTTCAACCAAACAAACAAGCTTATGATCCGTTTCTAATGATGTGATTATTTCTGTGAACACCCAAAAGCAAATTTGCACGTTTAAATGTGCAGTGTCTCTTTCTTGGCATGGCTTAAAAGCATGTCTCTTCAAAGCAGGCCAACAATCATGCAGAGAATTCATCACAGGGTGTTGTCTCCTAATGGCCTGAGTTTGAAGTCCAGTCTCTCCATGAACAAGATTTCTGATTTGGGGCAAGTTGCTTAGTAGTTTTGTCTCTCAGTTTTCTTGCTGGTGACAGTAGGATAATAATGTAACCTTTCTTATAGGGTAACAGGAAGGATTCAGTGATACATAAAGCACTGAGCACAACATAAGCTCTTTCACTGATTTTTAAAAATCTAAGGACGAATAAGAGCATAATATTAGAGAGTCTTTACTGTAACAACTTAATTATAGACTTCTAGAAATGAAGAATTTACTTCTGAAGTTCAACAGCTTTCCACAAATTTGCTATCTGGTTGAAGATGATTTTCTGTTTATCATGTTATATGATTTAAAACATTTTTGAGACTAATAAAGCTACTATCTATTGAGGACTTGGCTTGTTCCAGGCACTAGTCTAAATGCTTAACATGTGTAATTTAAACCTCAAAGAAATGCCATGAAGTAGCTACTATTATTATCCTCATTTTATCAATGAAATTAACAAAGGCTTAGTGAGATTAAAGATCTGCCCCGGGTTACAGAGCCAACAGGTGACAGAACTAGGACAGGGACGCAGACGGCCTTGGTGCAGAGCCCTTCCACCTGGCTATCACTCCCAACCTGCCTCCCAGTTGTGATAAATCTTGGTCTTACCTAGTCAGGTGAGCTTCCGCTGCTCCTGAGGACTCCTTATTGGTTAGGAACTTTGGAACTTTTGCATGGGACAAAATGAAGAATGAGATAGAGTTGTAGTTAGAAGCTAGAGAAGTGAGAGACGGGCAGTCAGTGGAAATGAGGAAACCCTTGAAAGTGACACACACCCAGGGCGTCTTCCTGACACTCCACATGCCATGATGTACTTGCAGATTGGGCAACAGTGGTCTACATGATGTCAAATAACCAGTTTGACTGAATCTTCCATGTTTCCACTGAATGTCTGTCACTGTTGGGAGGGTTCAGCAGCATTTCCAAAACAGTGTGTCAAATGAGGAAGTATGTACCCAGGAACATACTAAACAAAATCAGAGATAACAATATCTACCTTCTTGACACGAGTGTTCACTGTGAGGGTCAAATGAAGCAATACTTGTGAAAGATCTGGTATCAACCATGTAATGGGCAGGGACGTATCTGATTGTAACTCAGTTGAGAAGATGAGTCCATCCTGACTCACTTCAGAGGCTAGAAAGAGTCTGGAGTCAACAATGTAGCAGAGGAAACTAAACCCATGTGCCAGAGGGATTCAACCTGCTGTCAACTTTGGCAGAGATACCTGAGGAAAAGGAAGGCAATTTATTTCTAAACCCCACCTGATACACTGGGAAATGAAAATGGAAGTTCCTCAATTTTCCGTTTCACTTTGTATAGCTGAAAAGTCCAAGTAGTAACCGAATCTCTTTCATTTCACATTGGGAAGAAAGGTAAGTTGCCACCCAGCATGGAGTAGTTGCAGTTGCATTAGTTTGGTCCCATTCCCAAATCCTTTCACAAACAAACATATTCATATTTGTCCAAATCCTAAGATCCACTTGGGCCAAACAATTGTGGAGTGAAAGGAAACACTCAGCAGGTTGAAATAGGTGAAAAGATTACGTAGCAGTCCAAATTCATTCAGTGTATAACGAAGGATTCACCTGTGCTTTTCCCTGAATGATAGTAAAATGGCAGAGGTCTGTGGGCTTGGCTGGATCCTCTCATGGGTTATGACCTTAAAAACAATCCCTTCTAACAAAACTTCAGTGTAATCTTTGGAGAATTCTGGAAAGCACACTATTATTATTACTGATGTTGATTTGTTGTCATGATTTCATGTGAAAATAGTATGAGTATAGTTAAGCTTCTTAGACCTTTACGGATTGTAGACTAGCTTAACTCTCAGAAGAATTTCTACACTCTTGCCTTCTCATATTCTTACTCAGCTTTGAGGTTTATCTGAATAACATGGGGAATTTTTCCAATTCATTTTCTTGTATAGGTACAGAGTTGTCCCAAATCAATGAAGCTAATGTTTCATCATTCTTCTTACATATGCTTGCTATTTTAGTCAGTATTCAATATATCGAAATGAATCAAAACAAAGTACACTGAAACTTCATCCTCTTCCCTGTGAAATGTAAAATGATAGCTCCTAGTCTCTAGAAGCTAAAATTTTCCTTGCCTCTTTTTTTATTTTCATAAAAATAGATGATATTTGGGCAACATGTAGATTAAGGGACAACTTCCAGAAGCTCTATGGTATTTATGCTATCTTGATTCAAGGATCATATCACAACCTGAGCTAATTCTTAACGGTGGTTGACCATTCCATTTTCAAGACGGCTGAAAACAGACCCTTGAATATAGATCTTTGAACTTGGTGTCTAATTTATGAAAATGATTATTATTTTCTTTCTAATATTCTAATTCAAAATACATTTGTTATTGCAATCTCTCTCTCTCTTTTTTTGTTTTAGTTGTTTAATTGTTTGCTTTCTTTCCAAAGACTGCTTTTTCTTAACACATGACTGTATCAAAGGGGGCATAATTTCCCCTTGAAAACAGTGCAAAGTTAGAAAGATGAGGCCATAATTAACAAATAGAAAGTAATGAGAATTTGCGGAAAAGCAATAATTTACACCCTTGAGACAAATTTTGCCCAGGAGTAAAAGACTTCCATGAACACGAACAGGGAATTTGTCACTTGCTCACTAGATAATTTATCTAAATTGCTGTGCCTCCTAAAATGAAAACAGTGATCAAGAAAGCCATAAGTGGCATGTGTATATGTGTGCACATGCATGCAAGTGTGTGGGTGTGAGTGTACATGTGTGTAAAAATGATTGATTAGCACACTTTGGTTTTAGATAAGAAGTATAATTTTAAAATGTTATTTTTTTTTGTCTTTTTGCTTTATCTAGGGCTGCACCCACGGCATATGGAGGTTCCCAGGCTAGGGGTCTAACAGGAGATGTAGCTGCCGGCCTTTGCCACAGCCACAGCAATGTGGGATCCGAGCTGCGTCTACAACCTACACCACGGCTCACGGCAACGCTGGATCCTTAACCCACTCAGCAAGGCCAGGGATCGAACCCGCAACCTCATGGTTCCTAGTCGGATTCGTTAATCACTGAGCCACGACAGGAACTCCTTAAAACGTAATTTTAAGATTGTACTTCTTTACTTATAAAGCAAAGTTGGCAATGTTTATGATTTCTATAGGAAATGATGTTTTTCAGATTACCTGCTAGAGTAGAGTATGTTCTCTCCAGGGTTGGTGTCAATGAATCTCCGTTTCAGCTCCACCATACTACACCCATCTTCAAACATAGCATGGCTATGACAGAGAGGCAGAAAAGAGAAATGACAAATACAAAGTATTTCATAAATACTGAAATACTAAAGACTTTAAAAAATAGTCCATAATAAGTTAATAAATATACAGCTGTCCCAGTCCAAAATGCTCAAGGGAAAGTTCACTTACATTTAAAGAGAAGTTATTACCAATATCCAAAAGTGCACACAGTTATCTTTGATGACATCCAGGTCCTGGAGTGGCAGGCACAGGACTGAATTGGTGGCAAAGGTCCAAGAGGAAGGGTCATATCATGGAATAGGAGGAAATTTATACCGTCCATTCCTCCAAGCAGGTTTAACTGCTCAACTGCTTACTTAATGAGCAGAATTTATGTATGTTACACTCTACAGCTCATTTCATATTTGAATTCCCATAGAAGGTATATTCAAAAGGATATTAAAAAAAAACACCGAATACTTATTGGGAATTCAAATTGAGTCTAGTTTTATATAACTTCATCAATTTGTGTAGGTAAATAAATGGTGATTGGCATATGCAAAAAGGTAACATTGGCTGTTTTGATATATGCTTGTGTTTCTTTCCCAAATTTTTATTTTGTTAAATCACTATTAACACCTCAAATCTCCCAGCATTCCTGAAGATAGGTAGATAGCTTTTAATATCATGGTATCTTGAGTTCATCCTTTTCCTAATCACCATCAATATCAATATCAAAAACATTTGCCGAGCAGAGTTCCCTAGTGGCTTAGTGCGTTAGGGATCCAATGCTGTCACTGCAGTGTCTGGGGTTCCATCCCTGGCCCAGGAAATTCTTTTTTTTTTTTTTTTTTGTCTTTTTGCGTTTTTTTATGTAGAGCCGCACCCGCGGCATATGGGGGTTCCCAGGCTAGGGGTCTAACAGGAGCTGTAGCTGCCGGCCTTCTCCACAGCCACAGCAACGTGGGATCCGAGCCGCGTCTGCAACCTATACCACAGCTCACGGCAACACTAGATCCTTAACCCACTGAGCAAGGCCAGGGATCGAACCCGCAACCTCATGGTTCTTAGTCGGATTCGTTAACCACTGAGCCATGAACAGAACTCCCCCTGGCCCAGGAACTGTGTGGCTGCAGCCGAAAACAACATGCTGAGTGAATAAATGAATTCAGATCTCAGCCAAAATTTCATTTCTTCAGAAAAGACCTCCCTGTTCGCATTGATGGGGGTGGACTTTTTTTTGGCTGCACCCACAACATGTGGAAGTTCTCGGACCAGGGACTGTACCTAAGCCACAGCAGTAACCAGAGATACAGCAGTGAGAATGCTGGGTCCTTAACCCATTTATTGGTGGATTCATTGCAATTGTAAAGGTTTAATTATGCGAGTAAGCATCGTAGCTCGTCTACCTTTTCATTAGTCTGTAAGTTCCACTTGGGAAGGAATAGTGTGTGCCCTGTAATTTTTTGTGTTCTGATGCATAGCTAGTTCATTATAAATACTCATAACATTACAGCATAAAGATTAAGAGCTTGGTATTAAAGTTAAGATTCCAGAGCTTAGAGAACTGATATTTTGGGGTAAATTGCCCAGTATATCCAAACTTCAATTCTTTAATCTATAACGTAGAGATAAGCATGGTACTATTATATAAGATGAAATAAGATAATTCATGCTGGAGTTCCTGGTGGCTCAGCAGGTTAAGGATCTGGCACTGTCACTGCTGTGGCACAGGTTTGGTCCCTGGCCCTCGAACTTCCACTTGTCAAGGGCACAGCCAAAAATAAATAAATAAAATATAATAATTCATGCAAAGTACTTACACTGTTATTTCCTTATGGAAAAAGCCTCAGTGTAATTGAATGATTGTGTAAATGATGATTTTTGTCAAATGATATATTCCTTCTGTGTTTTTTTTTTTCCTTGCCCTAACAAGTAACATTTTTGTGCTGGGATGCCCTATGTGTTTTATTATGGAGAAAGAATGCATTATTTTGGCCAAAAAAATCTATATAGCTCTTTTGACAGCTATAATTTTAAATGTAAATTATAAAGACTGATTTTGGTTTATGCCACTCAGGTTCTTTTAAGTTTCAGTTACATGACTCAGCATGTATAAGTGCAATCATTTCTGGGACATTGACAATGTCATGTGTCGGGATTTGCCAGCCTGATATACCATAGTCATCAAAGAGATGCCTCCCTGTGAAGCTTTTTGGTGGTCTGCCAGCCAGCCTTCCCCTGCCAAAACTCAGATCTCATTTAATACCCTCTCTCTCATGTCTATAGCCCCTTTATTTATGTATGCTAAGAAATTTTTGAGAAATGAGTCTTAGCCAAATATATATTAATTACATGCCTCAAAAGTATTCCAATTTCCACAGGACAGAGATGACATTCCCAAACCATTCAACAACTACTTATTGATTACTGACTGTGCCTGGGTAATTGTGGGTGCAATCATGAATGAGACAGACAGATCTAATGCCCTGAGGCAACTGGTCTCCTATCCAAATTCAAATGGAAACCAGACAGACTCCATGTTCTCTGCCTTTTCTCTGTTTGTAGACACCTCAAGTCTTCCCTCACAACTTAGGTCATTAATTGTCTTCTTTGAGATGTCTTCTCTGGCACTTCAGCCTTCTGTAATCTTCCCTTTTTGTGATCTGCCATAAGACTTTGTGACTAACCATTGCTGTGTGTGTTGTGATATGCTGTTATCTTTCTGTACGTACGATTATATCCATACCTCAATCACAGCCTTAAGAGCATATGAAAGTACTCTGGGGAGTTAGAGTAAACAGCTAGTTATTTGCTCTTTGACTGTTTGGGTACTGTAGCGAATTACTTCTGCTATTTTTTTTCTTCATGGTGTTAAATTGATTACTAATATCTACCTCATAAACTATGGTGAGGATTAAATGAGATAGTATGTGTCTTGTCAGTACTTGGCACATAGTAGGACCTCAATAAATATTAATTCTCCACCCCCATGCGCACACTCAATACCTCTTCCCCTTCTCTCTCCATTGCATTGGATAGTAATCATTAGATAAAATATTAGGTTATTTAATTGATTGTGTGAATAAATGGAGAATGATTGGCAAATACTATTATTCTGGGAATATTGCATTGTGGGAGGTAGTATAGCATCATGGTTAATTAACAGCACCGGCCTTTATATAGTGAGACAGCTTTGGATTCATCCCCCCAAACCCCCAAAAAAGTGGGTCTCCCATTTTAGGAAGTTAGTAACTTTTCAAACGTTCAGTCTCTGTCTTTAAAGTGGAGAAAACGTGAAGTCTGTCTTCAGGACTATTATGAGAATCCAACAATATAATGTACAGAAAGCACTTGGTATGATGCCTGGCAAGTACTAAGTGTTTCAAAATAATGGACAGAGATGATTTCTATTTTTAATGTTATTAAGATATAAATATATCAAAGTCTCAAGAGGCAAGAAAATAGGTCTTATGATTTAATATGTCTTTACATATGTCCTTTAATATTTTGGTGTAATTAATTCCTATGTAAATTAAGATATCTCTTTTTCCATATGGGATTTTGGTCATGATTAAACATATTAAGCAATTATCTTTACATAGCACTTTATAAATAATATGTATTAACTTCTTTCTATGTAACTGGAATTGTGTTAAATTCTTTTAATGCATTATCTCATGACAACCCGATAATAGAGGGTGACTAAAATATCTCTATTTTACAGATAGGAAAATTTGGATTAGAGTGATTAATCAACTTGTCTGTGGATATAAAGATAATAATGGAGCTAGGAACCAAACCTAAACAATTTGACTTCAGGGCCCATGTTTAAGTGCTGTGCTAAACAAATATGCTTAATGTACATCTTTGGTCTTCATGACAGCAGATGGGGTAGGCAGGAATGAGGGTCACCATTTTATAGAAAAGAAAATTGCTAGAATCAATGATAAATGACTTTCCCAGGGCCACATGGCTAATATAGAAGTGGAGCTGGTTCTGGAACTTCCAGTCTCTAATGCTAACATGATCATTTATCCATAGCCATTCCTTGTTACCTCTCAATAATAAAAAGGAATGCAATTATGGCTCTGAAATCACTTTGAATAGAATATGGAGTGTTATAGAAATTAGAGTGATTTTTGTTAATGATAATCTCTATAAGTCTTGCTATTATACTTGATGCTGTTGAAAGGAAGGGCTAGCAGAGGACTAGTTAATTTTAGCAAATCAAATGTATCCATCTAACTCCATATTGGTGTGTGGGACACAGCAGTTGGAACCAACACTGAAAGGCCTGGAAGATGGAACTTTAGAGGTGTGAAAATGTGCAGCCTCATGTGGGTAATCTCAGGTATGAAGACAAAGGAAAGACCTTTTCTTACAGAGAAGCGTGACTTCCCCAAATTTCTGATTCTACTAAATACAGAAAGGAGGATTGTCACGTTGAGGGCTGAGTATTCCTTCCATGTTTCAGGACAGGGCTTCACTGAGATAAATTACACTGGGTAGGGTCAACTGGATGACTCCTGGCTGCTACTTTAAAGTGTTGCGAATATGGAAAAGCTATCACAACACACCTATCAACAGATCTGTCAGATAAATACCAACCAGGCTGGCAAACCTGGCTTTGCTCTGTGCCAACCTGGTTTTGACTCAGAACTTGGGTAGCCTGTTTTACATGCTCTCCTACACACCTGTTCTTTCCTGGTATTATCCATTTCATCCCCTGTCCCTGTTTCTGGTTCAACCACTCCCTTTCTTTTGCTTTGGTGAGATAGATTTTGCTCTAGTTTTGCTGTTTACTTTAAAAATGTATTAAATTCTGAACTTGCCCATTGTACACAGCCCCAGAAATTCTCTAACCAGGTCAGTCTATACTGGGTTTCCTCAACTGTATCTTTAAGAGGACAAAGCAAGGAAGTACCAACAGCTGGAATCTGGATTCCAGCAACTCGGGGCTCAAGATCAGATCTGATTCTAATTCTTAAATAATTGACCTGGGTTAGTCTTGAAGTCTTCTAAGCTTCACTCATCTTCCTTAAAATAAGATAAGTGTTAACTATATCGCAGAGATGTGAGCAGGAATAGATGGCTTTGGCCATGCTTTTGATAAATGCTAAACAAATTAACAAGTGCTAAATAATGTTAGTTACTTTTCTTACATCCCTGTTGGATTGAAATTCACCAATATATTTTCAACTCAGGCTTTGGCTATGCTTTTGATAACTGCTAAACAAATTAACAAGTGCTAAATAATGTTAGTTACTTTTCTTATATCCCTGTTGGGTTGAAATTCCCCAGTATATTTTCAACTCAATATATATCTTAAGAATTTTGTTTTCCTTGTTTAATCAGATATCTCCAGCTTCTAACATATAAGAGATTCAGGGTTAATTTTTTACTGGTAAGAATTATAAAGAAAGCAGTCACCAAGAAGACCTCTGACTCCCCAAGTCCTATAAAAAGTAGGCTTATAATGGAATTGAAAAATGTTTCCTCATTAAAGTGTTCTCCCCTCTAGAAACTGCCAGAACATGTAATACAAGATTAACCTAAAATATTAAATAGATGTGATTGATAAGAGTGATGGCAATGTGCCTTGAGACTCCTACTGAAAATAAATTATAAATTAAAATACAATATTTTTGAGATGTAGGAATAAAAAAAAGAAAAATTCCAGTTGACCAAGAAATGCAGTGTTTTAGGGAAAGTGACTAGTATAGCAGAGTAGGAAAACACCGAGCTCACTTTCTCCATTGGCACACCAAAATTACAGCTATTTACAGAGTAACCAGTGATGAGAATGACCTGAAAACTGGCAGAAAATATTTTCCACAATTCAAGATATAAAAAAGGAACCGAGAGACAGGTAGGAGGTGGAAAGATGTGGTACAGTCAAGACCTACACTGATGGGTAGGTGAACCACCAAAGAAAGGATGATCACAATTGCAAAGATTCTCCCCAGGGAGCAAGTGAAATGAGCCCCACGTCAGGGTCCCCAGCTCAGATGGTTCTGAAACAAGAAGAATAGTCCCCAGAATATCTGGCTTAGAAGGTCTGTAGGGCTGGCATATGGCAGAGCCAGGCAGCTGTGGAAAACAGAGACTCCACTCTTAAAGGGCGTACATGCTCTGAGACCCAGTGCATAGGCAGTAATCTGAAAGAAACTTGGGTCACACACACTTTCTGTTCTTGGAGAGCCTCTTCGAGAGGCAGAAGGCAACTGGAATGCCCCTTTGGGGACAAAGGTGCTGGCAGTAACCGCTTTTTTCGGTTTTTTCAGGAGGACACTGGTGCTGGCAAGTGTCATTTTGGAGTCCTCTATCTAGCCTATTAGCACCAGGAGCTTACTCATCCACCAGTGGAGGCTGGCATAATGTGGTGAAAAGTTGTAAGTTTTTCCTCTAAGATAAGTAAGAGAAAGAACTATACGAGGATGCCCAACATAAAATAGAAAGTCCTGGACATAGAATTAGACAAGAAAAAGAATGAAAAAGAATCCAAATTGGAAATAAAGAAGCAAAACTTTCACTGTTTGCAGAGGACGTGACACTATATTTTAAAAATTCTAAATGTGCCAGCAATTCATTAGACCAATAAACGAATTCAGTAAAGTTGCAGGATACAAAATTAATAAATAGAACTACATTGCATTTCTATACATTAATAATGAACTATCAGAAAGAGCAATTAAGAAAACAACCCCATTTAGAATTGCATCAAAAGGAATAAAATACCTAGGAATAAATGTAACCAAGGAGGTAAAAGGCCTATAGTCAGAAAACTATGAGACATTGTTAAAAGAAATTAGAGGTGACACAAACAAATAGAAAGATATACTATGCTCATGAATTGGAAGAATTAAAGTTTAAGTGACCCTTGGGAGTTCCCATTGTGGGGCAGTGAAAACAAATCTCACTAGTATCCATGAAGAAGTGGGTTAGATCCCTGGCCCCACTATGTGGGTTAAGGATCCGGCGTTGCCATGAGCTGTGGTGTAGGTTACAGATGGGGCTCCTGTGTGGCTGTGGCTGTGGTGTAGGCTGGCAGCTTCAGCTCTGATTTAACGCCTAGTCTGGGAACTTCCATATGTCATGGGTACAGCCCTAAAAAGCAAAAGTAAATAAATAAGTAAATAAATAAGTAAAGTTTAAATGACCCATACTACCCAAAGCAATCTACAGACTCAATGCAGTCTCTTATCAAAATATCAATAACATTGTTCACAGAACTAGAAAAAGTATTTCTAAAATTTGTTTGGAAACACAAAAGACCCCAGATAGCCAAAACAATGTTTAGAAGTAGAACAAAGATGAGGAGTTCCCGTCGTGGCGCAGTGGTTAACAAATCCGACTAGGAACCATGAAGTTGCGGGTTCAATCCCTGGCCTTGCTGAGTGGGTTAACGATCTGGCGTTGCCGTGAGCTGTGGTGTAGGTTGCAGATGTGGCTCGGATCCCGCGTTGGTATGGCTGTGGCGTAGGCCAGTGGCTACAGCTCCGATTAGACCCCTAGCCTGGGAACCTCCACATGCCATGGGTGCGGCCCTAAAATGACAAAATAAGGAAAAAGAAATCTAGAATGAAGATGAATATATTATATGTCCTGATTTCAAACAATACTACAAAGCTACAATAATCAAAAATATGGTGTGGAGGTCCCTGGTGGCTCAGCGGATTAAGGTTCTGGTATTGTCACTTCAGGGGCTCAAGTTCAACCCCTGGCCTAGGAACTTTTTCTGCCAAAAATAATTTAAAAAAAAAGACATTAAGAATGAATCAATAAGGCTTTTTGAGAAAAATTGATGTAGAAATACTACATTGTATCAATGTTCTGGAAATATACGGCACTATAGTTCTAATTTTATTTTACTCACTAACTCATACACTTTGGTCTAGTTAATTGAACTAATTGTGGTTAGTCATATCTAAAATGGTTGGATTCCATCAGAGTTTCCTGAAACACACTGATAGTAAGAGAGATAAATTTAAATGGAACATAGAGGAACTTTGACATTTTTAATAATTACGTTTTTTCCCATTTTTTACAATTACCTATTTTACATAAAGTTGTACTGTCTATGCCTTAGCAGGATGGCATACTTTAAAAAAGAATCTTTAATTTTGCTTCTGGCCATGAGATAATAACAGGGTCTGGAATTATCATCCTATCCTAAAATCTAGAGAATTGGAATCAAGTAATAATCAGCAGTTTTCAGGCACTGGAAATCAAGCAGCACAGGACTGTTATCACTGAGGAGGAAGAAAACAAATGAGGTGAGGCTTAATGTTCTGTCTGCCTTCAGTTTGTGGATTGCAGCAAAGCTAGTGGAACCCAAAGAAAGCTCAGTAGTCTAATTTACTTAAAAAGAGAGAGACTGGAAGTCAGGAAGGATCAGGACAAAAAAGATGTGTAGATCAGAAAATCAAAGAAAGAGGAGATATACAAAGAAAGAGGTCCTGAAATATGGAAAGGCATCCTCTCCAGCATTTGACTAAATAATAATCTGCCCATGCAAAGGGTAAAATTCAACAAAAATGGACAAAATAAAATTTTGAGAGAAAGAACAATTACTAGGGAACTGTAAGTAAAACAATTCTAGAGCATCCATAGCGCAACAGGAATTAATTTGAATTTCTACCAGCCAGGATAGATAAACCTCCTTGAACATGTGGGAAATTTAATAGAGACCTCAGAAAGTTCAGGCCTTAGTAGTAGAGCAATACTTCCTTAGAGGAGAGATTATCCTAGACCTGCCTTAAGGAGATGAAAAGCAGGTCTCAAAACAATCAAACTTAACTTTAAGTAAGTTAACTGACTTCCAAAATATGCCCAATCTTATTTAAAGGAATAAAATAAAATTTAGCACTTAGCGATGCAAAATTGTGTCTGCCATCTAATTAAAAAAAATAAGCAGAAATGAAGCAGAAAAATGTAACCTATAACCAGGAGAATATCAATCTATAGAATAATCATAGATGGCATAGATAATTGAATCAGCAGAAAGTATGTTAAAATGAGTATTAAAATATGCATACTATGCTAGAAGATTTAAAGAAAAACATAAAATGAGAAGAGATATAGATGACAAGAAAAAAACCTAAATGAGATTTCTAGAGGTGAAGAATACAGTATTCAAAAATTTTTAAATGCACCAGATTTAATTACAGCAGACTAGACATTGAAAAAGAAAAAAATTTGTGAATATGAAGACAGGAACACGAACTATCTAAAATGAAACACACAGAGGAAAAATAATGGGGAAAAGCACAGCTTTAATCTCTTGTGGGTCAATTGCAAGTAAACTAATATGTATGTATATAATTAAGGACCCAGAAGGGAAGGTACTGAAGATGTTTTTTAAAAACAGAAACATTTTCAAAATTTGATGGAAATATAAATCCATAGATCCAAGAAGCCCCTCAAATTCCAAGCAAGATATACAACAAAACCACAACAAGTCTCACCAAAATTAAAAAGCCAAAATTAATTGATTAAAAGAAAATCTTAAAAACAAAGATAAAATAGAGCAGATAGAGATTCTGGTTGCTTCTCAAACTTTGTCTATTGCTGTGTACACTCTTCTCTTCTTCCTCCTTCCTGTGCGAGAAGCCTCAGGGTTGTGTATCTCCTTCCAATCATCATGAATCATCAGGGGAGTGAAAATCAAAATCACAATGAGAAACCACCTCACACCTGTTAGGATGGCTGTTACCAAAAAAAAAAAAAAACCCCGCCAGTGTTGGTGTGGAGAAATTGAAGCCCTTATTGTTGGGAATGCAAAATGTTGAGGCCACTACGGAAAGCAATATAGAGATTCCTCAAAAAATTAAAAACATGGAGTTCCCATTGTGGCTCAACGGGTTAAGAACCCAACTAGAATCCATGAGGATGTGGGTTCAATCTCTGGCCTCACTCAGTGGGTTAAAAGATCTGGCATTGCTACAGGCTGCGTGTAGTTGCAGATGGGGCTCGGACCTGGTGTTGCTGTGGCTGTGGCATAGGCCGGTGGCTATGATTCCAATTTGACACCTATCCTGGGAAGCTCAATATGCTGTGGGTGCAGCTCTAAAAAGACACACACACACACACACACACACACACACACACACACACACACACACACAGAATTAAAAACAACTTCCATATGATCTAGCAATTCCATTTCTGGGTATATAGCCAAAAGAACTGAAATCAAGATCTTGAAAAGATACATGCACTCCTAGGTTTAATCCAACATTATTCATAGTAGCCATGATATGGAGGAAACCTAAATGTCCACTGGTAAACAAATGGATAAGGAAACTGTGGTACATACATGCAATGAAATATTACTTAAACTCAGAGTGAAAGACAGTGGGCCATATGCGACAACGTAGATGAACCTGAAGCACATCATGCTAAGTGAAATGAGCCAACCACAGGACAAACAGCGCATGATTCTGCTTATATGATATATTTAAAATAGTCAAATTTATAGAAGCAGAGAGTAGAATGGTGGTTTCCAGGAGCTAGGGGCGAGGGAAATGGGGAGTTATTCAACAGGTATAAAATTTCAGTTACATAAGAAGAAATATTTCTAGAGATGTTCTATACAACCATACCTAAAAATACACTTAAAAATATGTTAAGGCAGTAAATCTCATGTTAAGTGTCCTCTCCACAATAATAAAGAGAAAGGCAAAATAAAGACTCTTTCAGACAAAAGCTGAAAAAATAGATACTAACATATCTGCTAAAACAAGAAATGTTTAAGGAAGTTCATCATGACAAGAGAAATAAGAGGGAAATAATGGGAATAAGAAAAAAAAGGGTTCTCAAGCTTTTAACCAAATAGACAAAATAACCAAGTAGACAAAATAATAGTATTAGTAATAGTAATTCATTATTAATAATAGTAGTAGTAGTTTACCATTGCAAATTACTAAAAACTTAGTGGTGCAAAGCAATGTATATTTATTCTCTCACTGTTTCCATGGGTCTGTAGTCCAGGCACGGCATAGCTGGTCCTCTGCTAGGGTCTCACCAGGCTGCAATCCAGGCATTGCACAGGCTGCTTTCTCAACTGGTGGTTTTACAAGAAAAGGATGGGCTTCCAAGTTCATTTCAGGCTTTAGACAGAATTCATCTTCTCATAGGCATATGACTGAGAGTCCCAAATTTTTGTAAGTTATTGACTGGAGGTCACCTGCTGATCCTAGAAGGCTCACACAGTCCCTTCCCATGTTGGCTTCTTCAACATATCTGTATTTCATCAAGCCAACAAGGGGGAATTTTGCTCCAATCTGCTAAGATGGATCCTTACGTAATAGAATATATTCTGGGAGTGACATCCCATATCCTTTGCCAATTCTCTTGTCTAGAAGTAATCTCAGGTGCCTCCCACAGGCAAGGGGAGAGTGTTACACAAATTCTTGGACACTGCAAGATGAAAATTATTGGAGGGGGTCACCTTAGGGTTTGTGCACCTTATTTTTATTATAAAATCTTGCTTACTTGGAGAAAGGAAAGTGTGTTTAATTTTGGAAACATCCTTCCATCAATCTAATTAGGTCTTGGTAAATTTCATGGGGTACATCTTGTCCAAGGTAAAAATCCACATGATTGTAGTGTGGAATCAACTTGTAATAAATAAGCCTGGTAATTTTAGGGAGTAAATTTTCAACATCTTTTAGATCAGCCACACGGTCCTGTCCACCACTCCACACTGCTGTTGGAACGTCCATCTTAGAAACGTTGTATAGGGGAGGCGTAAGCTAAATAAAATTAAAGAGATAGAGGAAAAAAAATAGTTTTCAGGAAGAAGCATATATAGAAGCTTTTGTTTTTTTTTAGGGCCATGTTCATGGCATATGGAGTTTCCCAGGCTAGGAGTTGAATCTGACCTACAGCTGCCAGCCACAGCCACAACAACACTGAATCCGAGCCGCGTCTCCAACATATACCACAGCTCATGGCAAAACCAGATCCTTAATCCACTGAGAGATGACAGGGATCGAACCTGCATCCTCACGGTTACAGGTCAGATTCATTTCCCCTGTGTCACAACGGGAACTCTGAAGTAATGTTAACTATCAGTTGTTAAGCAAGTTCTTCAAACGTTAAAAATGTGCAATCAGGATACACTTGATGCTATATAAACATTAAAATGCTAAAAATACTTGAAAGCACTCTTGTGGAATAATATGAATTATGAATAAAAAAGACAACCATTATGTTCCTGATTTAAACTTTGGGTGTAATAGCCAGGGATCTTAGAGGAAGGGGTTTCTTGTTTCTGTGGAAGATCTTTCTAGCAATAGTTGGATTGAGAGTGTATCCATTTCAAACAATAATATTGGATAGAATAAACAGAAATACCTCTTCTCAAATTGCAGGAATCTGGACTTAGAGAATTATTATTATTTTTTTCTATTTTGGCATATGGAGGTTCCCAGGAAAGGGATCGAATGTGAGCCACAGCTGCAATCTACACTGCAGCTGCAGCAATGCCAGATCCTTAACTCACTGCACTGCAGCAGGAACTCCCTGGGCTCAAGGGAAGTGTTAATACTTGAGCAGACTCTTTTTTTTTTTTTTCCTTTTTAGGACCAAACTCGTGGCATATGGAAGTTCCAAGGCTGGGAGTCAAATCGGAGCTATAGCTGCCAGCCACAGCCACAGTCACAGAAACTCGATATTCTTAACCCACTTAGCAAGGCTGTGGATCAAACCTGCATCCTCCTGAATACTAGCTGGATTCATAACTTGCTGAGCCACAACAGGAACTCCTTGAGCAGACTCTTTAGGGAGCATTGAGACCAGTACAAAAGAAGATATCTGAAAAATGTTTTAAAGGAGACAGCCTGTTACAGAGAACTAGATTGGCTGCTATCTAATCTGGCAAATTTCCCTTCCCCCTTCTTTCTGGTAACACAACCATTCTTGTGCTGACTCAACAAATCTCAAGCTGGGTTCCAGAGCAGTCCAGGGTGATCAGTCCTGGCCGATGAATCCTTCACTCTCCTGGCTACAGTCTAATTGTAGGAGAAATGGAAGTATTACTACAAATGGGCTACTGTTCTCTAGGGGAAGTTTTCCAAAGCTATTGAGAAAATACTGGCCTTTTCTTTGGGTTTGTAGTTTTAAAAAAGCCATATGAGCTAAGTATATATAGTCATCATTGTACTGGAAATACCCTAAGAATGGAAATAGCTATGCAAGCAGAATTGCAAGAAAGTGAGGGAAGAGTGTGATGATGGTATATACGTTCTTGGCTATTGTGAGTTTACCTCTATACCTTTTAGTTCAGTAAAACTAAACCATATATATATAATATTAATTAATTTAATTAATATATATCAATTAACTTTTAATTTAATTAATTTAAAATATAGTTGATATCTGGAGTTCCCTTGTGGCGCAGCAGGATAAGGATCTGGCATTGTCACTGCTATGGATTAGGTTGCAGCTGTGGCACAGGTTCGATCCCTGGCCTGGGATTCTGCATGCCACAGGTGCAGTCAAAAAGAAAAATGTAAAAATAAATTTGACTTTTGCTACTTGCCAGGGAAAAAGTTGTATATTCTATGGGCTAAACTGTGTTCCCCCAAACTCATATGTTGGAACCCCAACCCCCAAGGAGATTACATTTGGAGATAAGGCTTTCAGGAGGTAATTAAGGTTAAATGAGATCATATGGTTTGGGTCCCAGTCCGATAAGACTGATGGCCTTAAAAGAAGGGGATGGGGAGAGAGAGATACCGCTTTCTTCAACCACACACATAGAAGACAGACTCTGTGGACACATGGAGAAAGTGGCTTCCTGCAACCCAGGAAGATAACTTTCACTAGAACCTGACCATGCTGGTACCTTGAACTCACACTTCCAGACTCCAGAACTGTTAGAAATAAAGTTATGTCCTTTAAATCACTCAAAATATGGGTTTTTTTTTATGGTAGTTCAAGCAGATTATTATATCCATAGTTACTTTGGGTAGCAAGACTAGGAAGGAAAGGTAACATGGATCAAGTTATAGATCACTAGGAAACAGTAGCCCTGGCCAGGGAGAGCTTTCTAAGGACTAGAAGGGTTGCCTGGGGGAGACCCTGACTTGGTGACTGCACGCCGTGTGTTCTCTGAGAGGAGTGATATCCAGGCAGAGTGCACTGGTACAGTCATTCCACGTGTTACTGTCAGTACATGAGTTGGTGCCTGGGTCTTTGCATTACTAAGTATCTCAAGTATCTCACCCCTACTCTATGATACTGGGAGGCCTTGGACCTGGGCTTAGGAGCAAGCGGTAAATGAGAATGTGTAGCTAGGAGGAGGCAACATGAAGGGCAGAGAAGGAAATCAGTGCAGATTAGCACTGACAGACAGTACATACAGGGGAACAGGTAGGCTCAGAGAAGCCTGGTGCAGGGTCCCAGTGCAAAATGCAACTGATGAAAGAAAAGGCATGATTTTCCTGACTTGACGGTTTTCTCAATAGGAAAATACAAAGCATAAATCTTCAAAAGTAAGGATGGAGAGGGAGAAAGAATAGAAAAACAACACAGCACAGGGGCAGCAAAAATATTAGCAGGCTTTATGATGCAGGTGGATCTGAGAAGGCCCTGAAATCAGAATATATTTATTGCAATTATTTAATACCCAGCTAAGAATGAACAGGGGAGTCTAGAAGATAAGATCAGAAATGAAATGATATACGGTGGCTTTTGGTCAATAAATTTTTTTTTTCTTTCTTTCTTTTTTTTTTAATTTGTTACTAATAAAGGATTGGTGAGTCTGTTGGTAATTACACCTGTCTAATTTATGGTGTTATTACTCATAGTTGTGACAAATGTTATTGATTTTTAAAAATATGTATGTTGTTTACCCTTGGTTTGTTTTAGGCTTTTTTCTTCAAAGTTCCAAGCAAAAGATCCATAATTAAACCTGATTCACCATGTATTTTGATAGAATCTGTAAGCACAATGAGTAAGTTAATACCTGTGATTCAACTCTCACCCAAGCAAGCATTTGAGTCTTACAGGATGAGGTCATCATCCAAAAAGATTTACCTAAAGCAACTATATTCCCTTGCTAGGACAAAGGATAGGTTAATTATGAGTAAACAGTAAGTTGACACAGTGTGTGAGTTTGTGTGTGTGTGGGTAACACCCCCCTACACACATATAACTATAGAAGTTTAGGAGAAAAATAAGATTTTTCGCACAAGTTGAGGTTATGCATTTTGACCATTGTAGTTATTATGGTGGCATTGAAATTGCTTTTTAAAAAATTTCCAAATTCCCACATCCCTGATTTGAAAAACTCAGATATATTTGATGACTACATATTTGATTTGAGCTCAGTCTATCAGCAAAAAGCCAAAGCCATCACTGGATTTCTTTAAATACTAGAAAAAAATAACAACACCTATTTGCTTTAACATAGAATTTTTATTCCAAAAGTTTTTATATATAATGTCAATAAGTAAATCGTCATACGATTATTCTGCAGCTAGCACTGCTTCTTCCTAAAGGTGCTATTACTGTCTGGGATTTCTTTAATAATTCATGTATTTTTACAAAATGAGTAATAGGAGTTCCCATTGGGGCCCAGTGGTAACAAACCCGACTAATATCCATGAGAATGCACGTTCAACCCCTGGCCTTGCTTCAATTCCACCTCTAGCCTGGGAACTTCCATATGCCCTGGGTGCAGCCCTAAAAAGCAAAAAAAAAAAAGTTACAAATGACACCCCAAGGAATTCTTAGGATAGTGTTAGTTAATATTGTAAGAGATGGATAAATCAGAGAATATGCTCTAGAGAAACAAAATTATGTATCTTTAATTCTTTAAAATGTGGTCTTAAGTGCTAATAGTTTTCTGAAAAGGAATAAGTGTAGTGCAAGAAGACTGGACTTTAGATTTTTGGAATCCCTGAGTTATATTTTGGTTCTTTATTAGCTAAATGATTTTGACAATTTCCCTAACTCTCTAAAACTCTAGAAAATAGTGACAAAAATATTTACTTTGCAAGATTATTCTGAGAATATATAAATAATGATATAACATATGGTAAGAACTGAATAAGTAGCATCTGATCTATAAAAATATTTGGCATGGTAAACGGGACCTAATAGGTCCTTAATGCATAGAAACTATTTTTTTTTTTAGCTCATTTGCGACATGCAACTGATGATTATTGTTATTATTGTACCTGGTGGAAGTGCATCATGTTCTGATAAGGGTTTCCCCAATCAAATGCTTGGAACTGACCAGAATTAACAGCCTATAATAAAATAAAAATAATTAACACATAAAAATGATATAAGAAAACAATGCACATTTAAAGACACTAAACAAGTATACAAAGAGATTGACATCATGTCCCACTCTTTACCACATGAGCTAAAAGTCAATAAAGTTTAATAGGTCGAATAATAAAAATGATAAAAAAATTGATTCTAATTCATGGAACTGACTGACAATCTTTTATTCCCCTCTATACTTTTCCAGTGGAAAATCCTCAAGTGATGTTGCCTTTAAATATAATGTAGTATACAAGGAAAATTTTTTAAAGGATGCTGAATTGAATGAGCCTTGAATATCTTGGATTCAGGAATTTTTATAATTTTGGGGTGGGGGCATGCCTGTGGCATGCAGAAGTTCTCTGGCCAGGGATTGAACCCATGCCACAACAGTGCTGACGTCAGATCATTAACCTACTGAGCCACCAGGAAATTCCTATACATTTTGTTTTAAAAGCTACCAGCTATCCATCTCCTACATTAAAAAATGATGGCTATTATTATTAAACAATTTTATACCTTAATTATCCTTGTCAGATGGTCTAGGATATTATGACTCTATATCTTATTCTTAAATATTTTTGTTACTTTTGAATGGTCATTCAAAGTGCATTCTCAGGGTTTTGCAAGGTGTAGTGTCTTTCTGTCTCCCATCTGTAGGGCCAAGAAGCCTGCCATATCGTCAATAACATGGCCATAGTCTGAGTCTCCGAGATACCGTGTGTGCCCGTTTTTCATCTTAATTTTTTAACCTCAGATATTAGAGTAGAAATGTGCGTACATCTAGGGGTTCCTTTTTCTGTTATGTGCCACCCATGTTGGATTGAAGAGACAGGTATTTTTGGAGTTCCCTTCGTGGCTTAGTGGTTAACGAATCCGACTAAGAACCATGAGGTTGCGGGTTCGATCCCTGGCCTTGCTCAGTGGGTTAAGGATCCAGCGTTGCCATGAACTGTGGTGAAGGCTGCAGACGCGGCTTGGATCCCGCGTTGCTGTGGCTGTGGCGAAGGCCAGCAGCTACAGCTCCTGTTAGACCCCTAGCCTGGGAACCTCCATATGCCGCGGGTGCGGCTCTACATAAAGGCAAAAAAAAAAAAAAAGAGACAGGTATTTTTTACCTTACCTCAAGCACTTCATTAAATTATTCTCAGATTGTTCCAAGGGCTTCCCCTCCCAAATTCAATCTCAGATTTTTTTTCACATTAATTGAGTTGTCTGATTTTTTTGTTTGAAGTGGTTCCCATTGGGATTTATATTTGACAGAGGCAGTAGTCCGCTGAAATTGAAATTCTGCAGGTTTTCAGCAATGAGAAGCAATGAGAATGCACTAGTTAGAACTTAGTTCTAGCATCAAACAGACTTGGTTTGAATCCAGGCTTAATGGGTTTTTAACCTGTGATCCAGACAAGGTAACGTTTCTTCTCTAAATCTGTTTCTCATCTGTGCAATGGAAATGACCATAATATTCTTATTAAGTTGTGAAGATTAAATAGCATAATGAATAAAAAGTATGTAGCACCTACGAAGCTCAAGAAATTGCTCTTTTTATTAATATTACTACTATCTCTGTTACCATCATCATCATGCTTGCCTTCACTATCTACATGACTTATGAAAAAATACTTTATTTCCCCTTTAACTTATTTCTATTCTGAAGAGAATTATCTGTCAAAGGAGAATTATCTTTAAGAAGAGTTAGCTCAGAATTCCTGTTGTGGCTCAGTAGATAAAGAATCCAGCTAGTATTCATGAGAATTCAGGTTCGATCCCTGGCCTCACTCAGTGGGTTAAGGATCTGGCATTGCCACAAGCTGTGGTATAGGTTGCAGACCATGTTTTAGATTCCATGTTGCTGTGGCTGTGGTGTAGGCTGGCAGCTGCAGCTCCAATTCAACCCCTAGCCTGGAACTTCCATATCAGCTCCTATTCAACTCCTAGCCTGGGAACTTCTGTATGCTGTGGGTGCAAAGCAAAAACAAACAAACAAACAAACAAAAACCCCCCAAAAAACAGTTAGCTGACATTTGTAGAATGGGGAGTATCAATGCCTTCACTGAAAGATTGTTATAAGAATTCAAAGAGAATGAATGAAATCATATGTTTGGACAAGAGGAACTCAGAGTAAGAGTTTGATAAAAGTGAAACTGAAATTGTATTACTTGGGAGGGCACGCTCATCAGAGAGTCTACCTGTCTCCTCATCAGTAGGAGGCCCTATGCCAAGAACATCTTTCTTCCTGTAGGAACTTGAAGACTTATTTCCTTGGGGTGGAACCTTCAAAGAATTTCAGAAATCCTCAACTAGCATTTCAGATTATCTATAGCAGTGATTCTCAACTTTAAAGCATGGAACAAATTTATTAGCGTGTAGGTTAAAATGCAAATCCACAGGGATCCCTATTATAGTTTTTAAGGTATTTAAAAAGTAAAATATTTAATTAAATCTTAAAACTTTGAAGAGACCTTCCCTCCTCCCCCCTCCACACACATACACACTCTTACATTCTTGGCTAAGAAAGCTATACTTACTAAATTTAATTTATCTCTGAGCTGGCCAAATACTGAGTAATATAGTAACTCAAAAAAACGTAAACTGAGAGTAAAAATAGAAACCTCTGATCCAGTTTAATCCCTCTCTAACATTCGACTTCCTCTGAATAAAGCATTATTTCCGCACTCTGAAATCATCCATATTCCACTTGGAGGATAAACAGATTTTTCTGGGTAGCCTGTATCATGTTCTATAAAGCTCAGTTAGAGCTTATGATTTCCCAAAAGAGGAAGCAAAAGCTTTCCCTAGAAAAGGCAATTTGCTGTAATCTAAGGATGAGAATTCAGTCAGAATATCTGGGAACACAAACACCAGACACTGAGGACATAGAGACTAGAAGGGAGTAGAGAAAATCAACATGAGTTGATGCTGGTTCCAGAACATCAAATCTGACAGTGGCAGAACCTGCAAAACCCTGCTGTGAGCTCTCTGGGAGTGCTCCTTGGGACTTTGTAGAGATGTGTGCACCATGTCAGGAACAGGGAGCACGTACCTGGGCCCAGTGCAGCATATTCTGAACAGACGTTCCCGCAGGGCTCTGAGCCAAATAAACATCCAAGCGACTCTGTAAAGTAAAATGATTATTTCTGGAGTTCTGGTTGCGTTTCAGTGATAATTAACCCAACTAGTATCCATGAGCCTGTGGGGCTAGATTCCTGGCCTTGCTCAGTGGGTTAAGGATCCAGCATTGCTGTGAGCTGTGGTGCAGGTCACAGACGCGGCTCGGATCCCACATTGCTGTGGCTGTGGCTGTGGCTATGGCCAGCAGCTGCAGGTACGATTCAGCCCCTAGCCTGGGAACTTCCATATGCCACAGGTGCGGCCCTAAAGACAAACAAACAAAAGAAACAATTATTTCTTACCTGGGAGCTAATCATATAATCACACTACAAGGAACTATGAGTATTTTCTTTCTCTTCTTCTTCCCGGTCTCTCTTTTAAGGAATAAACATGTACCACACCGTCTGCAGAAATATTTAAGGACTCTCTGCAGCCCATCTTTAAGGACTTTCTTTCCTTCACTCTGATTCTTCTAACCTGGGCAGTGTAAGCCCTACTAAGGGCATCCTGCTGGTCAAAGACAAATGGTAATGCACCTCTTCTTTCCAGCCTCACCTCTGAAAGTTCCAAGAATATAGGCAGTCAGGAGATAAAAGCCCCAGTGAACTTCACCCTGTGGGTTAAGTCCTAAGGGACATTCTAAAAAAGTGGTTCATCGTAAAACACTGAAAACAGATCTGTCTGCTTCCTTTTGCTTTCTGTTTAAAAAACAAAAACAAGAAACTAAATATTCTACAGGGTTCTTTGAAAGTTTGTGGGACTTATTTTAGCCAGTATTTAAACCTCTATTAACATTTATATTTCTTTTTGAATGCAAAAAAATTCTTGACTTTAATATTTTCATTTTGCTTTCTTTAGTATACAAAAGAATTATTTTCTACCAAAGTGAGTATCAGAAACACCTTGGATCTTTTAAAAAAAATACAGCTACTTATGAGCCACCCAAACTTATGGATCATTATCAAAATCTCTAGGGTTGACTTCTGGACATGTGTATTTTTTCAAAGTTTCACAAATGTTACTTATGTATCCCTGGTTATGCTCCACTAAAATAAACATCCTTGGAGTTCCCATCATGGCTCAGTGGTTAGTGAACCTGACTAGCATCCATGAGGATGTGGGTTCGAGCCCTGGCCTCGCTCAGCGGGTTAAGGATCTGGTGTCATGAGCTGTGGTATAGGTTGCAGACTTGGTTCCGATCTGGCGTTGCTGTGGCTGTGGTGTAGGCCAGTGGCTATAGCTCCAACTGAACCCCTAGCCTGGGACCTCCATATGCCATGGGTACGGACCTAAAAAGACAAAAAGACCAAAAAATAAAAAATAAAATAAACATCCTCGCAGGCACAGTAATCTTCTATAATCCAGTCCCTAACAGTGAGAGAAGAGGCAATCTGAATATATACATGTACAATAAGGGCCCCCAACAAATGTTCTAGGGCGTCATTTTTGTCGTCTTTCTGCTGAGTTTTCTTAAGATCTGTTAACTTAGCTCTACATTCTTCCATCTAAGTGATAGGCAAGTGCAATTTCTCTAGTAAATTGAGAAAGTAAGAAGGTAATGTGAAAGGCAGTGGCTAAGGCATACTTTGCATAAATAGCCTTTTATAAATCTTGCTTGAAAGCCAGGAAAGTGTTAAAATCAGCACTTTCCCCCGAGGGAGACGAAGCTCTGGGCAGTAGTCTGTGAGATAGATGGAGACTATCTTCAGCTTTGTCCCACCTCTGGCCTCTGGTTTCAAATCTATCTCCACTCTAGCTGGAGACAGTAGCTTCCTCTCTTTCTCCCACTCACTCTTTCAGTCTGCTAGTGGTGGCTAAGAAGGGCAAAAAAAAAATCTCAGCTAAGTTGGAAAGGACTTGATAAGAATCCTCACACTTACCCATCTTCGTATCCCTTGAACAGTGAGTCTGTACCTATCATTGAAGAGCCATTCCTTTATTTATTTGGATAAAAGAAGGAAATGGTTCAAAAATGACCATTTCCAAATCACCTATGAAAGTAGAAAACTGTTTCAAAAAATAGATGCCTGGGCTCACTTGCTGAAATTCTACTTCAGTAGGTCTAATATAGGGCTCAGGCACAAGATAAATTTCGAACCATAGCCCTAGTATAAGTGAAGGAATTTTCAATAGTGGCACATTAGTCAACAACAGGGTTGGTGAAAATTTTCAGTGACAAAGGCTTCTTAAATCCTTCTACTAAAGCAAGCTGACTCTCAGATTTGATTGGAAGCCATAAACATGCTAGCTACATTCCAGAGGCAAAAAGGAGAATTTGTAACATGTTTTTCATGCAATTCAGAATTAATTCTCCTTCCCTCCGTGCAACAAAACAATTGCCTTTCTGGATCTGACTACTTACACGTACCATGTTTAAGTTTTTTGGATCAAATCCACTCAAAGTAAATATAAAGTTGCTGCAAATATGACGAAATATCTTCCGGTTGCACACATTGGTAGCAATGAATTGGTCAAAAAACGTGTGAGGAGAGAACATCTTGTCACCAAATAGTACCTGTAAGATCAATATAAGACAGCATCAATTTTAATGGATATGAAGGTCAAGAGTAGAAAATGAGTGGTAATTCAGACAAGGACTGAACACGGGTGACATCTGCTCAGTCGTAGTCCTCCGTGAAACCAAGAGGCCTATTAGAGAGAGGCGGCAAGATGGCGGAGGAGTAAGAGGTCGCGCTCTCCCTCTCCCACAAATACATCAAAAAACGCATCTAAATATAAAACAAGTTGGACAAATCATCATCTGAATGCTGATCAATTTAAACCTCCAAAAACTGCAAGAAACCCCTGAAATAACTGGGTAGAACAAGTGAAGAAAAAAAAAAGGTGAGAGA